>CM034152.1:618656523-618712343 GCA_019776745.2 Taxus chinensis | reverse complement strand
GTGGACCCATTTGGTTGCTTAAACTTCTGAATGTCGTTCAAGACAATATTTTGGGAAAGTGATACAGTTATTGTGTCCTTTTGTGTTTTGGTTTAACTGCTTGTTATACTATGTAAACAAACATTAAAAGCAATCATGAGTTAAAGGAAGTTCTTTAATACTTAACTGATACAAGTATAGAATAAGAACTTATGGAGAGTTGGATTAGGTTTTAGCAGGGTTACTAAAACCAACGTTTTTAATCCAAATTAATAATTTATTTAATAACCTCCTAGGGATATGTACATCTCGAGAATACAACATTGTAATTGACATGTGGTGACACCCTTCTACATTGATCATCTAGATCTACACACAAATAAGGACTTGAACTTAGTTTCTCTCTAGGTTAAGTTAGTTGCATATTTAGGATAGGAAGTAGCTTCCAAGGGCTCAGGGTACCTTGGCACATCCCTTTGACTTAGGTCAACTGAGTATGCCCATATACCCTAGGTCATTGTGAGCGTCTTCCTATAATATTTTTTGTTTCTAACCAGGGCTAGGGTTAAACCTTGGGCAAGTGGACTGACGGTAGTCAGTAAAGACCATTCTTGATAACAGAGGAGTGAGGTGAAGGACATATTCTGAAATGATGAGTATGTCATCTAGGAATAGTGACATACATGGTATGTTGAAAATATTTGGTCAAAGTATCACAAGCTACTGGTTACATTGTCCTATGTCACCAAGTTTAAAGCAACGTGATATCAGATGAATATTAGTAACAAATATTCATAAATGTTCTTTAAACAGATCACTCAATACCCGGTTAAGGGTAGGAAAACCAAGTATACGAAGTATATGTTAAGTATTCAGTACTTAAAGTTAACATAAATAGATCGGTAGATCACTGAGTTATGAAATAAATAGATCAGTAGATTACCGAATTATGAAATGAAATAGATCAGTGGATTGTTGAGTCATTTATAGTTGTATATGGTTATCTATTTGAGATTGATTGGCATGGAATTTTTGTTCTAAATAATTCTTATTTAGAATAGTGAACATTATTTATAAAAAAATCCCTTGTTTCTAAAGTCTTAAAATGGGAATGTTACATGCAGGGCGTGAAATATATTCCTTCACGGATGGGTTTTCTAGGTATCATCAGGGTTAGGATTGTTGAGGATGATCAAGAAAAGACAACTTTTACTACTGAATGGGGCATTTTTGCCTATACTGTGATGTCTTTTGGACTAAAAAATGTGCATGTTGTATTCTCATGGATAGTTGTTCAGGTATTCAAAGATTTTATTCACAACTTCTTACAAGTTTATCTAGATGATTGGACAATATATGGGCTTGTGAAAGATCATTGTGACAATCTGCGCTTAATGTTTGAACGGTGCAAACAATTGAGTATCTCTTTGAACATCAAGAAGTGCATATTTGCTACACCTTTTAGAATATTGTTAGGACATATAATCTACAAGGAAGGTTTGTTGGTTGATCCAGCTAAGGTTACAGTCATTCTAGGCCTGGAAGTTCCTACTAGTCAAAGTGAGGTGCGCGGATTTTTGGGTCACACAGGATATTATCAGAAGTTCATCAAAGGGTATGCCAAATTTGTTGCACCCTTGGAAGAATTACTAAAAGGGAAAGGTACATTTTATTGGGGAGAACTGCAGCAGTGCGAGTTTGAGATATTAAAGGAGAAAATTACTACCATGCCCATTCTACATTTTTCCCTCATGGGATACACCATTTCATGTCCATATGGATGCCTCTGGCATGGCCATTGGTGTTGTGTTAGCTCAACTTGGTGAAGGTACTGTAGATAATCCAATTTTTTTTGCTAGTAGGAAATTGACTCTTGCTTAACATAATTATACAACTATAGAATGCGAAGCTTTGTCAATGATCTATGCATTGTACAAGTTTTGACAATACTTTTTAGCAATGCCATTTGTGTTTTATATGGATCACATGACATTGAAGTATTTGGTGAAAAAACTGGTCTTGCAAGGGAACATATGTAGATGGGTACTCCTATTTCAAGAGTTTGACTTCACAATTGTGGTGAAGCCAGGGAAAAGTAACTCTAGACCAAACCACTTGTCTAGAATTCACTCGGGAGAAGAAGCACATACAATTGAAGAAACCATACCAGATGCATAGCTATATAGGTTATAACGAGTGCCATAGGAATTAGAAGACATTGCTATCTTTATAAGGACTGGTGTGGCACCAAAAGGAATGAAGGCATTCAAAAAGTAACAGCTTGCTATACACGCACCATTGTTTATGTTAATCAGTGGTGACCTCTACAAGTTAGGTAGAGATGAAGTATTACGTCCTTGTGTATTAGAGCATGATCGCAAGGATATTATGTAAGAATTACATGGTGGTATTACAGGGGGCCATAATGCAGGTGATGCAACTATTCAAAAGATCCTACTTGTTGGATTATGGCGGGAGACACTGTATAAATATTGTAAAGCGTGTGACCATTGTCAATGTCTAGGTAAACCAGGGTAAAGAGATGAGATTCCTTTGCAACCAATTACTAGTGTCGAACCATTTAAGAAATAACCCATTAAATTTGTAGGACCTATTTCGCTAGTCACATGTAGGACTAGGTCGCATTATATCGTTACTTGCACAGATTATCTCACATAGTGGGTAGAAGCAGCACCTACAAAGGACTGTACAGCAGCTACATTCGCTAGGTTTCTATGGGAGAATATTCTTACAAGATATGGATGTCCTTTAAGCCTTAAAAGTGATAGGGGTACACACTTTTTGAATGAAAAAATCAGGATCCTATTAGATGAGTTTATGGTTACACACCATAAGACTACACCCTATCATCCTCAGGAAAATGAAACTGTTGAGGCTTTCAATAAGGTTTTGAGCCAGACATTGACAAAAATTTGTGATATTGGAAGAAAGGATTGGGATGATAAAGTGTCAGTTGTTCTTTGGGCATATAAAACAACTTACAAGAGACTAAACAAAGCCACACCATTTCAGTTGGTGTTTGGCGTAGAATTCATTCTCCCTATAGAATTTATGTTACCCTTATTTGTGCTTTTTGCACACTAGAGGTCTAGCTGATGAGAAGGATTTAGAAGAGCGTATTGAGAAGATGATTCACCTAGATGAGTGACGAGCCATAGTACGATGGAGCCAGAAGTAGGAAAAGGCCGGGTAGAAAGCATGGCATGAAAGAAACATAAGAGATAAGAAGCTTGAGACTAGATAAATGGTACTTCTTTATGACTCTAAGTTCTTGCGCCATCCATGAAAACTTAAGGTACATTAGTTAGGGCTATATGCCATTACTTACATCCTTGAAACAAGCATTTTTCTAGTTAGAATCACTTGATGGAACATGGCTACCTGGTTACTTCAATGGGATTAGGCTGAAGCCCTACTATAAATAAGTCTTCTTGATGTTTGTAATAAGTCAGTATTTCCATTTATATTAGGTTTCCATTATGTATTTCCTTCATTATCATTATGGTTTATCAATTTAGTTGTTTTTCTTTTGTAATAAGCGTGTTTGCATGCATGAAGCTAATTACTATGTGAAGATTGTTTATGTGTAAAGGACTGTACCTACTTTTAGTGTGGGGTGGTTGTAGTTATCCAAGTAAAAGACTATGGGAATGAAAGGTGAAAGGAATAAGCTGCTACAGGTGTGCTTTAAGTCAAAAGAAGATTGCTTCTCAAAAGTGACCAAGGATGGAGATGAATGAAAGGATAGTATAACGTGAGGTAAAAACAGACCATGATAACTACCCAGAGAAGGAATAGTGACGAGGTACTCGGGTGCAAGGATGCATGTTGAAGATAAGTCTATGACTAGAGGGTAGGAGGGCGTGAAGATAGCTGAAGGGCGTGAAGATGTACCCCGTGGAACGAACAAATTTGGTCAATGAATGAGAGGATATTTGGTAGATGAAGGATCAATAAATGCATAAAATTTTGAATAACTATTTAAGGATGGGATGTGAATTCATTTTTACTGTTGCGACTAAGAGTATTTGACGAAAGAGCTAAGTGTAAAGAGCCAAGTGATCGGGTTAAGGTGTGAAGGGTGTGAAACCAAATGTGATAAACAAATCTGTGTGAAAAGAAGCTTGTGTCCCCAGTGGTGAAGGGTTTGAGCGAAGCAAGGTGACAGAGAGGAGTTAGGGCACAAATTTTCCACCTAGGGCATGATTGAATTGAGCTAGGGTTTGATTCAAAAATTGCAAAGTTAAAGAGGAGATGATTGCAAGGTAAAAAATGGCACCCAAGAAGGCATCTGCAACAAGAGAAAAAGGAAAGAAGAAGGTAGTCGTCGAGGAGGAAGAGATGGCACCCGAAAGTAATTTTTCAAAATGTAATATCTAGAAGAATTCATCGTCGGCCAAGAATGGGATTCACACATCATAAATAACAAAGTAAAGGAATATAATCATAGGACCTCAGAGAACAAGAAGGAGATTGATTCCTTGCTCACTACGAGGATGAACAAACATACGGAAAATGACATGCCAGTTTCTGATGATACAGGTGAGAAGCTTCTAAAGAGAATTAGGGTCTACCAATTATATGAGCTTCCATATTTTGGGAAGTATGAGCCCTTGTACTAGTGGCTCATGAGCAGAGTGCATAAGGATTTCTTCTACTTTGCAGGATGCATAGTTAGAATCTCATCCACGCTTATCTCATCAGTGACAAGTTTGAAGGCCATGGGAGAGGATATAAAGAATGATCTCAAAGATACATCCATGATCTTAAAGACCAGACATGAGTTGGGGTACTTGAAGGGTCCGTGCAGTATGGATATAGAAAAATTGAAGAACTGACTGGTTGTGCAAGTAGCAACACACCCTATTATAAATTTGAATGATTAGAAGTGGTGGTCATGGGTAGATACTATGTGGTTACACATTATGTGCAAGATTTCATAAGGAGTAGTCTACAATATTACAGGCTACATTGCAGAGAAAATAGTTGAGGAAGTGCACACAGGAGGGAAGATCAGATTTCGGGCCATTCTATTATCACTGGTATTTATGGAAATTGGAGTACTATATGGACCGAAGGAAAAGGTATGGGAATACCCCATGGAGAATAATTCGTCAGCTGAAAGGTTCAGCAAGTACCTATGTAAAGGGTCCATAACAGATGATGTTAAGCAAAGGGTGGAGAAATGGTACGACAGGCTCTACATGGCATTAGGAGAAGAGTGGTGAATCCCGAAGGGCTTACCCTCAGTAGTGGTGAAGCAAGTCCAGTTTTTTATATATCAGCATTTCTACATCACGTGCTTCATAATGAGATATGGAGTTTGGATCCCTTGGCTTAGGCATTCACTGCAAGGTATTTCCAAGCATCTGTTCACAGATTCATAGACATGCACCGACTAGTATTCAATGCAGATAAGGTAGACTGCGACTACCACATGTTGAGGAATAAGTATGTGTATCTAGGAAGAACTTCATATGTCGAGAAGTTATTTTCAAAGGTGTTGAATATTAAGCCAATAAATCTAGTTGTAGCAAAGACATGGGAAGCATTAGTATATCTTAAACTAAATCCCAAGATGGAGAATAATAAGTATGTGGAGAATGAATTCATGCTCCCAGGGCCACTAAAGGGTAAGAACACAATGGAAAACATGCCGGCACAAAGGCCCATATAACCTTTTCAAGTAGAGGATGAAGAAGAGGAGCGTGAAGATAGTGGAGGCTTCCAGCGCAGAAGAAAGCAACCATATGACAAAGAAGATTCACAGCACGTGACCACTCCACCTCAGGGATAGGATGAGAGGAAGATACGAAGGTTGAGCAGGGGGAGCATGGATTTAAGAAATTATTCAGACACACAAGGACTCAAAATGGAACCCCACACATGGTAAGGAAATCACCTCATCTCTCTCCACACAAGGAGACTGTTGAGCCAAAGAGGAGAATAAATTTGAAGTTGGATGAAGAAGTGGAGGAATCAGGAAAGAGTGAGTGTGTATCTCCTAACCCATTCAAGCAAGAAGACGAGCCACAGAACAAGGAATAGCAAAAATATGAAGAGATGAAGGATGGAGAAGAAAGAGAGAAGGAAACCTCTGGATCCGCGCATGTGACTTCTCAAGGTGTAACGAGACAAACTCATAACCTTGAAGCTATAATTCCCATGGGTCCTAGATCGAAGAGGATGAGAGGGGAACATAGTGCACCACTCATGGGCTATATATAGGACACTATAAAAATCATCCGTGCTCATTTCCAAAGCACTGTAGAATAAAAGTATTTATTTGGCTGGGAAATAATGGATGGGGATATGGAAACCATTTACACTAGAAGGAAACTCCCATGGTCAATGCACACCCACATGGATGAGCCTGATTTTGATGTATATAAGGAGTCATGTGTATCAAGAAAAATTAAGAAGACACCTCAAGTCATGCACATAATAGTTAAACCTACTGTTATGTCAAATGAACACGTTAGCAATGCACTGGTAGAGGTTTCTAGTGAGGTTGCAAGAAGAAACATGGATAAGGCCGCAACAATCAGAGCATTGTGTGAGGAGTTGAAGATGAAGGATGTAGTGATATTGTGCCTGACTCAAGAGAAGGACTTGGAGTACAAAAAGAATAGTGTGTTAATTGGCATGGTAGAGGCCCTTAGAGATCATGTGATGAAAGCACGCCCGCATCTGAAATCTAAGATACCATAAAAATTCCCCTCGGAAATGCATTATGTTAGAGCTTTGGTGGACTTGGTATTGGAAGAGGACATAATTATAATTTCAAAACCAAAGAATCCTGAAGAAGAGGCAGAAAGGACTAAGGCTGTAGTAGTCAAAAAGATTGCATCATACGAAGGCCTACTACAAGCGCTACAAGAAGAATTGAAAGAGGCGGATCATGCCTTAAATATATGCACAGCTCCAGAGGTGTTGATCAAGGAAAATACTCTGGAGAAGATAATGCAGTCCAAAATGCTATGAAGGATGGTACCTTGGGCCGTTCAGAACAGTTAACACTCGTAAAGAAAAAGTGTGAGGCCCTAACAGCATCACAAGAGCCACACAAGGAATGATTATATGAGCGTAGGAAACTCATCGCATAAAAGATGGATGTGCTAGAAGGAAAACATATTGTAATTTCCATCATTATGTTGGTATTATAGAATGAATAAGGTGAACTTACCCAAGATTAACCAGAGTCTATTATTGTGGACATACCAGAGTAGGAAGAGAAATCATTCATCGAGTGGTAGGCCCTAGAGGCCGCAATAAAGGATGAGTGCCCAAAGTTGATCCTTCAAACTAATACAAAGGAGGCTACCTCATAAAACTTCTTTATTCATCTACATTCTTTCTTATTCTTTCCATTCAACATTCTTTACTTCGGTTTTGGAGATAACCATTGTCGGGATGACAATGAAATTAGTGTGGGGTAATGTTGATCAGAGAATACTTGTTAGAGATCACACAAGAAGTACGCACAAGAGAGAGGCTGGGATCAAGGGTGCAAAGGGATAGGAATAACCCGCATGTGGAGGGCGAGTTCAGCTTTCAGGACTTAGACGATTTTGAGCATGAAGACCTATTTTTAGAAGATGGTGTGCAGAGCACATAAACAAGGCAGAGACATGCATGCCATACATTTTCTATCTTTAGAGGATCAGATCGAATCATTTTTCATGGAGATGAGATAAGAATAGGATTTTCACTTTAGTTAACTATAGGAGGTCTACAGATAGCACTCTTACATGTGTGGCTATGCCTGTAAAATGGTGTGTGGCTATTAGTAGCATGCGACCTATTTTTGGAATTGATAAGCAGTGAAGGGAAAGTCCCCACCCTATATATATGTAGTGAATTACATGGGAGATGAGATGAGATATAGGTATATACAGAGTGTAAGAGGTAAGCATAAAGAGATATGTACATAAGACTAGATTACTATATTAGATCCATGCGCGCATCGGTATAGATTGTAATTATTTTAAGGAGATTCTTGTTTATTAATAGATGGAATATATTGGCTGAATATAAGTGTCATTCATGTGTGTAATTGAGTAGTGCATGTTCTTGATTCAATCATGATTATTGTTTAAGCTTGTTCTTTCTTAGATCTGAATATGGCATGCATTGTAAAAATGATGGGTTGGTTATAGATCTATATGTTTCTTCCTTCATCACACTTAACATCCTACTATAGCAAACCCCTAAAGAGGGCCCTGGTACCTTTACGTGCTTCAAGTGAGCACTCATTTTAGGTTTGAGTTATGTGCTAGCGTGACTAGGGTGTTATCTGGTAAATTCTAGGCTACATCAATTCCTCCTCCACACACCCGCAGCAGAATGGTGTCATTGAGAGAAGAAATCATACTATAATAGAAATGGTGCAATGCATGATTGATGATTTTGGACTAGCAAGGAAAATTCTAGGTAGAAAGCAGCAAAGACAATAGTGTATTTGTTGAACTGAGTGCCCATAGTGGCTCTTGACAGAGTAACACCCTCAAGAAGCATGGTCAAAAAGGAATCCATTTGTTGCAAAACCTCATAGTATTTCAAGTGCAAAGCAAGTATGCATATACCCAAAGCAGAAAACAAAAAAAAATAGATATCAAATCACAAAAAACTCATATTCATTGGGTATAGTGAAGAGACTCTTGGGTACAGATTGATGGATTCCTAAGACCAGGAAAGTCTACACCAGTTGATATGTTTGAGTTCTTTGAGAAAAAAGGAAGCAGAGACTCCTCCTCTAGACTCACCTGATGTAGATCCTTCACCAGTTGTAAAACCTGAAGCCGATGTTCCCACTGATGATGAAAGTGATGATGGGGATGATGGTGATGATCAGATAGAAACCACGACCCATGGGAACAATTCCGTGTATGCCTAAGTGGTATACTAGCATGTTACGAGATGTAAGAATGGATGCTCCACCAGATACATCCACCCCTAGACCATAGACTCACAGTAAAGCAAGAGAAGAAGTGAACTTTGCTTTTGATGAGTAGATTTATTGAATTTTATGATCCCTCTATAGTCCAAGAAGCCCTATAGGTCAAAAATCTTTCAAATATGCCATGGATGTTGAATACAACTCAGTGATGAAAAACAAACACTTTGTAGCTTGTCAATCTTCCACCATGGAAGAAAAACCATTGGATGTAGATGGATATTCAAAAAAATACAAAGCAGATGGGATAGTAGACAAGTACAAAGTGCGACTAGTAGCAAAGGGGTACGCACAAAAAGAAGGCATTGACTATGAGGAGACATTTTTCTCCCACAATCTAAGACCAAAAATAATCAGGATGATCTTTTCTCTACCTACATAGTTTGGTTGGAAATTCTATCAGATGGACGTAAAAAAGTGCCTTCCTGAATGAAAAATTTACAAGAAGAAGTCTACATGACTCAACCTAAGTGATATGTTGTACCTGGTCCAAGAATCAAATCTTTGCATACTCAGGAAATCTCTATATGGCTCAAACAAGCACCTCGAGTATGTTTTCATCAAAATTTATGAGCATCTCGTACAACATGGATTTGTTAGAAATCCATTATCTCAAAAATCAAAGGGCAGAGATTGTGTTTTTCATTGTCTATGTAGACAATCTAGTCCATCGCTAGAAGTTCAGTGAGGATCATTGTAACAAAGAAATATCTTAAATGATCATTCGACATGACAGATCTTGGGCTGATGCACTATTGTCTTGGATTGGAAGTATGATAGAAAGAGAAACATATCTATGTTTTCTCATTTAAAATATACCAAGACAATGGCTCAAGAAATTTAGGATGATGGATTACACACCGATTGCTACCACCTATGGAAAGCAGATTGTAGCTATCTCATTTAGATCCATCTCCTATGGTAAAATGCCACTCTTTATCGATAGTTGATTGGGAGTCTCATTTAGCTAACCTACACTAGACCTGATATCATCTTTGCAATGAGCTATCTATCCAGGTTCATGTAGAAAACCCATATTTTTTCATTGGAAGGAAGCAAGGTGCATCTTCAAATATCTCAAGGGATCAGTAGATTTTGGTATAGAATACAAGAAGAATGAAAACTTCTTCTTGTCAGGAGACTCAGATTTAGATCATGCAGGAAACATTAATGATAGAAAATCCACTTCAGGGTTTGTGTTATTTATGGGATCTAGACCAATATCATCAAAAAGTAAGAAACAACCTTTTATTTCTCTCTCTTCCAAAGAAGTCGAGTATCATTTTGAAGGTGAAGTTTTCTGTGAAGTAATATGGCTACGTCGCATACTGGAAGGACTTAGAATACCACAAGACAAACCAACCAACATGTATGTAGACAATGAAGGTGCTCTCAAACTTGTTCACAATCTATTTTTTCATGAAATAACAAAGCACATTGAGGTACATGTATATTTCATACACAAGCATGTCTTGAAGCATAATATACAGCTTCAGTTTTTTCCAACAGCTGAACAACGAGCAGATATCTTCACAAAGTCACTTGCACTTGACAAGTTTGAGTTGTTCAGAGAGTTCCTCTCCTCATCCCTTGAGGCAATACAAAATTAAGGGGGGAAGGTAAGGTTAATTTATGCATTATATTACCTTAAGTAATTAATTATTTATTAAGTTAATTAGTTTATATATTGTTATATGGTTTTATAACAATATTTGTCATATTATTGCATAGGCTATATTGTTATGTAGTTGTAATAATTATTATTTGTTTGTATTTAATTATTTTTGCTTCCCGGATGTAGTTTAGAAGATATTGTGATTTTGGTTGTACCTATGCAACCTTGTATTTGTCTGCACATGGTTGTTCAATTCCTATAAGAATTGCAATCCATCTATTGTAAATTGATTTTGATCATTAATAAAATATTACAGGATTTCGTCCATGTTTTACACACCCAACCTTTTTGTTCCTATAGTCTACTTTGTCTGGGGTGGGTCTAGTAGGGAAAATTATTCCGTAGTAATGTACTTACTATCTTGGATCTTTAGCCTGAGATAAACATACATGTGTGTGGCCTCTTTCTTCCTGACTACCATAGATACCAAAGTAAGATCAATATTATCCGACTCCATTGTTTCTTTATAGGCCTCCTTGTTTGGGAAAACATAACTCTTATACAAAATATGATAATCTATGTCTACTTTTTTTTCATCAAACCTTAACTTCTTCACATTATACAACATATTGACAGAGTCCTTGAAATAGCATATAGTAAATACAAATAGTAACTTACATAATTGGCTCTTCTCCCCAGTCTTCATGAAGAATCTTCCTAACCAAAAGTTTTAATAAGCTACAAATTCATCTTGTCCATCCAAAACAACTTACAATTCCCTTGGGATGTGTCATTCTCCCTCATAAGCATCATGTATCCTTCTGTACCACTTATCCACACACTACTTATATGGGCTCGAAATATTACCTACACAGGTAAAATCGGTGAACTTCTGGGCTGGAAAATTGTTATCCATGGGATACAGCTACTGTATTCATTTTTATGTACTCTTAATACAAATTTGTAATCCCATGTGTGTCAACCTATCACCCGAGGCACACACGGGCACCAAGCCCCTCCTTTATGTGAGCATTGTGAGAAGATCTTACCATTGATATAATATTAGATACAAAAAAGTAAATGTTCATGCACTCATTCTGAAAGCATCAGATGAGCTATTACATCTATATACCCATGAAAATAACAAGAGAAACATTATATACAGAACATATCTGATTCATAACATAAATAAGTGACACTAGGGTTTGCACCCATGAACCAGATATTCAGAATAAATTGGTATATTCATATTGATCATGATATCAGTAACCACATTACATTAAAACGGGTCATAACAAACCATACATAACAAATTACTTTAGACTTATCTCTTGCAGATCCTCCCTAGAGTGATATTATAACTAATCCCTCCCAATTCATCCCTAATTACGTATTCTAATGCCATACAGATGCCTATTACATCCATTATACCCCTTAACACTACTGCTCTAAATCCTAGCCTTATTGCAGCATCATACCCTCGATGCATTCCCTTATGATCTCACACCTGCTATCTGTCGGTTTCTTCTCCATTTATGTGTGTCTTCCTTTCTCTATAGAATCTCTATAAATAGGTTTAGCACCCACTGCCATGCCTTCCTTCAGGATTAGATCACTTGCTAAGTGTCCATGTGGTCCTCCAATGGAGCATGTTGATTCTATTCCAAGATCTCCACTTTTTTGCAATGATGTCTTTCGGGAACCTTCCATGCGTGGAATATTCTTTCCCTAAGCACCAAGCCTCTAGGCTATCACTTTATCCATTCAACATGCCTGGTTTAGGTCACATTTTTCCTCAAGGGCCTCTACAATTATGAATATGGCTAAGTCCTTTTTACCCTTTTTCCTACCTTATGTGTGTGCCTTGGTTTCCTCATAAACCCTTGTCTTGTGTGCTTTTCCCCGCGTTCCCTTCCTCTTCTTGGCCTCATTCTTGCATGTTTATTTTGGAACTTAGCCCAATATTTTTGAGGCCCAAAATCACCCCCACACTAAGTTTTTCCTCCATCCTCAAAAAACATATTGATCCTCTGAAGAATAAAGAATGGCAGAAATGAGATAGTTTGAATAAATAATGAAGGAATGAAGAATGAGAAATGGAATAATGAAGAATGAGAAATGGAATAATGAAAAAATGAAGAATGTTGTTATTGTTGTAAAAGGAGTGGGAACTCCCATCCTCATTTTTTGCCTTGATTTTATCCCAGGAATTTACTTCACCCTGCACCTACTAGAGTAGGTTGCCCATGAGAGTGCTCACCTCTTCAAAAACTTAGTTTCATCTCCCTTAACATTCAGCATATCAACAATCCCCTCCAGCTACTTGCTAAGGTCTTCAAGCACATCCATTATTCACGTGACCTGGGGGGTATAGCTTCTTGAGCTGATTTTTGACCGAAACCTCACAAGTTTTTTAATTGCTTTCCATCTTCTTTTCAACCTTGTCCAGGATCTTATCCCAGCTCTGCCATGTTTCTTTCTTTGTTCTTTTCTTGGAATTATTTCAGATCCGTCCTCATGTGTAACAACTAATATACTTGCTACTATGTCCCTATTAGTGCAGTTATCATATATGGCCTCATCCATGTGCGCAGAGGTTTTTTACAGTGGCAAGGATTTTGGAATATCGAGTAACTTGATCCCTGATCTTTTGATTTTCTTCTTCCTTCTGGCGAGCCAAAAATATCTTCTGTTAATTATAAGGATATCTGTCACCTTTCCCATGGTGAGGATGCATGTTAATTCTTCCAAGCATTGCAAGGTTTGACTCGTATTTCTACAAGGAAGGTATTAAGTCTAGGTGTTTCAGGATAATGGCATCCATGATCATTTCAATTTTCTTGTACACCTCTCACACCTTCTCCTTTTCCTCCCTTATTTCACGCCTTAATTTTGCAGTGATCAACTCTTCCTACTTCAGATCCTAACACAAAAATACCATCGACTATGATAAGACAGAATGATGACAAATCTGAAATATCAAAGTAAATTATAATATTAACATGAAATTGTTACAATCTCACCCATGAGGTACTTCAAGTGTTATTGACTTCACTTGACTTTCACCAAGACTATGGGAGAAACTTTACAATTACACCTCTTAATGGCTTCTTCAACACACCTTTAAACTGATGGCTTCCTTCGCACACTTCCTACAATATTTCTCACTACTTCCTTCTATGCTAAATGAGGGGGGTGGCCTCTCTATTTATAGAACTTCTAGGCTTATCCATCTTATCTCTAAGATAGGATAAGAAATCCACTCTGACGAATCATATTCCATACCTTAACTCTTATCTGTACATGTAAGCTTATCTGTTAAGATAAGATAAACCTTATCATTTTACATGGGTTCCACATTTTTAGACTTTTTACAAATAAAATACACAAAATATTTATGACCTCACTCCTTGTCTTTATTACCAATATAATATTTCTAATTCCTAATCATGTAGACCCTACTTCTCTAATTACCCAAACTTTGACATTTTAACATTACCGGACCACTTACGACAAATATTTACTTTTTACAACATTCCTATTGTACTTTGACTGTTACCGTACTCCACATTATTGGCGGCACCGTACTGACGGCGCCGTTATCTTCTATCAGACGCTACTACTAATTATACTTAACAACATCCTATTCCTAATACATACATTAATGAAATAGAAATTACGGAGGAAAATTTTAGTGTCGACATCTTCCCCCTTCCTAGCTTCTACTCCGTCCTCGGAGTAGACTATTCTGGTGCTTGGAAAATCTTCAACTTGTCGTGGTTGACCCATTTCGTAATGGGAGTGCCATCCAATTCCTCCAGTCGGTACGTACCATTTTCATGCACAGCTGCTATTTTGTAGGGCCCCATCCATTTTGGAAGAAATTTTCTCTGTCTTCTTTTTTTGTATCTGGAATCATATACTAGAACCAAGTCATTCACATGAAATGGAGACCACCGGATCTTTTGATCAAAGTATTCCTTCTGCTTCATTTTCTTCTTATGGCTTGTATCCTTTGCTATTTCTCTCATTTCCTCCAGCAAATGAAGATGTACCAACCTTTCTTTTACTGAATCACTTTCATCCATCCTTTCATTTTTCATAACTCTCACAGTGGGAATATCAAACTCAATAGGAAGAACTGGATCAATGCCATAGGCCAACTGAAATGGGGAGTATCCTGTTGCTGACTTTGATGTTGCCCTATATGCCCACAATGCTGCATGAATCCTTTTATCCCATTTATGTACCTGCAAGGCTGCATCTTTTGCTAGAATTTGACACAACACAAAATTTGTTCGTTCCACCTGTCCATTTGTGCTTGGCTTGTATGTTGTTGCCTTCCTGTGCTTAATAGAAAACTTATTGACTAGGGCTTCTACCACCTCATTAATGAAGTGGCTTCCTTGATCTGTTACAATTTCTAATGGGCAACCAAATCTGGTGACAATGCGTTCATACATGAACCTTGCCACTTCATCCATGGAAGCTGTTTTCAATGGCCTAGCTTCAACCCACTTGGTTAAATAATCTGTGGCAACTACAATATACTTATTTTGGCGTGATGTAGTTGGAAGTGGACCTACAATGTCTATTCCCCACTTTTCAAAGGGACCAAGGGGAAGAATAGGACATAATGGAGCTGATGAAGTCTTACGGTTACCATGTGTTTGACAAATATCACATGTCTTACAATAATTATAACAATCTTTAAAAAGAGTGGGCCAGTGATAACCTGCATCCAAGATCCTTCTTGCTGTAAGTTGTCCAGAGAAGTGCCCTCCACATGTACCATTGTGGAATTCTTCTAGCAGTTCCTTCCCTTGATCACGTCCAACTGCCCTCTTGTACTGTCCATCAGGTCCTATTCGAAATAATACTCCATGCAGAATAGAATATGGACGACTGGCTTGAGTAATCTTTCTCTTAGTCTTTGCATTGGCACCATCAGGAAACTTGAATTCATTCAGATAATTCCAAATATCTATGTATTCACTAGGGATTGTGTCAAGGGATAACAATGCTGCATCGGGGAAATCATCATCATCACAAGATGATCCTAAACCATCATAGGCTCGAGAGAGTGCATCTGCATTGACATGCTTCTTTCCTGGCCTATCTATAATATCAAATTCAAACTCTTGTAGCAAAATTATCCATCTTGCTATCCTCCCTGATGGGTTAGGCTTATTTACAATATATTTTAGAGCCTGATGATCTGTTACAACTAGAAATTTTTGCCCTAGCAAGTAATTTCTAAACTTCTTTACAGCAAAAATGATAGCCAGAGCCTCTTTTTCAGTTACAGTATAATTTACCTCAGCACTGCTCATTTGTCTGCTCCCAAAGTAAATTGGATGTTCATTCCCATTTTCATCCTTTTGGCTCAAAGTACTTCCTAGTGCTGCATCTGAGGCATCAGTGTACACAATGAATGGCTTGCTCCAATCTGGATTCTTCAAAACAGGTGAAGACACCAGGGCTTCCTTCAATTGTCCAAAAGCTTCATGCGCCTTATTTCCTGGTTCATAAGTAACATCCTTCTTCAAGAACTGGGTTAGTGGCTGTGCAATCTTTGAGAAATTCTTGATGAACCTTCTATAGTAACCCACATGGCCTAAAAATGATCTCAACTTACTTCTATTAAGAGGAAATGGTAAATCTTTGATTTTTGAAACTTTATCAGGATCAGTACCAATACCATCTCTGGATACAACATGCCCTAACAAAACGCCTTTAGAACATCCAAAGACACACTTTGTAGGGTTTAGTGAGGCTTGTGCTTCATCTAACCTTTGAAATGTTGTCTCCATTTGGTGCAGGTGGTCCAACTTGCTCCCATAGATGCAAAAATCATCCAGAAATACTCTGATGAAGGTCCCAATGTAGGGTTCGAACACCCTATTCATCAAACGCTGGAATGTTGCTGGAGCATTACACAACCCAAAAGGCATAACTCTATAAGCAAACGTTCCCCAAGGAGTGGTGAACGTGGTCTTCAGCTGATCTTTCTCTGCTATACGAACTTGGTTGTAGCCGCTATATCCATCAGCAAAACTATAGCACTCCTGGCCAGCTACTTCGTCCAAGATCTGATCTGAAAATGGAAGAGGGTAATGATCCTTCTTTGTTGCCTTATTGAGCTTCCTGTAATCAACACAAATGCGTAGCTTCCCATTCTTTTTTATTGAGATCACAATGGGAGAAACCCATTCTGAATTCTCCACAGCAAATATGAATCCTGCATCAAGCAACTTATCTATTTCTTCTTTTACAGTCTTGGAAAAATTAGGATTCATTCTATATGGCATTTGCTTTATGGGCTTAGCACCATCTACCAGCTCAATACAATGTTCTACCCAACTTACTTGACGGAGTTCCTTGTAATCAAAAGTGAATAGGTGTATGTACCTTCGAAAGAGCTGGAGGTAGGATTCCTTCTCACTCTCCATCACAGCATCACCAATCTTTATTTGTTGGAGACGATCATCAACTTCTTCTTCAGATAATTTTATGGGGTCATGAGTTGGTGTGACTGGAAGGATATCCATGACTGAAACATCCACCTCACTTTCTTCATCTTCAGTGTCCACTTCACTGGTACTAGAGTAATCAGAGGATGTCCAATCATCAGTTTCATCACTTGAATCCACAGGTTCTGCCTTATGATGTCGAGGGATCACATTTATCTTCACCCTCTCTCTACCACGTCCAAGTGTCATGAAACCTTCATTCCAGTAGTTTCTTGCATGAACTCTCCTTAGCCATGGTCTTCCCAGCAGCATTGGGTACGCAACAGTACCATTTTTCATCACCTGAAAGTCTACCACACATACCACACCCATAACAGATATTGCCACATTTGAAACTACACCTTCTGGTTTAGTTTTTCCTTTATTTAATGACCTTAACATAAGTGTTGAAGGGCGATCAATTTTTAAACCCAACATATTCATTACAGACTCGGTCATTACATTAACTGCAGCACCTCCATCAACTAAGACATCATGAATTGAAATACCATTACATAATACCTCAGCTTGTGGAGCATAGGGATCTGCCTCTGCCTCCAAAACAGGGACCTCAACCTCCTTCCTTCTTCGAGCATTGAGTCCACCTCGCAACTCCCGCCTCTTCTCAGAAGACATAGCCAAGAGTTGACCATATGTAATATTTGCAGGCCTTTTGGACAGATCTTCCAAGATGGAGTATGGTCCTTGCCCCTGTGAAATCAGAAAATCCTGCACACCCAACTTTCTTCTCCTATGTTTCTTACTAGTTTCTTCTTTCATCTTCTTAGGATCATTTCCATCTTGATTATCTTTTTCTTTCTTTCTTTTTGTTACAAACACATCTACTTCATTATTTCTGCTCTTATCTACTACATCAAAAGAATTCACAGGTGCTTTTCCTTTATCATTATCTCCTTTACCAGATGTAGAAGCTCTATCTGGACAATTATACTTATAATGACCCTTTTTATAACAACCATAACAAACAACTTCAGAAATATTTCTTTTTGGACCTCTATCTCCTCCCTGAGAACTAAATTCCTTTCCTTGAAGAAGATTAATAGTTAACTGACCCATCTTTTTGAGCAGATCTTCATACTCAGTAGATGTACTAGGAGAAATATTTGTGCTCACCGGGAGTGGTTGTGGATTCTGGACCAAAGGTGCTGGTGTAGGCTCTACTTTAGCAACAATTTCTTTGGGCTCCTCTTCCATGCTTTCTTCTTGCCTTCTTGCAATCTCCTTTGCTTGTTCAATGGTAGCTGGGCGGTCATACTTCACTCGTTGTCTGATCTCTGGCTTCATCCCAAGAATGAAGTGCTTACAGAGGAGATTATCCATGCCATTCATCAACCCATCCGCTAGTCCTTCCTTCCGGATCTGGGCATCGAGCTTCCTCCTTAGCTCTAGAACACGAGCATGATAATCCCTTATCTTCTCCTTCTCTCCTTGGGATAGCTTTGTGATCTCGATCATGAGATCTGCATATTTCTGTTGTTCACCAAATTCTTCAAGAAAACTTTCAGTTAATAAATCCCATGAATTTTTCACATTATCACCTAGTGTTTCAAACCACCTAAGTGCTGAACCATCCAAAAAGGTAGGAAAAAATTCAGTCCATTGTTCCCTTCTTATAAGGCCATTACAAATACAAGATCGCTTAAACTCTTGAATGAAAGAAGAAGCATCTTCATTAGATTGAGCTGAAAAAATAGGAATCTTTCCCATTTTCAAAAGTAACCACCGTGAAATACCAACTCACAAGTACAATCAACAAGACTTATGTGTACAAATAATTGGAATCACTATACTAGAAAGTGACTTTACACCTTTCTACAGTAAAATAGAAATGACCACGGTAAACTATGGTAAAACTTGACTTACTGCGGTAAAAACTGACTTTACTGTGGTAAACACTATTCACGGTAAAAAGTGAAGTTACTGCGGTAAATACTATTCACGGTAAAAAGTGAAGTTACTGCGGTAAATACTATTCCAGCAAAAATGACTTTACCATGGTAACTACTATTCATGGCAAAAATGACTTTACCATGGTAACTACTATGCACAGTAAAAACAAGGTTACCCTCTAATTGATTTTTGACTAAGTGGGAATATCTCTCCAGAAAATCCACCAACGAGGAATGGTCCCGGCAACGGAACCAAAATGTCATCACCAATCCGGCACTATGATAATTCTTCACCGGGAACTCCTCGTGCTATGATTATTTACTAATGCACAGCCTTTAGTTTGGTGGATGTAATCTGGAAACAAAACAACAACATAACACAAGAATACCATCGACTATGATAAGACAGAATGATGACAAATCTGAAATATCAAAATAAATTATAATATTAACATGAAACTGTTACAATCTCACCCATGAGGTACTTCAAGTGTTATTGACTTCACTTGCCTTTCACCAAGACTATGGGAGAAACTTTACAATTACACCTCTTAATGGCTTCTTCAACACACCTTTAAACTGATGGCTTCCTTCGCACACTTCCTACAATATTTCTCACTACTTCCTTCTATGCTAAATGAGGGGGGTGGCCTCTCTATTTATAGAACTTCCAGGCTTATCCATCTTATCTCTAAGATAGGATAAGAAATCCACTCTGACGAATCATATTCCATACCTTAACTCTTATCTGTACATGTAAGCTTATCTGTTAAGATAAGATAAACCTTATCATTTTACATGGGTTCCACATTTTTAGACTTTTTACAAATAAAATACACAAAATATTTATGACCTCACTCCTTGTCTTTATTACCAATATAATATTTCTAATTCCTAATCATGTAGACCCTACTTCTCTAATTACCCAAACTTTGACATTTTAACATTACCGGACCACTTACGACAAATATTTACTTTTTACAACATTCCTATTGTACTTTGACTGTTACCGTACTCCACATTATTGGCGGCACCGTACTGACGGCACCGTTATCTAATGAAATAGAAATTACGGAGGAAAATTTTAGTGTTGACACGACCTTATTTCAAGGATTTGGTCTGTGGGCATAGTACTCTGGAATCTCCCATGCAGTACTTTACTTGGATCATTTATGTAACTCATCCCCTACTCTTGTATTTCTACCACACTCTTTCCACATGTGTGCACTTCCTTCAAAAATATTATTGCTAAGTTGGGATCTCTACCCATGCTCCCATACTCTTTCCCTACACTTTCCTCTTTTATCTCCTTGAGTATCTCATCAGCGCTTCACTCCACTTCCTACTCCACTAACTCCTTTATTATGCCCACTACTTCTCTTTCCGTGGCATCTTCTATTTGATCCTTGGTGAGGCTTGGGTTCCTTTGATCCTTAGTATTCACTTCTTCACTCTCCCCTTTTCCTTGAGCGCCTTCCTCTTCTGCATCCTTTCCTTCATTTCCTTCATCCTCGGAGTCATCCACATCATACACAGGATGGTCCTGAGCCTCTTCATGCTCTTCATCATTTCTCTCACCTCTGTAGGCCTCCAAAATCTCCGTTTCTTCTGATTCAACTTTCTCTACTACCTTATGCTTCTTCCTAACTGATGATTCAAGTATAAGAGAATCTTCCCTTTCTTATTCTTCTACAAGTGACTCCTTCCTTATTGATTCTTCTTATGCAAGAGGCATGTATTACTCTATCACCTCCTCTTCAGGTGTCTTTTATTTTTCCTTAACAAGGGAATTCTTCCTTCATGCATATGTGTTTGGTTTGGCACCTGACTCCAGCGCCCCCATAAATTGTGTTGGTTACACACTTGTTGCTTTCTTCTCTAGTGCCTCTTCTCTCTCTCTCTTCCTTAACACGACCTTATTTCTTCTGGTGGGGTCTTCTAGGATGGAGATATCACTCTCCAAGTAGGAACCCTTCCTATACTTAGGTCTGATATGTAGGTATAACATCATTGTGATCCTTCCAGCAATTGGTAGCGTCACCAATTTTCTCATGCACACCTCATAGGAGATATACTTCTCCACATAAGCACACTTCTTGGGGTATACTAACTTTCATTTATGCTCGTGGTGGTCTTGGTATTCCTTGCTGAGGTCAAACCTTAGTCTTTTGGCTTCCTTGAAGCAATTAACCCCTTCTTGAAACTATTGCGTGATGAAAGAGAAAGGCGGTTTGCACCATGGACTCTTGGTCCCATCTGTCAATGTGAATCTATCAATACAAAAATGTTGGTAGATAGCAAACTCAGCTTCTCCTTGTACTAGCGTTGGAAATTATTTGGGTATCCTCCATTCATATTTGAATGCGTCGCACATCCTCTTGTACCATTTCTCTAGGTGCGCCTTGTGGGTGTCCATCATAATGACACAAGTTTACTTTTCAAATATTTTCATAGGGGAAGGGTCTTCATCTAGATACTCCCATACAAACTTCTTTGGCCCATCGAGCACTCCAATATCTGAGAAGACAATGGTGAGGAGGACATTGCCAAACACAGTCTTCTCCCCTTCATGCACGGCGCTGATGATTTCTTCTACAATGAAGGCAGACAGGTTATAGATGGTTCCCTCCACAATCTTTCGGCACACATTCAACCAAGCCTTGTTTATATGTGTTCACCTTTCTTGTCCATTCAACTTGGATACCAAGCACATAGCCATCCTCATCACTAGGTTGGAGATATCTGAAATATCAAAGTAACGTGAGCCCTTCTTATATTCATAAGCTTGGATTGTCTCCTTAATAGATTCCTTATCCTCCAAGTCATTGTCCAGTGGATCCCCTTTGCAGAAAAGGTCTGTAAACTTAGATATTATTTTAGGGGTTATGCCATTATAGGGCCCTCAAAGTAGAATTGGTCCTCATGTACATGTGACATCAAGCATTGGTACAGTCACTTGGGTTTTCCAAAGGCAACTCATAAAGTTACAGCAACCCATCCTTCTCCAACTTTACCTTCATCTCACCATCATAGATCGACATTCCTTTTAGTGTCCTTTTATCTTTTGGGAAAACCATTTCTAATGACATCTCCTTCTCTACAGTTCTTGTGTGATGGTTGTAATCACTCACAACCATCTTCCTTACATGGGATACCCATTCTTTTCCTAGCAACATGTCATTTGGGTATTGCATCTCTACATACCACTCTTTGTTAAAACTAGTGGTAGCAGTTTGTTTCCCCTTGCCCTTGCCCTTCTTAGGTGAGACAGTTGCGTTCTTTGGTGCCATTTTCTAGTCGGGTTAAAAAAAAACTCCTCCTTCCTCCTCTTCCTTACTCTACTCAAATCTATGGCTCAACTTTTTGAATAATCCCTTTACTCCCGTGCCCTAGCTACAGAACCCTAACCTAGAAAACCCTTCCATAAGAATGTGTACTCTTATGAAACCTTCTTCCCTATGCCCATGTAATCCTTCCACTCTGGTTCGTAAATCACACTATTCACACACTTAGATTGTCACAATTCCTCCTTCACACAAATATTTCTTCATGGATGCCCTAGTTCATAAGATCTCTTCAATATCGTAATAGCAAGGTAAACAATAATGTGCCTGACCTTCTACTTATAGCTTTTTTCTCATCTCTCACAATAAATAATATGACAACTACCAATGTACTTATCATTAAATGTGGATTTTTCCACTAAAGCTAATCGTAAGTGCTCTTACCCACGTGCCCAATCCTACGTGAAAAATCCTTACAACCTTCTAGCATGTAAAAATCCTTACTAACCAAAGACTCTTATGCATGCGCTTACAGCGCCGAAGGCACTTCTTTTATCCTTAACCTAATTTTTTCTCTTGCCTACCTCATGTTGTCCATGCGCTTCTCATCATTTATACGTGGTCTTTGTAAAGCTATCCTGACACTAAAATTCCTTATGTCCACCTTTTCTACACGCGCTCTTCCACACTATGTGCTTTTCATCCTTCAATCCGGGCCATTGAAACACAACTTCCACTACCAATTTTCACTTCACACTATTCCACCCCACACAAAAATAGATACGTGGTCCTCTGCGCATACACAACCTTTTGAAAATAATAAGTGGTTACCGGCGCAAAAGGCACACAAAATAACACAAATAGAAGGGAACAAGCAACGAGAAAGGGAAACACAAGGAAAATAAATTCTTAAAATGAAATCCTAGGCTAAATGGCAATACTAGCATATTTACAAACACAAGGAAGACTTATTTATAGTATGGCTTCAACCTACTCCCATTGAAATGGCTTGGTAATCTCGTCCCATCCAACGCTTATAACGGGCATGCACTCGAATCAAGGATGCACGAGATGATGTATGGGCCCAACCAATGGACTTTCATCTTCCCAAGATGGCACAGAATTCAGAGTCATATAACAAAATCATCTACCCAACCTTGATTTTTTTTTTAATATGGCGATCATGTCATTCTTTCTTTCATTCCTTTTCAGTCTTCTAACTCAATCTAGCAAGTGATCACCTTTCATCTAGTTACATTAATTTCTCCATGTGCTCTTTTTCTCATCAGCTAACCCTCCTGTGCACACAATATGCATCGATGGTAGCATAAATTCAACTGGTAAAACAGCCTCTACACCAAACACCAACTGAAATGGTGTGGCCTTGTTCAATCTCTTGTAGGTTGTCCTATATGCCCATAGAACGAATGATGCCTGGTCATCCCAATCTTGTCTTCCCACATCACAAATTTTCATCAACGTGTGACTCAGAATTTTGTTAAAGGCCTCATCAGTTCCATTACCTTGTGGGTGATAAGGGGTATTCTTATGATGGGCCACCATGAACTCTACCAACAAAATCTTGACTATTTCATTCAAAAAATCTTGACATCCATACCTGTTGATTATGTTCTCCTGTAATAATCTATCAGTTGTTGCCAATCTGTAATCCCATGTAGGCACTACCTCCACCCACCTTATTAAGTAATCAGTGCAAGTGAGGATATAGCGTGAACTATTCCTTCGCACGGCAGGTGAAATTGGTCCTAGAAAGTCAATTTCCCATTTTTCCAATGGTTTTGTGTTGGCTATTAGCCTCAAGGGCATTTCATCCCTTATTTCTGGCTTATTAAGGTGTTGGCAATGATCACAGACCTTGCAAAACTCAATGCAATCCTGGTATATAATTTCCCACCAAATCCCTACAAGTAGAATCTTCCACGCGGTTGTATTCACTGCATAGTGCCCTCCTGCAATCCCACCATGTGCTTCTTCAATAATTACAACACGCTCATATTCTAGCATGCATTGGTGCAAAACCTTATCATGACCTAACTTATATAAGTCTCCACTAATTAGCATGTAGGGTGTGGCACGTATAGCTAACTATTTCCTTTCCAAAGTTTTCATTCCTTTTGGCACCACACCCATTTTAAGAAACATAGCAATATCTTCCAAGTCAGAGGGTGCACACCACAATAAAAACAATTACGCATCTAGCATAGCATCCTTAATGCTCTACGTGTCCTCCCCTAAGTCAATTCTTGAAAAATGGTCAGGCCCTGAGTTACTCTTTCCTGGTATCACAACAACTGTAAACTCAAATTCCTAAAACAACAGGACCCACCAATATATGCACCCTTGAAAAATGGGCTTGTTCACCAAGTACTTCAAGGCCATGTGATATGTGTAAAATATGAAGGGTGTTTCCAACATATATTTCCTAAACTTATGCAACGCATACACCATCGAAAGTGCTCCTCACTCAATAGTGGTGTAGTTCTATTTTTTTTGGTGTCAACTTCCTACTTGCAAAGCAAAGAGAGTGATCAATCCCTTCTCCAAGTTGTGTTGAGACTACTCCAATGGTCATCCTTAAGGCATCAACATGCACATAGAAAGGTTTATCCCAAGAGAGAAACTGTAATATGATTGTAGTGACAAGTCTATCCTTCAAAGTGTCAAATGTTGTCTGTTGCGCCTCTCCCTAGTGAAAATTACTCTTGCGTTTTAGTAACTTCTCCAAGGGTGCGGAGATTTTGGCATACCCCTTGATAAACTTCTGGTAGTACCCTATATGCCCAAGGAATCCACACACTGCGTTATTACAGGTAGGCTGCTCTAACCCCACAATAACAACAACTTTGGTGGGATCCACCAGCAAAGCTTCCTTACATATAATGTGCCCCAACATGGTCCCAAATGGAGTGACAAAAACACAATTCTTAATGTTGATGGATATCCTCAACTACTGACACCTCTCAAACATTAGCCTCAAATTATCACAATGGTCTTTCACTAGTCCATACACCATCCAATCATCAAGGTATACTTACAGAAACTTATGGATAAAATCTTGAAATGTCTAGACCACTATGCGCGAAAACACAACGGGCGTGTTATTCAGTCCAAAAGGCATGACCATATAGGAAAAACTTCCCCATTCAGTGGAAAAATTTGTCTTCTCTTGGTTTTATTTAGCAATTATAACTTGATGATATCCTGAGAATTCATTCATGAAGGAATAGATTTCAAGTCCGGCCACTCCCACTAGAATCTCTTCAATAAAAGGGGTTGGAAAATGATCGATTACACATACCTCATTTAAGTCCCTATATTCAACATAGATCCTTATCCTTTCATCCTTTTTAATGTTGATGACCATGGGTCTTACCCATTCTGATTCCTCCACAACTTCAATGATTCCTGAAGCGATCATTTTATCTATCTCATCCTTAACCTTGACGCGAAGATTCAGACTCATTCAATAAGGCCTCCTCTGAATCAGGTGTGCACCTTCTTTCAACTTGATCTTCATCTCCCCCAAGGAGTGATGAATGCCTTTAAGCTCATGGTACCTACATAGAAATAAATCTTGAAACTCATGCAAGAGATAAATGATCTTCAAGACTTCCTTCTCTGACCAGTAATCACCAATAGTGGCCTCCTTAGGTTCATCCTCCAAGCCAATGTTAACCTTCTTTATTTTTAGGGGTTCATGGTATGCATGTGCTTTCTCATCAACACTATTAATAAATTTGTGCATACCTTCAGTATAGATAACATCCAAACTCTCCATCTCTTCACTATATATCATGTAGACCATATTTCCCTTTTCTTTCCCCAAGCACACACGCTCAAGTTGCACCTCTTTTTACTCTTCTTCATCAAAGCACGGTTCCAAACCAGGTTCTCCCAATAGCTCTAGTAATCTATCTTCTTCCATGGAAATATATCCCATCGTTAGGTGCTTAATAACCTGTAGTGCCCTATCCAGTAATGGTTTAGTACTCCGATAATTGAAATCTTGAAGGAGGTCAGCCATCAACTCTTATCAATTTCTTGTCTGACGGCGCGTCTCAGAGTGAATATACCATGCATGCTCACAACCTTGTAAGATGGAATACAGCTTATGCACCCATAAAGAAGGTGACAAGGCCTCTGTTCCTTCCATCCATGCTTTCTCACATGCTTAGATGTGAGACAAGGCACGTTCCTTCCCATGGTAGTCTTATATTGCAATGGGGGCATTTCTTCAGGAGAACCTAATAGAGAACGTGATTCTCACCTTGTGTCACTTTAGAAGGATATCATGGTATGTTTCCCACCAATGCATTATGGTCCCAAGCAATTTATAGCTGAGCATCCCTCTTCTTTCGATATAATTTTCCACTGATACTCCATTTCTCATAAGAAATCATCAGGGTTAGCTCCTCCAAAATAACTTGGTAACTTCTTCCCTCCTAGGTGATTGACTGAGCATGCCTTTATTACCCTTGTCATAGAGCCTCTTAGTTGACACCCAATTAACTAATAAGTCTTGTGCTCCTAATTGTCACATGGCACACTAGTTGTATCACTCATGGACTGAGCATCTTTAAACTGAATAACTCCCTCTATAGGGTGGATCACCTCAGGGTCCCTGATAGAGTGTACATAGATCCTGTCAAGAACTTCTTCTCCCAAGGGTTCAGTATAGCGCGTTGACTTTCCATCAGTCAAGGAGATGATAACCCACTCTTCCTTGTTTTCAAAACTTATGTATCCCTTATTAAACCTTAGGTCATCATTATTATTGTAACACTAGGGGCACCCAAGTAATTCTAGAAAGTTGTATACCTCCGCTAACGTCAAGACTTTGAAATCTCAAGTGAACTTTACCCCTTCGATAGTGATAAAAACATCCTTTAAGACACCAATGGGAATTGCCTTTGTCTTGTTATCCATATACAACACATTCGAAGATGGCTATAATGGGGGCCTTCCCATTTGATTCCATGCATCTAGGGTGAGAACATTGACCTCTGTGCCCGAGTCAATTAAAATATTTCTCAAAAGCCACCCATCTACAATAGCATTCAAGGTAATCTCCTTGTCATAATCAAGGTTATAAGGAGGAAGGTTGACATGTAGAACCCACCTCTTGCGCCCTCCTAGCGTACAGTACCTTATCCTATAACCATTCTCCTAGAAAGGGAATGATATTCTCTTACCTCAACATCTTTCATACTTCTCTAACCTCATCTAGATCCTTCTGTGTAGCCTCAACATTCATCCTTTTCTCCAATTGTCTTGACTACTCTTTAAGGCTATGGATCTCTCCTTGTAGGCTTTGATTCACATCCATGGTTTCTTGATATACCTCCTTCTGATGAGTAGGGTCTAGATACTTCTCATGCACCACCTCTTCTCTAACAACCAGTGGTATTTTCCTTGGTACTTCCCTCATGCATGCAACCTCAGCTCATGTCATAACTTGTACAGGCTCTAGTTCCAACTCGCGCACCACTCTTGGCATCCATTTTGATTTGGCCTTCCTCACGCATACCATCCCATTGCCTTTGTCTATTTGGTGCTACTAACTCATTTGCTCAAATCACTACGGGAACTCCTCATACTTGTGCTTCTTTCCACACTATGAGCATTGTAGAAAATTAGGCCACTCGCACTTGTAGTGCTCCGTAGATCCACAGTTGTAACACGTCCCACGTGGGAACTCACTTCTTCCTCCTCTGTGGTTACCACGACCATGAAATCCTCCTCAAAAACCTCTTCCACGCGTCCCTCCATCCAGGAATCCTTCATAGTGCTGCCCATTTTCCTTGGAATTGTTCACGAGGCTAGTCTAGCAGACACCAATATCAATGGCATCATGTATTTGGTCAATCAATCTACAATCCTTGGTTTCATGGGTAGTAGAGGTGTAAATCTTAAAATAGCTAGACACATTTTGCGGATCGCATACTGCAGTAGTGGGCACCTACTTTCATCATGATCTTCGTGGTAAATTTCATAGTCCACTATCATGGTCTGTATCGATCTCCTAGGGAAAATGTCCTTTATATGCCCCTCTACCTCATAGTATATGCACCATAGACCACTACAAGTCTCATGTGTTGATTTTTCAGATAGCTTCTTCATCTGCTTTTCCATTGTAGAAATATGAGCTTCAAGGAAGGGGCTAGCACTTATATCTATGGTTCTAATTACCTCAGCATGTAGGGCAGACTCCAAGGCCTCATGCAGGTCTGTGAAAGTCTTGTGTGAAAGCGCTCTCCTAAACAGTGTTATCAATCCTCCACTAAACCACCAAACGTGCATCGTACTCCCACACACTCTTTGTCATTCCTTGTTGGATATCATTCTAAATTTAGCCAAGAAATCATTCCACGGTGTGGTGTAATCTATCACTGTCTGATGGGGTTCATACTTTCGGTACCAACTATGCATGTGTCCTTGCAACGTTGTTGCAAATTGACTTTCCTTCCACTCTGGGGTAGTGATCCCCTTCATGCACCATAGCAGTTCACACTTTTGTACATGCTCTGCAGCATCCTCAACACCTTTATAGTCTGGTAGGTGCAAATACATCTCAAAGAACACTTGTTGAGGTGGTTAAGGCCCTTGTCCACCTTATCCAGAACCTTGATTCCCTTTGTTGTTTCCTCCACCACCAAATCCACTAGATCCACCAAGTATTATCCCTCCTAACCCACAAAATCCTCCAAACCCGCTAGTTCCACTAGGTCTTCTAGCTCCTATACCACCAGATCCACCTCCTATAGCTAGTAAGGGGCCTGAAATGGTCACGCCTAGTGTTCGCAATGTCCCACTGAACTACGCACCAGAAGTTTGTGATATTGCACCACTACCAGATGTGTGTCTCGTGCCACTCTCAGACATGATACCCAAGCTTTGTGTAATTATACATTTCCCAAATGTCTTTCCAAACAATATTCCTCCAAACACATGAAATGATTGTGTAGCCATATATGTACCAAATGAAAAATTATATCTCCTAAACATAGATCAGTCACTCCCAGCGATACCATCTATGTTAGTAATACTTATCTCTTGATTTGGGAGACTAAGCACCAAGGGTTGGTCACTAGGTGGATTCAGATGTGTTTTTTCATCTCTCTTTTCTCCAAGCGATGAACTCTGATCAAAAGCTGAAGGGATCTCTCTTCTGCGCTTTCTGAGATGGGGTAACATAGACTACTCAAGCTCCACATCCTTTGCGTGAACCTCAATTCCTTCCTGCAATGTCTACCTCCATAAATCCATCACTCCCATAACCTCACGTTGTCTAGCCAACTCCCTTTCACACATTTTTCTATACTTGAGTCATCTCTCCTCTCTTTCTTTTTCAGTTGTTATGTTTGCCATCTTCCTCTACCCTAGCTTTCGCACTCAATACTCAGACAAGCTTAGCCAGCCATTGGGAATGCTTCCAAACTTATTGTAATGAGTAGGATAATAATGGCTAATGGGATAGCATGCAAAAATGATCATCTAGGTTCCTTTAAGAACTCAAACTCAGCAACCTCATGACAAAAATACATAGAAATAGTGTATTCCAGGGTATAACTGGTTAGCATTCTCTTCCCCTAATGATCAAAAACACGCGTCTAAGTTATATCAGTATCTTATAGTCTTTGATACTTCACTAGGGTAAAAATGTAATGTCTATAATATCATCTTGATCTAGATGCATACATGGAAAGCCATTCATACAACTCTACTTGAAATCAGCAAAAGAAGGTCCCATATAGCTCATGATACAAATTCTCTTCTACCCACTTGCGTGCATCAAAATTAGGTCCAGTAATAAATCTCTAAGAAAACTCATCCTCTATGCTCTTCAACCATGCTTCAACACTATCCAAGGTCGAGTGCTCCATCATCATGCATCATTCTCACAACAACTTCAAAATAAGGTCCTGGCAATAGAACCAAGGTGTAGTCATTTTTATGTGCTCTTAATACAACTTTCTAATCCCATGTGCATTGGCCTATCACCCAGCGGGTGTTGGACACTCACCTGAGGTACATGTGGCCACTGATCCCCCTCCTTTATATGATCATTGTGAGAAGATATTTCCATTGATAGAATATTAGATGCAGAAAATTAAATGTTCATGCACTCGTTCTGAAAGCATCGGATGAGATATTACATCTATATACCCATGAAAATAACAAGAGAAACATTATATAAAGAACATATCTGATTCATAACATGAAGAAGAGACACTAGGTTTTACACCCATGAACCATATATTTAGAATAGAGTGGTATATTCATAGTGATCATAGTATCAGTAACCACATTACATTAAAAAAGGGTCATAAGAGACCATACATAATAAAAGACTTCAAACTTATCTCTTGCAAATCCTCCCTGGTGTGATATTATAACTATGACCTCCCATTTCATCCCTTATTACGTATTCTAATGCCATACAAAGGCCTATGACATCCATTATACCCCTTAACACTAATGCTCTAAATCCTAGCCTTACTGTAACATCATACCCTTAATGCATTCCCTTATGATCTCACACCTGTTGTTTGTCAGCTTCTTCTCCATTCAGGTGTGTCTTCCTTATTCTAGAGCATCTCTATAAATAGGTTTAGCACCCACCACCATGCCTTCCTTCAGGAGTAGATCGCTTGCCAAGTGTCCATGTGGTCCTCTAATGGAGCATGTAGATTATGTTCTGAGCTCTCCACTTTCTACAATGATGTTTTTCAGGAACCTTCCATGTGTGGAATATTCTTTCCTTAACCACTAAGCCTCCAAACTATAACTTTATCCACTCAGCATGCCTAGTCAGGTCACGTTTTTCCTCAAGTACCTCCACAATTCCGAATATGGCTAAGTCCTTAGACCCTTTGCCATGCCTTACGTGCACGCCCTGGTTCCTCATAAACTCTTCTCAAACCCTTATCCTACACACTTTTCCCCATACACCCTTCTTCTTCCTGGCCTCACGTGTGCACACACTCTTTGGCACTTTGCCAATATATTGAGGCCAAATAACCACATCTTGTCCTTAGGCTTATCTAGCACACCAATCTCACAAAATACCCAAAGATGTAATATTGCATCCCATGTGATTTTCTAACCTTTCTCTATATGCATGCATGCCTCCTCTACAATGCTCTTTGTGATATACTACACAATTTTGTAATATTTCTTTTTCACAATCTTGTGTGTGATGTGCAACCAATGTTTGTTTACCTCCTTCCATTTTTCAAATGTGCCTAACTTAAAAATTATGAGGCACACAACTACTCTTGTGGCATGATCTTTAATGTTAGATATATCCATTGCACAACCCCTCTTATGATAATTTAGTGAAACTGTTATAGTTTTTACTCCTACCTCATCATCCAAATATGGTTCTATGGCTCTACTAGAGCTACGTAAAATAGTCACTCTACCTATCAACTACCTTATAAGTCTCATTCTTCTTCCCACAAAGTAAAAATAGTCCTCATGAATGTGTGATACTAACCACTGGTACAACCACTCTAGATTCCCAAAGAAACGTAGTTTTTACAATGGAAGTACTCTGACACTCTTAAAAATTATGTTCACAATAGTATCATAAACCCTATTTCCATCTATAGTCCTTCAATTAGTCTTTATCATGGTGTCATCATTAATATCTTTCAAGGTCTTCTTTTTGCAGTGATTAAGATTGATGATCTTACATTTTTTTTATTGATATTTCCATGGTATTGACCTCCCCTAAAAACAAAATCTCTGCGAACCACTCTTCTGGTGCTTCCTGTGTGACAGGTTCCTTATTCTTGGTCACAGTATTCCTATCTAAATATGTAATTCCTTTAGTGTGCCATAAAATTTCACACTTGTGCACATGTTTTGTTACATCTTCAATACCTTTGTACTCTAGCAAGTGAGAAGACATCTCATAAAAGACCTGAGGTGTCTATTTTGTTTGTTGAGGTTATTGTTGTGGTTTTTCTGGGTGTGTACCTTTCCCACTAAGTCCAAAACCTCCACCATCTGAACCATCTAATCCACCTAATCCTGATCCTCCTGATCCCTATCCTCCTCATCCTTCTGCACTACCTATTATGGGCAGTAGCTAGTATATGTACTTCCTTGCATTCTAACTGTAATGCTAAATTAAACTCTTATGGTCTGTGAAGTTACAGTACTTCCAGACATACTTCCAATATTCTACATACCTAAACTTTGTCATGATGATTTTCCCAGAAACAGTCCTACCATAAAACTTCCATTCATTAGAACCTACTATGTAGCCATGGGCCCGCTACTAACTTGGTCTCTTGAATTCAAAAAAAAAGTATACCTAACCATCTATGCCTATCTACCTACATTAACATGCTTCTCAATAACTATTTATGGGTTTAAAACACAAGGCGCAAGGGAAAGGTAGATAGGTGGGATCAGATGCACATTTTCAGACCTCATTCTCTCCTCTAGCGTACTCTCATCTAAAGCCAAAGGGGATTATTTACTGTAATTTCCTAAGTGTTGGAGTTCCTGATGCTCTGGCTCCACGTCTTCCATGTGACCTTAAAATCCTTCACAAACCATCATCCTCCATAACTCCATTGACTCCTCAACATTGCGCTATCTCAGAAATTCCCTCTCTCGTGCCTTATTATACTCAAGTCATCTTTCCTTTCTCTATCTTTCTACTGTTATGTATGTCATCTTTCACCACACATGTTCCTGCCCATGCACGTAGTGGGGATTTATATAGGTATAGGGAGGCACTCTAAATCCAAGTATATCATCAAGATCTTAATCACTATGCATATAGTGTGTAAATACGATCCTCTAGGTTCACACAAGAATCTAAATCCAGCTTCCTCTATACAAAAATAAGTAGAAATATCATACTCCAATGTATAACTGCACAAAACACTATCCCACCAGTGATCTACATCTCTAGTCCAATCCACATCAGCATTAAACAACATCTGGTAATCTTTATGAGTCCAAAACTTAAGCCAATAACTTTGACTCTTTTCTTATGTATATGTCGCCAACCACTCGTACAATTCTACTAGAAATATGAAAAAGAAATTATCATAAATTATGTCATAAAGGTTATCTTCCACCCATCTGCGTGCATTAAAATTAGGTCTAGTGTTATACCTCTAAGAAAACTTATCTTTTCCATCTTCAACCAAAATTTCAATGCTCTCAAGATTCAATCAATATGTAATCTGCATGCAACATCGTGGTAGATAGATTGAAAAGAGGTCCCAGAAATGGAACCAAAATGTATCCTTATATTTCTATCAAATGCCTAGGCACACTAGCACTTCATTCAAAAAAATCTAGACGCTCACCCAAGTACACGAAGCTACCATGTCCCTCCTAAGTACTAGCTTATCAAGATGTTATCATGTGTGTTCATAAATAGCATTTCAAAGCATGCATTCATATGTAGATCATTATAATCATCAAATGGAAACACATAATAAGTAAACATAAATATCAAACCATCAATAAGATCAATTGTACTAAACAATCTCCATATTCAGACACATCAATTACTAGAATCTATACACAAATATTCATTACTAACCAAAATATTACATATCATAAGCTAAACACATGGTAGCAATCACAAGAGAGTCATGCGTGCCAAAATACTAGAGCAACATAGCTCTGTTACAACACAATGTGTCCAAAACCTAACTCCTCTTCATTGTACCAAACCATGAAGTAAAATACATATATAGGGGTGGGGATTTTCACTTCACCACCTATGCACCTTCCTAATAATAGGTGTTCTTAAATATAGCCATGTGTGAATAGATGCATGGTTTTATAATAGATCCTTCTTTATCCTAAAAATAGCTTGATCCATGCATGATCATTCATCTTTTCCTTAGTCCCAAAATAATTTTTTCTTAGTCATGAATTCTTCTTGATTTTATCTTTAGTTTAGCCATAATCCAACCGTTTTTCCCATTTTCAGCCCATAACATGCAAAATCCGCTAAGTCTTAGAACTTGTATTGTTGTGTGTGCCCTACTTCTAACACTTGCACACACACCCATGCACCCCACTTACACACCTCAACCTCCCGCGTGATCTTCTGATACTTAGTCCATTGTTCTAACCCAACAAAATGTAAAAAATGTGCATTATTTATAGGCAGAGAAAGGTTAGCATCCCTTCCACTCCATGTCATCTCAATAGATAATCTAATCATGCAATGGGGATTGTACTTCATTGGGGTAATAAAATCACATTCATGCTTAGGCCACAAATGGATCCTCACAACCACTGACTATTTCACCAAATGGACAGAGGTGCACTGAAAGAGGTAAATGAGGCTAGAATTTTGGATTTCTAAGAAGTTATTATGACCATATTTGGTGTTCCTTCCACAAAAATTTTTGATAATTCTTCAGAATTCCTTAGCACAAATATCTCTTATTGGGTTGTTAGGAATGAAACATACTTAATCAACTCTTTAAACTATTACCCCTAAGGTAATGGGCAGGTTAATTCTACAAACAATAATCTTATGAGGATCATAAGAAGGAATGTACGTATGAAAATTGACATGCAACCTTTAATTGTACTTGACCTCTTGAGGTCTTGTTGAGATATCTGATGTAAACTGAGTGGATGGTTGTAGATAGTGGAATATACCAAATATGTGATATGTGGACAAAAGTATGTGAAAATGGGATGAACAAGCTATCAAGGAAAAACAATATCCTTAACACACAATATCAATATCTACTCATCAAGGGAAAGTAAGGCCCTTCTTACCTAAATGGTTCTAATGGATGGGTCAAAAATAATAGCCATGCGAAGACTCTAATCGATATCACACTCTATGGAGATCCTCTCTATTGGCTATGGCATGCATTGAAAACCAACAGGCACCTAGTAAATATGTCCAGACAAGGTCATGGAATAAATGAGAGAGGCATGATTCCATTAGGTCTATGGGTAGTTAGCTAGTTCGGTCCAAAACTCAATGGCCTTGTGAGCTGCTTTGTCAAGAATTTTTAGCTAGTTGATGATGTCTAGTGGAAGCGGAGATGTCCTAAAGAATAGTGTGTGTAATCCAGTTTCAAGATCTAATTGGTCTTTGGGCCCATTTGGTTGGGGAACCCATGGATCAAAACCATAAACCCTCTCTAGTTGTGGTTTAGTAATGGTCGTATGTGAATTCTAGACTCTATTGTTGGTGACAGTCCAATATTCATAAGCCTTGTCATCCTTGATGTTTAAAATGTTGAGTTGTGTAATACAATCAAAGTACCATGATGGTGTTTAGAGGATAAGAATACAAAGTCTAGTATATATGTTCATGATAAGTTCAAGATCATTCGGTTGGGGGACCCATGGATCATAACCATATTTTTTTGTTTGTCGTGGTCTGGGAATGGTCATGTACGCATTTGTGCAATTCTAATCTATGAAAAATAAAATAACAATATAATCTAAATAAATGAAATCTACACTATGTTTTTTTGTATTTTCCCGTATAAAAGAAATAAAGCAACACAAAACAACTAATCTAGTTAGAATAAATATTTTTGTATTTTTTGGAATAACAGTGCGTACATAAGAAATGAAGAAATAAATTGCTTATAATCATGATTAACAAATGCTATACAAATAAATAGTTGAATGTAGTTATTTATTTGTGCAACAATGTATTAAATCTATTCTAATCAATTAAATATTTTCCAATAAGTAATTGTGGATATAAATATTTTTCCTACCTCAGAGACATGTGAAGAATTAAAGCTTCACAGAAGCTTTTCTTCCCCTGTAACTTCCCCGGTAGAATATTTAAAGGATTTAATGAAAACTATGAATTGAAATAGGATTACAATTAGTCTAAATTAATACAAAATAATTCCTCCATAAATACTCCCTTGCAAACCCATAGGGATAGGTAGGGAAGGCTTTCTATCATCAGAATATTCTTAGAAGAAATGAAGCTACAAAAATAATCTATCTATTTGCAATAATATGAATGGAAATTATTTATTCTACTCTATTGTGCATACTATTACATAATAAATGGATGTAACAACCCTCAACCTGCATACATTAAGAAATAGGAATGGACCAAGACCTTGTGTCTCATGCGATTTCCAAGATATTGGGAATGTTAAAGGAACTCAAGCTCATAAAGCACTAACAACTTGTTGGGCCTCTAGTTACCCCAACCTGGAATTACAGTGTAGAGGTAATCCAGTTATAGTATCACTTTTTCCCCTTAGTTTTTCTTTACCAATCCTTGTGTCCATGCGAGTCCAAGATATTGGGAATCCCTTAGACTAGGTAAAGGAAGCAATAAGAATAAAGCACTAGAGTAGTGGCAACTTGATGGTACTCTAGTTACAATGTAGGTAGAAGAAATACGCCGTAAGAGAATAGAGATTGGTTGTGTATTTTCTTGAAATATTGTGACATCTCAAATAAGAAAAATACATAAATCCACCTAATCTCTAACTATTTGCTTAAGAAGAAGCGATGATTTTATACGGTGGAAGGTTGGATAGGAAATGGTCTAGTCATTTGGCAGCAATGGGGTCTCACATCATAGCATAAAGGGGGAATTAAATCCTATCTTTTAGAAAGACAATGATTTAAATTCAATATTGCTTTCGAATCAAAACACTCAGAAGAATTCAATCACATTTTCTTGTAAGTTTTCATTGACAATCACAAAAGTCTCCAAATCACAAGTGGAAGAGGAGATTGATATGAATAAGTCAAGCCAAAAATTAGCTAAATTGATTCAAAAAAATGCACTAAAAGTGAACTGAAGTGGAGTAACACATGTCTAATTCATGCACGAAGAATTCTAGAAAAATTACACGAAACTGTAACTTTATCATCGTTACAGAATAGTCCTAAACACTTCCAAATATTTCTCAAAATATTAGAGTGAAAAGAAAAATTTATGCAATTTCCGCCTAGGTAGGGTGGTGTTTGCGTAACCACCACCTGACTGCCACCTAGGTAGGGCGGAAGTTCCATAACTAGAGTCCAAAAAATAAGGAAATCAATGCGAAGAAGACAAAGCAATCCCAATAACAGCCTATAGAAAAGTTAAGGAAAAGCATGCAATGGCTAGGTAAGGTAATCTGAGCTACAAATATAAGTTACAATGAGGAAAATTAGTCTAACACCTTTGGAATATACATGAATCATCATTAGGGACTTTTTAAACATACCATTTCCCATCCGTGCCAACAATGGCAAGCATTTAAAAACAGGCTTAAACAAAGGCTAAATAATGTAGCACATGCAAATTTGAGTGCATAAAGGACCTTAGATGAGAATCATAGGACTTGGAACAAAACTCTACAAAGTTTAAAATAAGCCTTGTTGGCTGATAGAACCACTCCTAAAAGATCAATAACCAGCCCATCATTAACCATGACAGATTGTATCTTTCCTTATAAACTGGTTTAGGGTAAAGAAGAAAGGCTACCAATATCCCTTAAATTTCCAGCCTTGGAGCTCATCAAATAGATGGAATTTTTTCCATAAATCATTTGAATTTTAAGTTGTGGAAATCAGGTAAAATTCCGAAGCAGACCACTAAAAGAGCTCGGACATCCTTTTCCTTTTGTAGAGCTCATGTAACTAGAAGAATTGAGAAATCAAGTGGTATAAACAATGAAGAGAGATCAAGCTAAGGTCACAAAGTTTTTTTACAAGAAATAAAAAGCTAGGATTTTTCAGCTCAATAATTAGGTTAGTAACTTAGGTTAGAAGGATAACACCTAGTCTAACTTTATAGAGCATAGATCTAGTCTTGAAATGGGACCAATATAGAGCCAAACTAGGTAGGCACTCAAAGTTTTATGTAATATAAAGTGGCTCATACATGACTTCAAGCTCCAAGTAAAATAATTCTTTCCAATTATCAACATTGGATGAGATCAGAAAAAATTTACAAATCCTAGTAAATGAGATCTATCACAAGCATTTTGATCAAAGGAAAGAACCTTCGTTATACATATTAGTTTAGTATTTGATTCCTCCAAGTGATTTCAGCACCAAAAATTGCTAAATTGATTCAAAAAAATGCACTAAAAGTGAACTGAAGTGGAGTAACACATGTCTAATTCATGCACGAAGAATTCTAGAAAAATTACACGAAACTGCCACCCTGTGAAAAGAAAAATTTATCAATTTCCGCCTAGGTAGGGTGGTGTTTGCGTAACCACCACCTGACTGCCACCTAGGTAGGGCGGAAGTTCCATAACTAGAGTCCAAAAAATAAGGAAAAACAAAGCGAAAAGTTAAGGAAAAGCATTTCCCTAAGTTCTCTACACAGTGTTTAATTCTGTTTAGGTGTCATGGTTTGGTTACACTTATTCCATGAAGGAGGGTCTAAGGAGATATGTTTTCAGGTAGTTACAGTGAGAATTTCATAATCAAAACATTTTCTCACTCTCATTAAAACTTATTTAGAATAGTTTTTATAATTAGAGTGTTCAGTTAAAGTATGACGTTATACATAGTATGGAGTTTCGAGTCCAGGTAGTACCTAACTTATTCCATGAAGGAGGTCTAAGGAGATATGTTTTCAGGTAGTTACAGTGGATTTCATAATCAAAACATTTTCTCACTCTCATTAAAACTTATTTAGGATTTGAAAAAGAGAAAGTCGGGTGCTAGATAAATTTTTCATATTATCAAGAAAACTCCATGCCTGATGGATTAGTTAAAGGAAATGGATCATTTATTTATTAGGAAAATTCCCCACTAGATCTCCAAATTGTTATCTTAATTCCCCCAGGATCATTTTGGCATTGAAAAAGTCCACTTTGGACTTAGGTAAATAAAAGAAATGATGTGGGACACTAAATTAGTGTACTGTAGACTTTAGGAATTTAGTGTTCCATGGGTTCTCATAACCCGTAAAATTAAGGAGAAAGTAGGTTATGACGTGTGTGGATTTGGCTAGTTGTAGAATGAAGAAAAGAAGACCTATGGGAGACTGCACAACCCATTAGCAAAGAAAGTTACATGGAACATTCAAAACATCCAAACTCGTGGCAAAAGAAGAAAACGTAAAAGGGAATTGTAGAGTGAGCAATTGGGGATTTTTGTCCATAGCTCATGTCATGGTTAGCCAAATCAAATGAGCTTGGTCTTGTTGAAAAAGTCTCATAAGCAACTACATTTTATGATCAATAATTTTAGATTTTGATGTAGTCTGACGGATCGAAATGAAAAATACGGGTTTGAGGAAAAAGGAATGGTTCTGAACACGGAATTCATTGAAACATTCTCAAGACAATATCATTAATGAATAATGACACCCAATCTCCTTCCTACAAATTGGATAGCATGCCAAAATGACCTTATAGAGGTGCCTAGGCACTTTCATGGAGGAATTAATGAGTTATGGTCAATGGTCGAAGGGTGAAATTTGAATTTCCCCCTCTTTCTCTTCCTCTCTCTCACTCCATTTTCTATATATGGTAAAAGGATGTACATTGGTAAAGCTTAAACCCTCTTATAATATTAGTTCATCCTTCTCTAAGTGCTACATGTGTATTTTGAGTTGTATGCCTCAAATCTGGTTCATTTCATGTGGATACTTTCCTCTTTCCACCATTGTAATCAGTTGTGCATTATTTAGAAGCAATAAAAGTCTAGTTTTGTGGTTATTCTCTTCCCTAGCTCATATTTTGCTGCATTATCTTGCCTTTCCTTTACATTGTTGATATATCACACATATTTCATATCATTTATGGGTTTATTTTATATTTTTCTTCTTAAAAGTGAGTGTGTGAGTGTTGTTTTATTCTTTGGCACATATGTCTGCCCTCCCTATGCACATTTCCCCTTATTTTCACTCATATGATATTTTTCATCCCATTTATTTTGGTGCTATCACCTCCCTTTATCTTAGGATTTCCACTTTCATGCATCTCTTTCTTCCCATGTTCTCTTAGATTGTTATAATAACATTCAATAGTTTTATTTCCAACAGTAATAGTTTTAGCATTAGGATTAGCTAGAGGAACCATCCTTCTCTAGAGGTTTGCCTTGAGAAACAAGTCCCACAACCTAAGAGATAGTCCCATGTTTCCCAAAAACATTGATTGCTCATCTATCCATTCATGACAAATCAGAGGGTGTTTTTTTTTGTGATAACAATAACAAAAGGAGAAATCTACATATGAGTGAAGTTGGACTAACCCTGGAAATTGACCTATGTTTAATCAATCCAATTTTTACACTACTTCCCCTTGAGTGGGAAAAATACTAATGAAGTTAACCTGGTATTGTTTCAAGTAGTGTATGCAATATAAGCCAACCCCTATGTTTTTTATCATGTCTATTGACACCAAGATAAAATGCATAACTATATATAGAATATAATTGTACCTAGAGCATTAATATTTTGATGTGATGTGTTTTAGATTATAAGATTGATTTTCTTTATCCCTTAATATCTGTGAAAATTCTTGGAATGACTTTCTCTTACTAAGATATGGCTCTAACACATTTGCATGTTTGTTAACAGAGGAAGATAAACTCTTACACCTAGTTTGAGTGCTTCAAACCTATGTGGTGTTTTCTCTACATGATGTGTAATTACTTTAGGAAGATTTAGGAGATCTTTTAGTGATTTAGTGTTATTTTCAATAAGATTGGTTCAGAATGTTAGGTTAGTTATGAAGTACATTTGACTTGCTTAGATAACCTTTCAAAGGTTTGATGTCACACTAAGGAATAACTAGGGAAGATGAAATTATGTGTGTATAATATTTTCAAATTAAGAAAATAGTTATTAGAAGAGAGGATACAATAGCATACATGTTGGCCCAAACTATAGCACAACCTAGCCCTATTCTATACAGTCCCACACAGGGATTTAGTGACGAAAGATCTAGAGTCTGGAAATGATGCCCACGGATAAATTTACACTTTTAATTATTATTAATTTATGAATGAACAACATATCAATGTGTACATATTAGTTATTCATGCGAGAGAGAAGGATAAAGCAATGTAGCTTAGAATTTGAGCATTTTTCTTATCATAGAAACAAATCAAAACTTATCATTTCCAAAGGATAAATTACCAAATTTGAGTTTCTAAATAGTATTGATATCAATTAGCTAATTTATAACATGTTGAAGCATGAATAATTTGTTAGTATCATGTCAAATGCATCTATAATGGTCTTAATAAGCATTAGATTTGAAATATCTAACTTGAGGCTTTCCCGTATCAACATCAATAGGTTAAGGGAGAGATACAAGGTTATGCTCAAGCAACATTTTTAGTCTTAAACCATTGAAGAAAGATGATGTAGGAGCATCCAAGGATCAAGGAAATTCTACCTATTTATTTTCTTAAGTATGGGTGCATCCAAGAATGGAGGCATGTAGAGAAAGATGAGGAAGCAAGATAGAATGAGAAGATAATTGTGTGGTAGTGTATAAAATTTTTTCACAATGAAAAAGGAGAAAACAATGTGTAGAAGGATTGGTGAGACACTAGGAAGAAGTTAGCCACACGAGAATTTTTGAAAGGTAGTAGAGAGAACAACACACATAAGTGCGTAAAGACATTTTGGTATAAGATGAGTAGTTAGAGGTGTGAGAGGAATGTAAAGAATAATTACAAAAAAGAGGATGTTTCGAGGAGCACACAAGATGAGGGAGTGAAGGGAATTAGTAGTGGCATGGGTCTCAATAGAGTGCATGAAAATTTTGAAATGGCATAGGGGCATTGTGCCTAAGAAATGGAAAAGGTGAATCTCAAACAAATATGTGCACAAAAAAGATAATCAAGGTGGGGTAAAGAAGTGTAAGAAAAGAGTGTGTTGTGGAATGGGTAGTTGGCAGGTAAGATAGGGTGTCAGAAGGTGTCTAACAATGGATGCTAACATGATTCGATGGTCAAAAGATCCCAATGACCACATGATGTGGTACAAGTAGAGGTACATGAATTAAAATTTGAAACTAAGTAGGAAATATGTCAAAGTATCTATAAATATACATCTTGCCCAAAGTAAATTGAAACAAGAAGAGGAAGGTGGGAATGCACACAACTATAAAAGGAGGGAAATTTTCACCATTTTTTGGTGGTTGAAAGGTTTTTGTTGAGGCTTAAGGTTGAAAACAAATGTTGATAAAATTGGAGAGTTAAGAGGTTGTTGAATTTTCATGTAAACATGTAAGAGATAATTGAGCATGACTAGTTATTTATAGGCCATTAGAGCTAAGTAAGAGTGTAACCAGTGTTGGGTTAGGTCCTTAGAAACACACCAAAAGGCTTGTAAAGGCTCCATAAACGAATTATAAGCTCCATTAGATAAAAACTACATGTAGATGTCATAAAGGCCTTAGAAATATAAGAACCCTTTTGGGTTTCAATTCTAATATGTGAGCTCTGCAAATGTGTCAAATCATCCGGACCTGTCATTCCATCACCAAGTGGTATTAGAGCAATATACTTTCTTGTAAGTGAAGTTGGAAGAACACCAAATGTGAGGCAGCTAGCCTAGAAGTTTGTGTTCTCTATTTTGAAGAAAATGTGGGTAGAAAAAGTAAGAAGATCTAGGAGAACAATAGTTAGAAGAAAAGAGATGTCACCCAAAAGAGGTAAGACATACCAAGTAATGATGAGGATAATGAAGGATATAATGAGGGAGCTATAAGGTGTATGGACCCAATTATAGGAGGAAGACCATAGAAGAGGTCCTTAAATCTCACAGTAGTATCGAGGAAGAAAGTATTTAGTGCAATAAATATGCGCAAGAAATCCACAAGCAACTCAGAGAAGAGTCAGAAACACAAAGAAATTAAACACACGAAGATAGTTTTAGTGATGCATAAGGAGAAAAATGACTCAATAAAGATTCAAAGGCACAACCAGAAAGCTTGTGTAAATATATCACAACTAGTGCATAAAGGGAGATGAGCTAGAGGAGAAATATTTTGGTGGGAAGATATTAGCACACAATATTCAATGGATGTTGTTATTGTTGGACCTTTGTCATTTTCATATGAGTTGTCATTGATGTCAAGTTACATTGATGGCAAAAATTATAGTGCAAATTCTGTGTAGGTATCTCAAGATCAACCATGTATGGAAAAGAATGACTTGGAAAAATAATTTTGAAGGTTGATTAGTAGTGTTAGATCTCAGAGGCTTTAGAATGATCAAGGATAAATTCTAAGGGACTTAAAAAACTTTTGTGTAAGCCATAGATTATATAAGGTAGCCGCCAAAGTATAGTAGAAACTTTGAAGCTCTAGAAGAAACTGAAGAGGCTTAGTGAGAGTAGTGAGCAAAAGGACGAAGCTGCCAGTGAGAAAGAAGTAGTCGTAGAGAAGAAATAAAATTGATGGAAGTAAGGAAAGTTGGGAGGAAGTCATGAATAAAGGGAATAACTACGAAGGACTAGAAATAGCCATGGAGAACTATAAAAGATTCAAAGAAAACAAAATAGCCACAAACATGGAACAAAGCCACAGAATACTAGAAAAGGCAGCAAACAAAGGAGGAAATCCATGAAACATTGCAAAAGACGCAATGTAAAGGAAAGTCGTGGATAACTGAAAAAGAGGCCATGTAAGGAGAAACATCACAAACCAAAGGATAGTGTTGCAATGCAAAGGAGAGAGTCATAAAAGTTAATGAAAGCCATAGATTGAACAAATATGGACTAAGTAGGGCTCGAGAACAATTAAAATATTTTGAATATGGTCAAATGGGACTTTGTTCTCTAAAATCGATAATGATTCAATGTCTAGTTATTGCGGTTGTATGTACACAACTCGAGCTCCACGAAAAAAAATAAGAAATCTCTTATTCCATCTGTCAACACTTAATGTTCTTTGACTTTAAGGAAATGCAGTTACATTCTTTATGAAATTACTTACTTCTAGGAAAAATTAAATATCAGAGAAGAAATTGGGTTTCTCATCCTTTTCATGTTAGAAATCCTAAAAAGATGAGAAATCTATTTTAGGTATCTGCTCATAAATGGCTCCTGAATCAATGTATAGAAAATGGAGAAATCAAGCTGAACATAGAGAAAATAAATTTGGAGTTGTTTCATGCATTTAATGGACTAGATTCTCATGTGATAGACAGATATAGTGCACGACACGCCAAGGAAGTAATGGGGAGTATAGATTGTCTATATAGAGAAAATATGATGCTAATAAGGGAGTTGCTCAAATAAGAAATTGATGCATGAAAATTAAAAGAGCGACAGAGGGAGAAATAGAGCTCAAGAGAAAAATGAAATCTATGAGATAAAGAACAAAAAAATATTAGAAATCATAGACCCAGGCCAGATTTGAAGATACCAAGAAAGATAATACAGAGAACAGTGAAACAATGAGTGTAGAATGATACAAAAAACTGGTCATAATTTGTTGTGTAAGTAACATTGATTATGTATGATCAAACTGTAATTGAAAAATAATATTTCTAAGTGGATGCTTTGATTATAGGGGTGGGTTCTCCTTGTAAGTGGGTTCTTGCAAAAATCCATTGAGTAGGTTCTCAGTAAATCTTTAGGTGGGTGCTTGAAGTAGTGAAGTGGTTGCTTCATTGGTTGAGTGGGTGCTCAGCCAAAACCATTATATGCTTTAGTATTGGTGTTCCTAATAAAGCCTTGGTTTCAAAGTGGTTTTTTCTCCCAAAAGGGTTTTCTACTTTAAATCATGTGTTATGTGTTAATTTTGATTGGCATGTGTTTGTTTAAATGCTTATGACTTATTGTTGCAAAGTAATATAGGACTTTGGATTGAAATCATTAAAATTTTAATCTACATTGATTCATCCCCCCCTCTCAGTGCTTGTGATCTCTAACAATTGGTATCATATTGATTCCTTTTGACATAAGCTTAACACCTTCATGGAGATCCTCTCTTCACAAACATGGCAGAAAATCAGGCACAAGGCTGATTATCACTATCCAGATCACCTCTCTTTAATGGAACAAATTATGCATTCTAGAGAATATGTATGAAAACATATCTCATGTTTCTTGGTTTTGATATCTGGGAATGTGTTGAGAAAGGATACAATCCTCCAGCCACACCAATCACTTCTTCAAGAGACAAGGCAGAATGTGGATGTAACTCAAGTGTCATGAGTATCATTCTATGCGGCCTGATTGAAACAGATTTTGTAAAAGTAATGCACTACACAACCACAAAGGAAATTTAGAACAAACTTTGAAGAATTTATAAAGGAGATGATAAAGTTAAGTTAACTAAATTGCAAACATAAAGAGATCAGTTTGAGAATTTGAAGATGAAATATGATAAGAGTATAGTAACCTACATGTAGATAATAGATGAGGTTATCAATATGATCAGAGGTCTAGGTGTGAAACTAGAGGAATCTTTCATAGTCCAAAATATTTTGAGATCTCTAACAAAAAAATATGATGCAAAGGTTTCAACTGTAGAAGAAGCCAAAGATATGAAGACTCTCACAATATATGAATTACAGAGTATTCTTTCAGCCTAAGAAATGAGGGCTATTGGATCTAATTCTACTAAGAAAAGTAGCATTTAAATCCAACAAGGAAACCCAATCCAAAAAAGAAATAGAGGAATCATATTTACAAGATGAAGCTGATGATGAGAAGATTGAAGCAAATTTTGTAAGGATACTAAGAATATGATCAGGGAAGTATAAAAGAAATTTTCCATTCAGATGCTTTGAATTTGGAAAAATAGGCCACTTCACTGCTAAATGTCCAAATAAGAACAAAGAAACAAAGTCTGAGCATGATGAAGAAATTCATAAGAAAAATATGAACTTCAAATAGAATGATAGCAAGAAGAATTTATTTAAGAACAAATGAAAATTCTACTCAAAAGAAGAATCTAGTGAATCTGATTTAAACAACACTAATATCTTTGAAAGTGAAGATAATGAAGCTCAATCTAAATGTTTGTTTATGGCTATGGATGTAACTGAAGATTGTAGCTTCAAAGGAAAGAACACAATTGACCATGAAGAATCTGATGAAGATGAAGCAGAAGTGAATCTTGAAGCTGAACTAGTATGTGCTCTTGAAGAATTGAAATTGTGCACGAAGAAAAATTAGAATCTGAGATGTACACTAAAAGATTATGAAGAGAAAATCCATGTCTTTAAGACAAAAGAAATTTTAAAGGAAGAAGAAGAAACCAATGAGCTCAAAGAATTGGAAACAGTTAGGAATTATTACATTGCTCGCATGAATTATTGTAATGTTTATATTGTTTTTTATAATCTCATGTATTATGTGTGGATGAGTTAGAAATAACTACCCACATTAGTTATTTATTACATTACTATTTTATTTATTATATTGTTATACGTGAATAGTGGTGGTTGAAACCACTCATGTATTTTGGAGGATAGGTTATAGGAATGTTTGTAGCTCCCCTATATTTTAGGAGAAAGAAACTCCTATATATTGATATATTTGTCTATTGTATGGTGTACAAGAATGAATGCAACATATGAGTTATAATATTAATTTGGTGTATAATTTGTGCTCCAAATTTTGATAAATTGAACCAAATCTCACATCCGGTATCAGAGCAGTGTCTAATCATGTGGAATGGATGTCTGATGGATGTGTGAGGGATAGTATTTGAGTCTTCCCTATGAATGGAAGTTTTTTGTGTGATATGAAAATATTGCATAGTTCAGATTGTCTTATTATCATTTAGAAATTCATTTGTGTTGAGACCAGAAATTACTAAGTCCCGAAGTAGAGTTTGAGCTCATGCAAAAGGCAATTCAAGAAGAAGGTGTATGATGAATATCACATAGGGAGAACTAAGCACTTGAACAGTGAAGGGCTAGAGTAAACATGGAATGCACAAAGGTTGGCACGTAGACATAGGAGGGATTTCTGAGACTTAGCTGCATTTTGGAATATGGTGATACATAGAAAACAAGTTGTGAGTAGGCGTAATGAATGGATAAGGTTAGAACTTGGAGTCTTGAAACTCAAGGAAACAATATACTAGGAGGGGAATATTCCAAGTTATAATCATTATAATTAGTGGAGGATAATTAGGGTTTTGTTGAGCTGGCATAGGCACTCAAGTATGGAGGAGCATGATTCCATCTGGTATGCAACCTATTCATGAATAAAGTTGAGGCGGTGAAGGAGAAACCCCAATTATATTTAAGGAGGCATTTGGATCTAAAAATGAGGATAGAGATATGTGTGAATATAAACATAGGCAAAGGTGTAAATATAGGCATGGGTATTTGAAGGGCTATGAGGAAATGAGAGATGATGTGAGAGTTAAAGGATCTATGATGCAAAATATGAGGTATTCTAGGTGAATAGGAGAGAGCATGGGTAGAACCCTTTGAGCAAATCCATTTTGTAGGACTAGGATGTTATTTTATGATGTATTTGACCTATCATGACTCTTTTGATGTAATCTGGCTATTGTAAATAGTTGTGAATCAATTATATGATGGATTGTTATGAATATCTCTTATTATGGGTCAAAACCCTAGTGTTCTTCATATTTCTCATGGTTTAGATCTGATTTCTTTGTGATGTTGTAGTGTTTACTTTTACATTATGGTGCATATATGTTTCACATCTAGTTTCTTTACTTTTATGCTAGAATGAATGCATGTGTTTTTGTTTTTGCAACCATTCCTCCATTAATGGTGAAACATTCTTACAAGGCTCACATAAAAGAGGGATTCGGTGTGTGCGCATGCCTCGGGTGAGCACCCAACTAATATTGGGTGATAGGCCAGTGTGCTTGGGGTTTAAAGGGAGTAGAGAAAGGTGGCTATATTTTGGTTCCGTTGTCAGGACATATTTTGAAGTTGTTCTAAGAATGTTGTGTGATGACAGAAAATTTAACCTTGGATAGCATCGAGACAAAGCTTAAAATCATGAAGGATGAGTTTTCACATAGATTCGACACTAGATCTGAATTTTATGCACATAAATGGGTGGAGTACCTATATCATGAGCTCTATGAGACATTATTTTGTTGTTTCCCAATAGTGTTTTATGAATGTTTGTCAGCATATGTATCAAGGAGAAGTTGGTATTCTAGACCTCATGTTTGGACCCAAAAAGAGTATCAGCAACTACATGATGTTGATCTAACCTAGACTTGTATTGTTGATCATTGGTGGAGTGGTGTGTTGAAAAGCTATACATTGGAATACCTAGTTTCTAGGTGTTCCTTCCTAGAGATTATTGAGTTTGAGTTCTTGTGTGATCCAAGATGATCATTCTTGCATGTTATAATGTTATCCATTAAGATCTTGATCATCACTCTGAGTTTAGAAACATTTCCTATGGTTGGCTAAACTTCCACTAGGCGCAAGTTGTCGAGACTGGTTTGGTGAGAGATGTCGGACCCTGTGGTGGAAATGGAGAAGAGGAGAGGTGGATCAAGTATAATGAAGTTCCAGAAAGGGAGTTGGAAAAACATGGAGTTGTGGGAGTGATGGAATTATTGAGGTAGAAATTGCAGGAAGGATTTGAGGTTAGCATTGAGGACATGGAGCCTGAGTAGTTTGTGTTACCCCATCTTGGCAAGTGTGGGAGAGAAACCCCCCCAACTTCTAGTGAGATCTCGTCATACGAAGAAAAGAGAAGAGTCATAGGCATGCATCTTGATCCATATGGTGACCAAAGACTTGTACTTAGTTTATTATTTCCTAAGAAAAAAAAATTTAGTCTAGTTGGTATTGGTATTGGTAGTCGAGAAACACCTGGTAGATATAATTTTTCATTTATTTCTTTTATGGCCACGCAGACATTTCTTGAGTTTGGAAGCATCATGTTTGGAACATCGTTTGGGAAAAGTGTGGGTACACAAATTTTGGGTACCACATCTGGGAATGGTTCAACGTCATAGACTATTGGCACACAGTTTAATGGAATGGTGGGGGGGGCAAGGCATAACTGCTACAGGCCCTTTACCTATTACAGGAGGAGGATCTAGTGGATCTAAAGGAATAGGAGCTAGTGGATCTACTGGTGGGGGCAACGCTGGAAGACATAAAGGTTCTGGATCTGGTAGGAAATGACCTCAACCACCTCAATCTATATTTACCTAATTATAAGGGTGTTAAGGATGTTGCAAAGCATGTACACAAGTGTGAATTATTATAGGGTGCTAAGAGTGTCACTTCCCTAGAGTGAAAGGAAAGTCAGTTTGTAACTACATTGCAAAGGCATGCACATAGCTAGTACTGAAAGTATGACCCACATCAAATAGCGATGGATTATTTGGCACTGCATGATGCTTTCGTGGAAGAATTCCATATTCCTAAGTTTGAGCAAAAGAGTATCAGCGCACTCAAGGAAATTCAACAACGTATGGAAGGAAGTGTGCAAGAGTATGATGCTCACTTTAATACCCTCTTGTTGAAGTTGTCATATGATATCCATCACTCTTAGCATGCTTAGTGGTTCGTTGGAGGTTTGATAACACCTTTTTGATGAGTGCTTTCACATAATACTTTCACAGACCCATGCAAGGCCTTAGAGGCTGCATTGCACACTAAATATGTCAGAAGTGTTAATACTGGGGTAAGTCCATTTCTAGAGGCACAAATTTCTGCCATGGAAAAGCAGCTTGAGAAATTATCTATGAATTCAGCTCATGAAACTTGCAGTGGACTTTGGTGTACATATTGTGAGATAGAACGACACACCAAGGATAGTTGCACTCAAAATTTGGTGTGTGTTATATCAGTAGATTGTGAAATTTTCCATGGGGATCATGATCCAAGTAGATGCCCATTATTGTAGCATGTGCTTTGCAATAATTTTTCTTCTTATTATAATATTTGTACATACACTACCCATTATACAAAGGATTTATGATTGATAGACCAAATCCTTGACACCATTGATATTGGTGTGCACCAAACCAGTATTAGGAATAGTTCTAAGAATGAAGGACGTCAGTATGAAGGGCATGTAGATGGTTGAGGTTGAGGAAGAGGTTTTCATGGAGGATTCAGAGGCCATGGTGGTCAAAGAGGTAGGAGTGAATTTCCCTGTGGAACTTGTTACAATTGTGGATCTACTAAACACTACAAGTGCAAATTTTTAGATTTGCCACAGTTCTCATGGTGCAGGAAGAAGCATAAGTATGAGGAGTTCCCTGAGTTGTATAATCACATGAGCCAAAATGAGAGGAAGGATAAGGACATGGGAATGATAAGTGTGAAGTGAGCTGATCCACTCTAGATGCCTAGGGTAGTGTATAACCCTTATTTAGAACATGTCTTAGTAACTACACAATTTGAAGTTGTGGACACCAAGGAATCACTAAAGCAAAGGCCCCTTATTACATGAGAATAAGCAATGCATGGGAAATATCCTAATCTAAGCCACCAGAAGGAGGTTTATTAACAAAATATGGAGTTGCTTAGAAGCCTGCAAGGGGAGATTCAATGTATGAAGGAGAAATCACAGAGGTTAGAGAAAAGGAAGAGCACTGAGGTACCTCAGAAGGATATGGATGAGGTCAGGAAAGTGTGTGAGATGTTATGCCAGGAGAATATTATTCCTCTATTAGGAGAGTAGCTGAGACAAAATGTGTCACGTGCTAGAAATGAGCACGAGAGACAAGTCTTACATGTTAATCTACCCCTCATAGTATTGATTATGATAAGTAAATCACGCTAAATGTGGTTGTTGATGGGTGTCTCCTGAGAAACATAGTGATTGACATGAGAATGGAGGTCAATGTCCTTACTTTAGATGCATGGAATCAGATGGGAAGGCCCTGATTGCAACCATCTTCAAATGCTTCTATATTGCTAATAGAATAAAGGCTATGCCCATCAGAGTGTTGAAGGATGCTTCCATAACCATTCAAGGGGATAAATTTACTAGGGATTTTGAGGTTTTAGAACTTACTAAGGTAGAAAATTTCCCAGCATTACTTGGGCACCCCTGTTGTTACATGAATAACGTTGACTTACACTTCGACAAGGGATACATCAGTTTTGAGAACAAGGAGTGCGTGATTATTCCACTAACATATGGAAGTTTTGCACCTTATGTGGAGCCCTTAAGTGAGGAGGATCTGGATAGAATATATGTGTGAACCATCAGGGACCCCGAGGGTATTCATTCATTAAAAGAAGGAGTCATTCAATGGGAAGATGCTCATTCCATGAGTGATACAACTAGTATTTCGTGTGATAATTGGGCGCATGTGACCTATGAGTTGGTTGGAAGATATTTGAAGTGCATTGTCACTCTAGTTGTCAGGGTTCACACTATTAGGAACATGGGAGGAAGGAAATTACCAAGTTACAATGGGGAAGGTAACCCTGATGTCTTTCTTCATGTGATGGAAGTTCAGTGGACATGTTAGGTAGAGAGAAGGAATATGATTACTTATACCTTGCGCAGAATAGCAGCGCATTGGTGGGAAACCCATCGAGGTAATATTCTAGAGTGGCATGAAGTGAGAATCACTTTCTTTGTTATATTTCTCCATAACAAAGTACCATCTAAAATATGTGACTACCATTGGAAGGAATCCACCTCATTCCACGTCCATGAATGTGAGAGAGCCTAAATAGTAGGTCCAAAATCCTATCCTCCTTCGTTATGGGTGCATAATTTCTATTCCAACTTTTAGGGTTATATGTGTGCATGGTATATCCATTCAAAGTTACATCATCAAAAGAGGAATTGGCAAGAGTTGACGGTGGATATTATTAAAAAATTTGAATATCTAATTCATAAATCATCAGTGAACGATACGTTGCAGGTATTCAAGCACCTTACCATGGGAGATAGTGCCATGGTAGAAGACAGAATTATAGAATTACTAGGGGATCTAGGTTTGGAGTTGCAGCTTGAGGAGGAAGAAATGGAGTAGATACAGTTTGATCGTACTTGCCTCGAGAAAGAAATGGAAAAATTGGTATATCTTATAGATGATGAGGAAGTTGATAATTTGGATGTTCTTCATATCGAATGTATGCGTAAAGTCTTGGATAAAGTAAATGAGAAAGCATGTGCCTACCATAAGCCCTTAATAATAAAGAAGGTTAACAATGGGATAGACACAGAACCGAAAGAAGTTGTCATTAGAGATTACTAGACAGACCAAGAGGTTTTAAAAATAGTTGATCTACTACATGAGTTCCAATATTTGTTTTCATGTAAGTACCGTGAATTAAAGTGAGATCATCATTCATTAAGGGAAATGTAGAATAAGTTAAAAGAAGTTACGCACCCCATTAGGAAGAGGCCCTATAGGATGAACTCGAATCTGCGCGTAAAGGTTAAGGAGGAAATTGATAAGATGATATAGTCCAATATCATTGACACAATTGAGGAATCTAAATGGGTGATCCCAAAGGTGATTAGTATCAAGAAGGATGGAAGGATAAAGATATGTGTCGACTATAGATATTTTAATGTTGCATGTGTCCTAGATTCTTTTCCAACCCCATTTACTGAGGAGATCTTGGAAGGTGTAGTAGGGCTAGAGATCTATTCTTTTATGGATGGATTCTCAGGTTATCATCTGGTAAGGATTGTGAAGGAATACTAGGAGAAGACTACTTTCAACATTGATTGGGGAAGATTTTCTTATACAGTTATAAACTTCAGGCTTAAGAATGTGCCTGTTGTATTTTCACGCATTGTAGTATAGGCCTTTCAAGACTAAATCCATAAATTTATGTAAGTTTACCTAGATGATTGGATGGTGTATGGGTTAGTAAGAGGTCATTGTGACAACTTGAGATTAATTTTTGAGAGGTGCAGGTAATTAACTCTCTCTCTAATTATTAAGAAATGTGTTTTGCTACTCCTTTTGGCACATTTCTCGGACACGTTATTTTCAAGGAAGGATTATTGGTAGATCCTACCAAAGTTGTTATTTTAGGATTGGAGGAGCCTACCAGTCAAAGTGTAGTGTGTGGATTCTTAGGATATATGGGTTATTACAGAAAATTCATCAAAGTCTATGCCAAGATTTCTGCTCCTTTGGAAGAATTTTTAAAGCATAAGGGTAAGTTTCATTTGGGAGAGGCGTAGCAGGTGGCTTTTGACACATTAAAGGAAAAAATTACGATTGCACCCATTTCGTACTTTCCCTCTTGGGAAAATCCCTTTCACATGCATGTGGATGCGCCAGGTATTCCAATAGGAGTAGTGTTGACAGAACCTGAAGAAGGGATTATCGATCACCCCTTGTGTTTTACATGTAGAAAGTTAACACCAGCTAAGAAAAATTATACAACAATAGAGCACGAGGTATTTTCTATGATTTATGCGCTACCTAAATTTAGGCAATAACTACTAGCTACTCCTAATATCTTTTACACAGATCACATAGCACTCAAGTACTTGGCAAAAAATTATATTATATAAGGGTTCATATGCCGGTGTATCTTGTTGTTTCAAGAGTTTGAATTTTCGGTCGTGGTAAAGCCACGTAAAATTAATTTAAGACGTGACCATCTATCGTGGATTAACTCAGGTGAGGACATAAAAAACATTGAAGACACAATGTTCGATGCACAATTGTTTAGATTGTAGCGCATGCCATTTGATTTGGAGGATATTTCTATTTTCTTACAAATGGGTGTGACACTTGAAGGAATGAAGGCCTTGGAGAAAAAGAAGTTGGCCATACACGTCGTGCCCTATATGTTGATTAGTGGAGACTTGTACAAGCTAGGCCAAGATAATGTTTTACACTGGTATGTGTTGCAACATGAGTGTACTGCAATCATGGAAGAAGCTCATGGTGCAATTGTAGGTGGTCACTATGCAGGGAATGCTACCATGTGCAAAATTATGTTGGTAGGCCTTTGGTGGGAGACGGTTTATAAAGATTATATAGAGTATTGTAAGGCCTATGACCATTACTAGTGCCTTGGGAATCTAGGGAAAAGAGATGAAATGCCATTAATATCGATTGTTAGTGTAGAACCATTTGAAAAATGTGTAATTGACTTTGTGGGACCTGTTTCCCCAGCTACACACATGATAAATTCATGTTACATTATCACTTATACAAACTATATTACAAGGTGGGTGGAGGAAGTGCCTACAAAGGATTACATGGTAGCTATAATAGCTAGGTTCCTGTGGGAGAATATAATTAGTAGGTATGGATGCCCATTGAGCTTAACAAGTGATAGGGGTACTCATTTCTTGAATGAAACTATTATAATTTTATTGGTAGAGTTTATGGTGGCATATTACAAAATTGTGCCCTATCACCCTCAAGCTAATGGGACTGTTAAAGCCTTTAACAAGATTTTAAGCCAAATATTGACTAAGATTTGCGATGTTAGAAGAAGGGATTGCGATGATAAAGTCTCTGCAGTATTATGGGAATATCAAATGACTTATAAATGATTGAAAAAGGCCACGTATTTTCAATTAGTATTTGGTGCGGAGGTTGTTCTTCCTTTATAATTCATGTTACCATCTTTGTGTATAGCATGCGTGGGAGGATTAGCTGACGAACAAGATTTAGAAGATTGCATTGATAAACTTATGGATTTGTATGAAAGGTGTGTCATTGTTAGATGGAGTCAGAGGATGGAAAAGGCACAACATAAGTCATGGCATGATCATCATATTAAAAACAAATAGTTTGAGGTTGGGAAAATGGTTCTTCTATATGATTCTAAGTTTTTGCACCACCCTGGGAAACTCAAAGTGCGCTGGTTGGGACCATATGTCATATCACATATACTTGATTCATGTGATTTCCAGTTAAAAGCACTAGATGTAATGTGGTTTCTTGGTTACTTTAACAGGAGTAAGCTGAATCCCTACTATAAATAATTTCTTCTATGTTTTTGTAAATAAAGCAGTGTTGTTATGTAGCTTAGGTTTCCCTTTATGTATTTTCCTTTATATGTGTTTCTGTTCATCGTCACTATGCTTTGTTTTTTTCATTTGGTATGTTTTGTAATAAGCTTGTTTGCACGCCTATATCCAGTTACTATCTAAAGAGGTTTTCATGCGTAGAATATCATATATACTTTTAGTGCAAGGTAGAGAGTGCAGAGAATGCAGAAACGGTACATGGTTGGAGAAATGTTGATTAGAGGCCTAGGAGAGAAAATAAAATGTGCCTGGTATTGAAGAAACACATGTAGAAGAGATGAAACTGGTTATCAGAGAGAAATGTGTCAAGAAAATTTTATAGTATCAAGAAAGTTTCACAAAAATCAAGTATAGTAAAGAAAGTGTGGAACAACATGAGGTAGGTTGCAGAAAGAAATTGGTAAAATATGCATAGGTAGATATACTTCAGCATGGGGATTTTGTGCAAGTTAGTATGTGGTCAAATGTGTTTTACGCGGTAGAAGGTTGAGGAGGTTACGTGTAAGTTTTTACACGGAGAAAAAGTGCTAGACAGAATGCGTAGGAGAAACACATTGGAAAAATCTCAAATTAATTCTGAAGTATGGTGGTAGGTGACATGTAAATTAATGTGGGAAATAGAAAAAAACTATAAATGGAGTTAGCATATGGTTTTTTTTCCA
>CM034152.1:618355074-618656023 GCA_019776745.2 Taxus chinensis | reverse complement strand
GTGTGAGAATAAACTAAGACAATTGAAACTTTTAAAACTCTTTGAGTACAATAAATTACAAGAATATTCCACACAAAGGTACACAAAGTATGGACGTGTTGAATGACCTTAGCAAGCAGATGGAGAATATTGTGGATACATTGAAGGCTAAGGGTGAAGACTTGATGTTTGAAGAGTTTAACTCACTAATAAGGGATTTATTTCAATAGGCACAAAGTGAGATGGATGCTTGGAATAAGATTGAATCATCCTTGAATAAAAACTTCTTAATCCTTGTATAATAGTAGCAAAATTGGGATTACCTGCAAATCGGGGGCCTGTCTAATTTCATTGAAAGGATTCAAGGCTTCGACCAAGACATTTCTATCAAATTCACCTAGGGTTGGAAGAATAGGATTTTCAAATATAGTAACATAGAGATGGAAATCACGGAAGAGCTCATCGCTCAGATCACGGGCCTCAGCCTGGATGGAACCAAATTCTTCAATAAGAAGGTAGACAGGGAGGTGGAGACCAAGAAATTTCTGGAAGAGGGGGAGAATCTTGAGTTCGTGACCGCTAGCATCAAGGTGGCGTCGATTTGCTGAGCTATCCAAAATGGTGGTTAGGTATGTTACCCTTGAAGGAAGATTTGTGACTATACCTCAAAAGCATCTGATATTTCTAAATCACTTTCATAGAAATAACATTATCAGCTTTCCTCACTATTTGATTAACTCTCTGGAGAAATATATAAGGGAAGTTCAGAGCCACTCTAGGGCTGTCCCTTTGCACCAGGGACTTATCCTCTTGATCCACCGCTACTGCTTCAGCTACCCTCCCATGAATCCTATCCCCCCTCCCTCCTCCATACCTCCACCTGCCCACACTGCTTCCACTCCCCCCTGCTAAAAAGAAAGAATGAATATGTTGTTTCCAGCAAGAGAAGCAAGAGCCTTAAAGCTAAAATCCCTACTTCCCAATGGGTCCTAAGGAGCCACAAAGACTTGGAACTTTCTGAAAACCTCCTGCATATTAGCAAGCTAGTGGAGGAGCCCAAGAAGGAGGAATTGTTGGACAGGGTGGACAGACTTGAAAAGGAGATACAAGAGCTAAAAGGGGCTATAAAAAACATGGAAAGAGCTAAGGGTAAAATAATCCTTCAAAGTGAGGAGGAAGAGGGGGCTATTGCTGAAGTCTTTAAGAAGCTATAGTCCTTAGATGGCAGATGGGGAATGCTAAAAGCCACAATGACTGCATATTGTCTGCCCTCAAAAGCATTTATAATTTCATTGAACAATATGTCCATAGTGTCTGCAATTCAAGTGGGGTTAATGAGGACATTTGGGGCCCTAAAGAGAAAAGGGATATTTCAATTGCCCAAGTGGATTTGCAAGACTCCTCTCAGGCCACTGCCATTGCCTTCTTCATGTCGCTGCAGGCTATCAAGACCAAGATTGACAGAGCCATCAAGTAATGGGTTGTTGTGATGTTGTTTTTTGGTTGCGATGTGGCTGTCATCTGGCGGTTCTGGAGCTGTTTTTTGGTGGTGCTCTATATGTTGTTTCTATTTTGGTTTCTTTTTTATCTTTCCTTCTTACTTTTGGATCTTTGTACGTTTAGATCCTTTTTTCACTTATATTGTAATATTTGGCTGTTGAGCCCTTTTTGGTTGACTATTTTGCCCTTCTCTGGGCTGTTTCTCTCATCTTTACTATCTAGCTTTTGAGACCTTTTGTATACAGGGTATAGTCCCTTCAAAACTATTTTCCCTTAATAAAAAAATAAGATAAGTATTCTAAAATTATGCTTGTAATTAGTTAATAATACATAACAATTTGACACAACTTTAAATAAATCATATCTAACTATGCCACTAATGTGTTACAAAATTAGGATTGAAGTAGATATAGGGTATTTCCAATGACACACAGATACATGCAGTATAGGGTATTGTAGATCCCAGAAATGAAGAACAGAGTTAAGGAAGAGCTTATACATAACACTCTTGTTGGATCCTTGTTTAAGGCACATGATGAAGATATTGCACTGGAGTACCATTTGCTTCCAAGCATAGTGATACATGCTTGAGGAAGAACATGAGAGATGCATGGAGGTTCCCAAACTGACAATACATGCAGAAGGTTTTGATTTTGTGATAATCAGCTATATTACTAGCATAGTAGTTGATACATTTTGATAACGTCAAGTGGATATGCAAGTAGTTGCTGATGATTGGATCAATTTTAGAACTTGGATTCTTGAATGTTTTTAATTTTTTTTTATTTTGAGAATGTTTTGAATTTTCTATTACTTTGAATCATTATGTTTATTTGATTTTAATCAGGATTTTTAAGAGCTGGCATAGGCAATTTTTTATAAATTTTGCATGATTTTACTTTTTCAAGATTTTTTTATTTTTAACTTTGTAAAGAGTGCACTTTGGTGAACTCATGATCCCTCAATTCAATTTTAAAGATGTCATTCCATTGGATATAAAAAGGATTGTAGATGGATAGATGTGATGAAGATATATAAATCCATAGGTGTGACTTTGCATAGGCATGTAAGATGCGAAGGGTCAATACCGAGAACCATGAGATAGGATTCATGAGGACAAAGGAGACTAATGATAGCAAAGCATGAAGATGATGCATGGGTGAATTAGACACAATGTGTACCAATGGTCCATTTGAGAAAAGCCATTCTATAGGACTAGGATCTCTAATTCAAGATGTATTTGACCGATTCCAAGACTGATTTCACGTAATATAGGTAATGTAAATAGACTGTGAGATCAACCAATATGATGGCCTATTGTTATGCAAGATATTTAGTTATGTAAGGAAACCCTAGTGTTGTTCACTCTTGCTCATGATTCAGATCTAAATTTGTTCTTTGATGTTATAGTGTATGACTTTTAGCACTATGGTGCATTTAGTTTTTAGAAGGATTTAGTTTGTTTACTTTTTTGCTGGAATGACCCCCTACATGTGTTGCTTTTTCTATAACCATTCCTCCAGTAATGGAGGTACGGGTTCTAATACCGAAGGATCAAGACGTAGGTGAGAAAGAAGGTACCTTGGCTCTTTTCCGCAATCTCAGCTGCTTACCCAGCTAACGTTGTGTGATGGTCTCAACACACAAAGACTGTGAATGAGGAGTAGAGATAACAATGGCTGACAATTTTTTGTAAGTGATATTGAACTTTCCATTGTTTGTATGTTGTGATTTTTTGGACCGGTAGTTCGTGCCTACTGAAATCTCATCCCCACATGGCTAGGTAGACATGTAAGGGTTCATCTCACATTAGAACGTGATGGGTGGAAAAAATATTCGTGTGGCACCCAAAAATTTAACATGCACAAAATGCTTTATAAGTTAAGTGGTAAAATTATGGATATAATTTGTTTTTTGTTTACTCTAGATCAGTGTTACAGAGATAAAACATGCAGTTCATGTTTTCAAACATTTGTGCTAACATCATCATGAAATATGACCTGTACCCTTACTTCCAACAGAGGCACGTTCAAGCCTCACTAAATTTACATTGGCTAAGGCCTAAACTGATCAAAGTATCATTCTGAAACTTATTAATTAAAGCATAAAGTTTGATAAATTATGAGGGTTATTTATTTCAATGTAATTAAGCATGGGGTAAAATTAATATAGTATGTTGTATATCAATGGTCTCACATGAGATGAGGCCTGAAAAAACTTGATATTAGGCATTCACATACATTTAAACTACCATTAAACAACTCATATGAATGCAATACAAGGCACCCATTATATTCATTGAGTTGATGGTATATATTAGTTCTCAGGTTTGTAATGTTTCTCTTCAGGTTGACGTACATGGCCACACTTTACCCTTTTGGATGTTCACATAATATAAATGGGGTGGACTAGCCATGGCTGACCCACCCCTTCAATTTCCTATTGTACAATGGGGTCATGACCTTTGCAGCTATGACCCTTGTATTTTTTGTTATCATTATATTTATAATATAACATCAAGTCAACTTAATAGTAGTATATTTAATCAATGGCACATTTTTATACATTCATATATTTCAATGTCACATATATATATATATCATGTGTGTGTGTGTATATGTATGTATCCTCATATATATATATATATATATATATATACCATATGCTATGTCATAAAGTATGTCATTTTTATTAAGTACGGTATATGTATAGTAGTGTATATACGAGTATCATGTATAGTATATATATATAGTATATATATATGAGTGTATGTATGTCAGCGTGTATATACATTGCTATATACATATAGTCCTAATATACATAATGTATATGTATGGTGATAATGTCAAGTGGGATATAGCCACTTGGGCATGTACCCAACATTATTAATAGTTTGTCTGATACACATACATATATAAGTCTGATAGTCTTTCACATACATAATATAGTGAAGCGGTCTATGACTGATTCACCAACCCACATTGATGTGGGAGATACCTCTCTATAGATTGGCTTTAACAACATGGTTATATTTGTATATATTCTAGTATTAAATACTACATTATCACTGTAAGATATGCTACAGAGCATATATGTAAGAACACTAGTAGAATACGTAAGATACATAGATAGTCATGATTATTATATGATACAAATATACATATCTCTTCAGTATATGTGAAAGATATGAGGAGGTGAAGTGGAATTTTTGTGTTAAACTTGTGTAAATTCTTAATATAGATAGTGTGTTTTACAGTGTGAGTTTTTCCTTCGTATGTTTCTCCATTTAAATATGTGTTATACTGTCTCTACTGTTCTTGTTCATTATTTTCTTTTAGATCTCATTCCCATTTAGCTCTGTGTTATTTTACTGTTTATTTCAAGTTATGTCTTTGTCTTAAATGTAACTGCATGCCATAATATATAGTCTTCATACTTTAATGGTGGATCTATGATCTATGGATTATATTTCCCTTACTAAATCTAACATGGTATCAGATCTGATGATGTGTGTGTAGGATCGATCACACACAAGTCATTTTGACACACAAAGGGAGAACAACACTTTAAGTTTATTGATGGATCTACGAGACACACAAAAGTTCACACAGTCATGTTCACAGATAACACAGGTTTAAATTTCCAATTCCAACCTATTATTGTTCTATATTGGCTATATACTTGTATAAGTATATGTATTAACACACATGGGATAACATAGTTTGGATCTTTGATTAGTTCATGTAGTTTAAGGCTATTGGTGTAAAAAATGAATTTTCATTTTTAATTTGATTTTAGGGTAGTTTACACGCTATGAATATGTCGTTATAGAATATGTTTATTTTTGAATTTGGTGCTGATAAGATAGCTATTTAGATCTCGTTTATTCAAGGCTTTGGATCCACCAAATTCTAGCAGTTACAATAGTTTATTTTAGACTAGTTTATGTCTGTCCTAAGCTTGGACTTGGAGTTAATTAACACCATCTGATCCTATTCAAAAGGATTTGAACTGTCTTCTATTAATCTTTTTTTCTAGTTTTAAACTTTACAAATGATGGGCCAATCGTTTTGTGCCATATGGCTTCATATTTTTGGTCATTTTTCATTTCACGAAGGAACTTGGACCAATAATATTACTCCACGTAGCTTCGTTGTTGTTCTTTTTCATGTTTACAAAGCTACACCCTCTCTTATATTGTCAAAATGGCTTCCCCATCTAACACCTTTCTATATTTACAAATCTTGGGCCAATCATATTGTGCCATCTCAATTCTAATCTGAAAGAATTATTTGACTTCCTTTAACTTGCGAAAGGGTGAAGCCAATCATATTTTCTAGTTAGCTTCATATTTGTCAGTTTTTACGAAGCTTCCGAGTGCTCAATCAAAAAATCTATCTTACATAGTGGTGTCCTAACCTTTTGAAAGAACAAGCTCAATAAGGGCATTCAATGAGTGTCTTTGCATAGTCAAACTTAGAACACTTATTTCTGACATTTGTGCCAATTCCAAAAAGATAAAATTGTTATTTTTTGCAATCTACCCCTATTTCCTATATATAACATTTGTGAAACTTGAGCCATTCACATATTACTCATTGGCTTCAGACCTTCTTACATTTCAGTCTACATTTAACTTGATTCAAATATACTGTGAATACTAACACCAATAAACTTACTCCAAGTATCTTTTCTATCACATTTATTTAGATTTATGAAATCACAATCCAATAGAATTGCTCCACATTTATGCAGTTTGTCAGCTTCATTCATTTGTGGCAATAGTTTATCCAAACACTAAAATTTAGCCACCTTTTCACATTTTTCACCTTTTTTTCAGTACTTGCGAAAAGCATGAGCCATTTGCCCAAAAGGCTCCACATGTCTTCGAGATTTGAACTTTTGTCACTTATTGAGTTGCACCATTGAAAGTGCATAACCAATTTTTCATTTGAACATGTACATATCTATCAGGTTTTTAGCAGACTTGCAAAGTGCAAGGGGACACTCATGGAAAGGGAATACATTCAAATGAAGTATTTTCACTATCAAGTTCTTTGTTTACCAGATTTATTATTTTTTCTTTGGGTTTTTTTACCATACCATTTTCGCTTTGACTAAGGATGTCTGGGTTTCCAAAAGTCCATGGGATCTCTAATTCTTCATTCCAAAGGGTTTTTTAAGTATGTGTCAGACTCTGAATCCCTAACTTATAATTCTAAAAATCTTGACACGTATTCTACACTTGTGACAACCTTCCCAAACTCATTAGTTTAAAAGAAAAATAAACTATTTTCTTTGGTTTAACTTTAATTGTGACATCCAGTCTTGTTCCTCCTTCGGACATGTACTTATAATTGTGTCAGCCTTCGCCAGAGTGTCAAAATTTTTTAAGCCATTAATTTTTAAACAAATGAATTGTTTGACTTAGAATTTGCTTTTTCATTATGTCTAAAGTGCAAAATGTGATCCAACTAAATAAAGACACATGTATACAATTCTATCTTTTAGTTAATTATCAGTCTGATCTTAGTAGCTTTACATTATGAAATGCGAGCTAATGTAAAAAGTAACACGTGTATTTACTTTATTTTAAAAGCTTCAAACATATTGAAACATGTGTCTGTTTATCTTGCTGTCGACAGTTTTTATCAACTTTGTTGCAGACTTAAAAAGGCATTTGACTTTAATTTGTACAAATTTTGCATTCTGCCCAAGGATTTGTTTTAAATCCAACACGTGCCTTTCTTGGTATTGTTGATCTGTGCCACATGTGGCGATCCCTCACCTATGAGTTATTATTTAACATTATTGTATTTGGTTAAAGTAGCTCAATTTCTTGAGCTCTCCTCGTTGAGTTGCTAAATAACTTATCGAGATTTATTTGTATTCACAGGTTTTCTAATTTTTTCTTTATATCGCATGGCTTCTAAAGTTTCTTTTTCTCACATATTTAAAATTAGATAGCAACTAAGCTTTATCTCACCAATTGATCTTAAGTTTGACAAAATCAAACTCATTCGAGATTAATATCGAATTGCTTGCATTTGTACCCCAAGATTATGAATTTGAAGCGTGTTATGATCTCTGTTTAGCCTCATTGATTAATCTAATTAAGCTATAGTTTGCCTCCATTAAAATGGTATATAGCATTGAAACATGACCTATTTTCTTCCATATTAAATTGATAAGTCTCAGAACTTAACGAATTCAAGAATTTTTTGATCAAATTTGGAAAGTTGCATTTAAAAGTCTATATAACAGCTTAGGAAGTTTTGGGATCTTGTGATTGGTATAGAAAAACATCCCATTTTTAGACAAGCTACCCCTGAAAACCTAAGTTCATTTTTCTCAGAGATCCTAGAAGTTTTTGTCCATCCTATTGACATCTAAGCATTAAAAATGGCTAGTTCTTCCATGTTTTTTATCGGATAAGGACTCACCTATAGTTGAATGGAATTAATTATAAGCCATTTATGAAAGCGGTAGGTTGTTTAAGATAATGAAACTTGTTTTGGATTGTCTAGAAAGCTATCGGATCTTGTGAATGGGGATGAGAAAAATGTGGATCATAGGAGACTAAGCTACCCTTGAAGAACCTAAGTTCATTTTCTCATATTATATGGTTGTAACTATGATCTATTTAAAGACAGGCTACCCTATCTCAAGACATGTAAGTTCTGCTTAATTAATGATGAATTTTAGTAGTTGTATGATAATAATCAGACATCATGAACCCCTATAAAGAGCAATTAAGAAATCCTGAACCATGTCTAACCATGAAAAAATATCTTGTCACAAAGAAATAAAAGATTATCACAGAGGAAAAATACAAATTGATATCATATTTTGTAATGCATCAAGTGCATTTATACATCATGAAAGTTATACCTAGAGGTTACTAAAGAATATGTGTCATATTCTTGAGAAACTATTTTATAAACCTATGCCTCTCTACCCTCTTCTGAGTATCCCTAAAATTGAAATTGTTTTGCAAAGTTGTTTTTCATTTATTTTTTGATATAATGGATCTAGACATTGAGGGGGAGATACTTTAAATCCTTGACTATGACTAGGATTCCCTGTGTCAGGTGTTTTCTTGAACATGGTTTTCTCATAGCCTGAACATGAACTTTTATCATTTCCTTTTTTGAAGTCTATATGCTTCAGAACTCTTTTGTATAAGCTTCAGCAACTATAACTGGTATTGTTAATCTATGCACCATGTGTATGTGAAATGAGTAAATGGAATCATGCCCCACAAACCATTTGATCAAAAAAAATTCTGCAACTTTTAAAGCCTTGTATGGTCTTGAATTTGTTGAAGCGAAAAACTGCCAAAATTTAATGTTTTTTTGGTGTACTCATCAAAGTTCACAAATTATATTCAGTACTCTTGCCTAAAGCTGAATCTTCCTTTATCTAATGTGTGGAAGACTCTATAACATAGCGTGATGTCTGGTATAATCCTTCTTCACACATAATATGAAAAATTACCTAATCGTGATCCTTTTTCAGATTTTATAGATTATGACTCATGACTTCAAGGAATGATTCTTTTGAAAGTTTGTTAACCATGTCAATATAAAGCTTTGAAATTTTCGTCTCCTTATTTTTTTAAAATTGGAAAACTAAGTTCATTCGATCTGTACATAGGATTGATAAAGCTCTCTTTCTTGAAATAATATTGATAATGTATAACTACATCTTTCTAAGAATGTCGAATGAATCATGAAAGAAATTACCTAGTATCTATGTCTTGAAAACCTTAACTTTGACTATATGTTTCTTGAAAATACTAAAATAGTGTACAGTATAAGATCTGGAAGAATTTGAGATTTGATGTTTATGCATTTGTATCTTGGCTCTCTTTAGTTTTCCATCCTATAATGATGGCTGAAATTTGTTTCATTTGGTTCTTCATGATATAATACATCTCGGGAATTATGTCCTTGAATGCTTTAAAGTCTTGCATTTTGAGCACCTTTTTTTCCTACTATATGATGTTGACTATTTGATGGCTTTAATGAATCCTTATATAATTTTTTATTATTCTTGGACATGATTGCAAATTTCTAGAACCTGATGATGAACCTATCGTCTTGTGGTTATCTATGATATAGTAATGTGAAACTCACTTTCCAATAAGCCGATTGGTTATTTCACTTCATTATTATTGTGCGTATCATGATCCTGAATTGCTTTGAACCTATCAGTGATGTTGCGAATTTAAATTTTTCCTGATCTTAACACTTTGTCTTCCTTGTTGATACAAGAAAAGAGAATCATAGAAAACATTGATTCAAAAGAGACTAATTTTCACATAATCATATGTCTGCTCATAATAAAAATAGCATCAATCATAATCCAAAGTCTTTGTATGGTCTTAAGCAAGCTCCTAGAGCTTGGTATGTTTAATAGGTTCTTTCAGGAGCTTGGTTTTACTAATTTTTGTGCTAATAATGATTTTTTTTGTCAAAACACTCATGATCTCTTAGCAATAACAAGAATATAATTCTCATAATCAAGAGAAGTAAGATAATGTTTTTTACTATTAAATCATGTTTTTTGGCATAAAAATCTAATCATCTATGACATGTCTAAGTTTAAATTTCGCTTACACTGTCATTTTCTTTTATAAATATTGTGATTATTCTTGAATAATCTAATTATTTGTTTAGATGTGTTATCTACCAAGTCTTATCTCATTATATAAAGACTTTGAATATGAAGATATGCATATGTTGTTAAATCATTTTAATTGATTACTAATATATTATTGTATGCATATCAATGACACTTGGGACACCTTTGTGTTTGTATTGGAGACATACAATACGGATTGCATCTAATTAATGTTTTAGTAGTATAATATTTTGAAATTTTTCAACATATTTGTAGTGTAACATGGTTATTTGTTTAACCATGTCATTATTATAGTTTTTATGCCTATTATGTTGTCTATAATGGCTCTAACCATGTTGATGTTGTGTTGGATATACATCTAGATTTATGTTCAAGTTTTGATGCAGGTTCCATCAATTGAATAAGAAAAGAGCCATGTGCCTAAAGATCCTTCTAGTAGTGATACACATTGGAGATAAAGGAAGTGTTCCTCCTCTATGTGAATGCCAAATTGATCTTGGTAAAGAATCCAATTCAAACATTAGATATTATGTGAAGGTCATTGCATGTTGTGAAGTCTCACAAGTTTTGTTCTTTGTTCAGCCTCTCAAAGTTTCCCTTGAGGGGGAGTGTGTATGCTAATGTCAAATCTTGATGGCTTATTATAAAAGACCTGGGTCAGATTTTAAGAGTGGATCATGACCACCCACTTTGTATGTAACAAAGATATCCTTTAGAGATTGCTTACACATGGTTGTAACATTGTATGTGAATTGTAAGTCTCATGAGAAAATGCATAAGGCACCTCATTGTAAACTTACAATACTTCCTCCACTTTGTAATAAGTAAATGTGTCACTTTATGTGAAGTTACTTGTAAATCCCAACAAAGCTTTAGTTATGGGTGTTCTTTAGTTTATAAAACACTCCACAATATGATGTGAGTCTTCATATGTAAAGCACTGGTCTTAATAATTTATGTATGGGAAGATCTGTGGATTTCCCTTGTTGGCATGCTATCTTGAATCACTGATTCAAGGTCTCTAAATCATTTTATATAAAAAGGTAATTTTAACTTGTCTAATTTGTCTTCCCACTTAACGTTAAGGGGGAGTGTTGGGGTGGTAATGTCAAGTGGGATTAGCCACTTGGGCATGCCCTAATATCATTAACAGTTTGACTGATCAAAATTTAAGTGTAAAGTCTTTCACACTCAAAGAGTGAAGCAGTCTAGCCGATTCACCAACCCACATTGATGTCGGTGATCCCTCTTGAGATTGGCTTTAGCAAATAGGTAAATTTGTACAATCCATCATTAAATATTGAGATCAGACTGTAAGATACGCTAACAGAGTAGACTATGTAAAAAAAATAGTAGAATGTAAAATAGATTTGATGGTCATGGTTATTGTATGATTAAGAGACATAGCTCTGTAGTGTTGTGAAAAACTGAGGAGTGAAGTGGAAGTGTTGGGTTAAACTTGTATAAATTCTTAATATAGATAGTGTTATTACATTGAAGTTTTTCCTTCATGTTTCTCCACTTAAATCTGGTGTTATCTATCTCTTCTCTTGACTTTTATTTTCCTTTAAGCTCTTGCTCATTTAGATATGTTATTCGCTATCTATTTCAAGTTATGTCTTTTTCTTAATCAACTGCATGTCATAATCTGTGGTCTTCAGCTTTAATGGTGGATCTAGTATCTTTGGATTATATTTCCCCTACTAAATCTAACAACTTTTGAGCCAAAATAAGTCTTACATATTTGTATCATTTTGGTAAAAATTGTTTAATTATTATAGTTGTGTTGAAATGTAACCTTTAATTATTATTTTTATTCATTTTGTAAATTTTTGTTGTCATTTCCAATTGAAAAATTCCTTTCAAATAGTCCTATGAAAATCATATAAATTGTCATTTTGTGTCAAAAGTGGTTACTATATCCCATCTTTGTTTAAGATTAAAGTATTTTCAGTAGTCTTTTTTATTTCATATTATTGCAAAAAGTCTGCAAAAAAAATAAAATTACCTTAGGGATGTATTTTCGATGTTACTCGATGTCTAGAAAATAATGTGTTTCACATTATGGGGGGAAACAAAATAAACCCAATGTGGAAATTATTTCAGCATCCAAGTCAAATCCAGTTGAGATAGTAGCATGTTACTGGAGTACAGAGGTAACGGAAGATGGAGGACAAGAAAGGTCCTCTCACCAACCGTAAGTGATGGGGCCACAAAATGAGGCTGTGACATTTTATTTCAGTGTGTTTTTTTATTTGATGTGTACATGTTATTATTTAGTTTCCTATATGTTCTTGTTGTAATGAAGTGAGCAGATTCCTATGTACTTTCCTGATGTGAAAATATAATGGAAAGATAAAAAATCAAAGAGGAAAAAATAACATCATGTTTCTTGAAGATGATGAGCAAGGGCTCATACCGGGAACATGGGTTCCTTTTTTGGTTGATAGGGGTCCATTTTTGTTGAACAGAGGTTTGTATAGTAAACAGGGGTTCATTCCTGATGAGCAGGGGCTCATACTAAGGTTGTTGGTCAGCCTTTTCAAAACCATCGGAGAGCCAAGATCATGAGCACACACGAGCGGCTAGCTGTAGAGGAAGTGCAATTATTTTTCTCCCATGTTCACATTAAGGGGGGAAATGTTAGGAATTATTATATTTCTCACATGAATTATTGTAATGTTTATATTGTTTGTTATAATATCAAGTATTATTTTTGGATGAGTTGTTAGTAATAATAATCCACATAAGTTATTAATTACATTATTATTTTATTTATTATATTATCATACGTGAATAGTGGTGGTTGAAACCACTCACGTATTTTGGAGGATTGGTTATAGGAGCTTTTGTATCTCCCCTTTATTTTAGGAGAAAGAAACTCCTATATATTGAGATATTTGTCTATTGTATGGTGTACGGTACTTAATGCAAAATCTGAGTTCTAATATTAATTTGGTGTATAATTTGTGCTCAAAATTTCGATAAACTAAACCAACTCTCACAGAAACACATCTAGAAAATATTTCTCAATCTTACAAATCAAAGGAAGATGAATGTATGAATTTGAACTCGAAACTAGAGTGGGTGAAAGCTAAGATGGAACTAATGAGTAGAAAATTGATAGTGTATGAAAATCTGGAAAAGATATCAACTATTCTATCTGATATAATAAGCAGTCAACGAGATACAAGTGATAAATTAGGAATAGACTTCAAGGAAGACATCAAAGAAAAGGAGCATGTTAAGCACGAAGAAAACAGGGTTGCATAATTTCCAAGTAACTCTTCTGTGGTAAATAAATGATTCATCAAATTTTCCAAGAGAAGAACTAATCCTCCCAGAATCACCTATGCTATGAGGTACACACATTCTTTCTACGGTTATTGTTATGCATGTAATCAGTTTGGACATAAGGATGCTAAGTGTAGAAAATTCTCTAGAGGCTATAAAATAAATTTTGGCCTATCTTACACCAAACTGAAGTATAATGATGTCCACTACAATTATTACAAGAAAATAAATAAAGCATCAACAAGTAAACAAGAACCTCCTAAACAAAAAATATGGGTGTATGTTGCAAACGATGAATCCAACAAGAGAAAAGAGTCTTTCTCAATAGTGCTAACCACATTTCATGTGTAAAATGAAGACAAAATTTGGTATCTAGATAGTGGATGTTCCAGCCATATGACAAGTGACAAAAGTAAATTTATTTCTCTATCTAAAAATGCATCAGGAGATGTTAGATTTGGTGATAACAACTCAACAAATATAGTTGGAAAGGGAACTCTGAGTCTAGACAATGGAAAAACAATCACAAAGAATGTTCTATATGTTGACAGCCTCACGCACAATCTATTAAGTGTGATTCAAATGTGCAAGAAAGGATATAATGTGATATTTCATGAAAAAGGTTGTGACATTATAAATTGAAAATTAGGAAAGAAAGTTGCAAAATCCAAAAGAACAAATAACAACATTTATGTTATCAATGAAATAAATAAAGATAAATGCTTCATAAGTAAAGTTGATCACAGTTGGATGTGGCATAGAAGATTAGGACACACGAGCTTTGAAAATTTGGTGAAACTGAGTACTAAAGGTTGTGTGAAACATATGCCAAAGATCACAAAACCAGAAAATACACTTTTCAAAGCATGCCTACATGGTAAACAAACAAGAAGATCATTCAAGTAAAAGGAATACTCTACAACCATACCTCTGGAGTTGATTCATATAGATCTCTGTGGGATTACATGAAATAAAAGCATACAAGGTGATGTATATTTATTGTTACTAATAGATGATTACACCAGAATGACATGGGTATCTTGTTTAAAGCAAAAATCAAAAGTCTTAGATAGATTTAAGAAATTTAAAGCACTAGTGGAGAATGAGAAGAAAAAAGATCAAATGCTTAAGATTAGATAGATGTGGATAATTTTAGTCAAATGAGTTTGATAAGTTTTGTGAACAACATGGAATTAGAATACAATTCTCAGCCACCAGGACACCTTAGCAAAATGGGGTTATTGAGAGGAAAACTAGGACTGTGAAAGGAATGGAAAGAACAATGCTAGATGAAACTAAACTCCCAGATAGATATTGGAGTGAATCGATTTACAAAGTGGTCTACATTTTAAATAGATCTCATTTAAGAGTAAACATTGATAAGACACCTTATGAATTATGGAAAAACAGGCCTGCAAATATGAAACACATAAGAGTATTTGGAATTAAATGTTACATTAGAAGAGATGAAGACAACTTGGGTAAATTCGACTCTAGGTGTGATGAAGGCATATTCCTTGGTTATTCAATAGTCATCACGGCTTAAATATGTTATAATAAGAGGTTGTAGAAGGTTTTTGAAATCACTAATGTGAAGGTAGATGAGTCTCTCAAGTCTAGCACTCTGCATAGTAACAGTCATGAAGAATAAGAAGATGATGAAGAAATGGACAATCTGCATGAAAAATTAAATGAAATATAGGAAAGACCAGACACTAAGATACCATCAAGACAAGTTAAGAGGGATCATCCATCAAATCAAATTATTGGAAATAAAGAAGGTGGAATTCTAACCAGAAAAAGACTAAGAGATTAGCATATTCATGAAGATATAACACTCCTATCCATGGTAGAACCCAAAATCATTGTAGAAGCTAGTAAGGATCGGCATTGGGTAAACGTAATGAATGAAGAACTTGATCAAAGTGAGAATAATGAAACCTGGGAGCTCATGCCAAGACCTAAGGATAAAAATGTGATTGGAACTAAATGGGGTTTCTAGAAACAAGTTAAATGAGAAAGGAGAAGTAACAAGAAATAAGGCCAAACTTGTGTGCAAGGGATATGCACAAATGGAAGGAATTGATTTTGATGAAACATTTTCCCTAGTGGAAAATATGGAAGGAGTCATATGTTTCCTGGCATACACAGCTTACAAGAAAATCAAAGTATTCCATATGGATGTTAAATCAACCTTCCTCCATGGTTTTCTAAATGAAGAGGTATATATTGGACAACTTGATGGTTTTTCTCTAACAGATGATAAATATTATGTGTGCAAGTTGAAAAAGGATTTATATGGGCTAAAGCAATCCGTGAGATCTTGGTACAACAGGATGGACAAATACCTCATTGAGCAAGGTTTCAGGAAAGGTGTTGCTAATAACAATATCTACATCAAGGAAGAAGGTGATCATTTACTTATTGTCATTGTATATGTGGATGATATTATTTTTGGAGGAGATCATGATAAGATGACTCATGAGTTTTCTGATATGATGAGAGATGAGTTTGAAATGTTTATACTTGGATACCTCTCCTTCTTTCTAGGATAACAAATCAGTCAATCAGACCAAGGTATTCTCATATCCCAAATCAAATATATCAAAGAGATGTTAAAAAGATTTAGGATGGAAGAATGTAGACCTGTAGGAACACCAATAGAAGTTGGATGCAAGTTGAGCACAGATGATGGCACACCAAAAGTAGACAAAACTTTGTACATATCCATGATAAAATGTCTACTCTATTCCACTGCATCAAGACTAGATATTATACATGCGGTGGGCCTTATTGGAAGATTTAAAGAAGATCCAAGGGAAACATAGCTCAAGGTGGTCAAACAAATTTTTTGATATCTCATGGGAACAGTTGAATATGGACTCTGGTATCCAAAAAGCAATGAATTTAGCATAAAAATCACATCTAAATGTTGATTGGGAACAAAGTGTTGATGACAAGAAGAGTACAAGTGGCGAAGTATACTTTGTTGGAAACTGTCTAGTATTTTGGTTATGCAAGAAGCAATCATCAGTGGCACTCTCAACATGTGAATTAGAGTATATAACTGTTGCGATGTGCTACACTCTAGTTCTTTAGATGAAGCAAACATTGTAATATGTACAAGGTAAAATCTAATAGTTCAATTCCCTTTTTTGTGATAGCACAAGTACAATAAGTGTCTCTAAGAATCCAACGTTCCACTCAAAGACTAAGAATATTACAATTAGATATCATTTATTGAGGGAAAAGTGAATTCTAGGAAAATTAGTCTCGAGTATGTGAGCACTAAAGAAGAAATTTCTGATATTGTGACCAAGTCACTACCAAAGGCCAAATTTGTACACTTAAGGAATGAATTTGGGGTCATTCCTAGTCCCATGAGCAACTAAGAAAATGTACAAATAAGGTGAGGGAGAATTTTCATGCAATATCAGCTCCAAAATAGTGCTCAACAATATTCATGTGAGGATGATCTAGTTTTCTAAGATAATTTCATCAAAGTCTGCATCAGCTCAGGGGAAGCATTGTTGCAGGTATACCAGGTCATATGGATTAGAAACATGAGCCTAGGGGAATCTTCTTGAGGTAAGCATGTGTAATCATCCAGCCTACCTAAATCTTAATTATCATGTGACATATATGGATCTTTTTCATTGTTGTCAAAGGGGGGGAGAAGCTAAAATCATAAACCAACCAGTAATATCAAAAAGGGGAGAGAAATTGAAATAATAAATCAGCCAAATAAAGAAGAGATATAGAGTGTTATCAGAAACTAGGTATGTAAGTGTTTTTTCCATAAAAGTTAGTAGGTTTCTATGTTGTTTCCATCAATGAAAAAGGGTGAGTTTTTTGGACCCTTGTCATTGTAAAATGAGTTGTCATTGATGTTAAGTTACGTTGATGGCAAAAAGTGGAAAAACGTATAGTGCAAATGTTGTGCAAGTATCTCAAGATCAACCATGTATAGAAAAGAAAGACTTGGAAAAAGAATTGTGAAGGTTGATTGGTCGTTTCAACTCTCAAAGGCTTCAAGATGATCAAGTATATGTTCTAAGGGACTTAAACAATTTTTTTGCAAGTCGTGGATATGAGGAGGTAGCTATCAAAGTCTAGAAGAAGTTGTGGAGCTCTAGAAGAAACTGCGGAGGCTTAGCGAGAGCCATGAGAAAAAGGATGAAACCACGGGTGTGAAAGGAGTAGTTGCAGAGAAGAAATAAAGGCTGCGGAAGTAAGGAAAGTTAGGAGGAAGATTCAAATAAAGGGAATAACCATGAAGGACTAGAAATAGCCACAGATAACTATAAAAAGTTGTAGACAAAATAAAATAGCTGCGAACATGGAACAAATCCGTAGAATACTAGAAAATGTAGAGGACAAATGAGGGAATCCGCAAAACATTGCAAAATCCACAATGTAAAGGAAAGCCGCAGATAACTAAAAAATCTACCATGTAAGGAGAAATGTCGCAGATCAAAGGATAGTGCCGCAATGAAAAGGAGAAAGTCATATAAGCTAATGAAAGTCACAGATTGAACAAATATGGACTGGACAGGGCTCGAGAACAATTTTAAATATGGTCAAATGGTACTTATTTCTCTAAAATAAATAATGATTCGATGTCTGGTTATTGCGGTTGTATGTACATAACTTGAGCTCCATGAAAAATTATAAAATCTTTTGTTCTAGCTGTCAACATTTAATGTTCTTTGACTTTTAGGAAATGCAATTACATTCTCTATGAAATTTTTTATTTCTAAGTGAAATTAAATATCAAAAAAGAAAGTGGTTCACTCATCTTGTTTGCATTAGAAATCCTAAAAATATCAGAAATCTATTGTAGGTATATGCTCATGAATGGCTCCTAAATTAATGCATAGAAAATGGAGAAATCAAGATGAACATAGAGAAAATAAATATAGATTTGTTGCATGCATTTAATGGACCATATTCTTAGGAAACAGATAGATAGAGTATACAACATGCCAAGGAAGTGATGGGGAGTATAGATTGTTTATATAGAGAAATTCATATGCTAATAAGGGTGTTTCTCAAATAAGAAATTGATGCATGAAAATTAAAAGAGTGACAAAAAGAGAAAGAGAGCTCAAGTGAAAAATGAAATATACAAGCTAAAGAAGAAACAGAGAGCAGAAATTGGAGACCCGGGACAGCTTGAAGAGACCAAGAAAGAGAATGCAGAGAAACTTGAAACATTGAGTGCAGAATGATACAGAAAAGTGATCATAATTGGTTTTGTAAGAAACATTGATTATGTATGATCAAATTGTAATTGAAAAATAATATTTCTAAGTGGATGCTTAGATTATAAGGGTGGGTTCTCCTTGCAAGTGGGTACTTTCTAAAATTTCCTAAGTGGGTGCTCAGTAAATCTTTGACTGGTGTTCTAATTAGTGAAGTGGGTACTTCACTAGTTGAGTGGGTGTTAAACCGAAACCATTGTATGCTTTGGAATTGGTATTCCAAATAAAGCATTGGTTTCAAAGAGGGTTTTTCTCCCGAATGGGTTTTCCACTATAAATCATGTGTTCTGTGTTAATTTTGATTTGCATATGTTTGTTTAACTGCTTATGATATATTAGTGCATGGTAGTATAGGACTCTAGATTGAAATCATTAAAAAAATTAATCCACCTCTCAGTGCATGTGATCTCTAACAACTATGTGTTTGAGGAGAGAGAGAATTGATCAGCTAAGTGTTCCATATCATAGAATATAAACAACCAACATAGTATAAGCAAGTGCATAAATAACACCTTAAACTTAAACACATTCACCTAACCATGACCCTTATACCCTCACATTAACATTAATTTAATTATTTACAATTAAATTAATACCATCCTCACCCCATTATTAATTTAATTACTTTAATTAAATGGATGGACACCTCACCTAGACACCTCAGCATAGACCTATTCATAACATGTTTCCATAAATGAATAAGACTTGGTTCAACCCTAAAAATCAAGGCCTATTATTCCTCTAACCACCTTCCCACTCATAAAAGCATAACGTCCATTCTGATCCATAAATAAATGAACAAACCTGACCCAAATGATGCGAGATCTACCATTTTTAGTAAACCTAAGGGAATCCAACCTTAACTGACGCTGGTCATCCTGAAACTAATGCCAGTCAACCAGGAACCATCATCGGTTACCATTTATTCACCTTGGCAACCTTGTTTTTGGGTTGGGACATTCTGAGATCAAGGAGAAGAGAAGAGAACTACATGCAAGTAGAACCAGAGTCCTTTTCATACCTACAAACATCCATAGCCAGCACCAGGATAGATCCAGAGGTATTTCACTCATGGTGACATTTCGGGAAGCATCACTACGGCACCAAGCTCCATCCCATCTAACCAATCATCACCACCACATATCCATTGGACCTGCAACACCAGTAAGTACACTTTTTACCTACATCATCTATTTCTACTTCAGTCTATTGGGTTCTTCTATTGTTGTTATCAGTTTGCTACTTGCATTCCCTTTCCCCTACCATTTACTTGCATGTAAACCTAACCATTCCTCCACCCACACCATAAAACCACCTATACCCGACCTCTACATATTTTTGAGTGTTCCTAAGATCCCCATATACCTCGTTATGCCCTCTGGCATCTCTTCCTGACCTCAGCTCAAACCCCACTAACAAATCTTATTGAATCTTATCATCCCTCCTCTACCGACGATGGTTACCCATAACCATCATCGGTTCTTCCTAACCATGATTGGTCATACCCAACTGACCGGTCTCTGTGTCTACCAACACTGTGTAAACCAGCAACCACCAACCTACCAAAACAAACCCAAACACCTTACCCAACCCTGTTAAGACCTTGTCTGTGACCTGCAGACCACCTGAACAACCTGCAACCTGACCTAAAGATCTTGACCCACATAGTTTTTAGTATTTAATTGGATCGACACTGATAGTGATCTGAGGTACCCAAATCAGAATACTAGTACTAGATTTATTTATGTACGCATTTTAGTTATTTCATATTTGTTTTATAAAAATAGTGGATTGACAACCTTCTAGGGAGTATCACACTTCCCGGATCTAGCATACGCTAGGTAGTCCACTGTCATATATTGTTTAACTCTTCTTTGGTGGTCTTGTTTTCTATTTCAGGTAGTTCCTCCCAGCCAAAAGGAAGCTCTCACAGTTAGCATCAGATCGAGAAGTTAGAACACATGCATCAACCTCCAAACCAACACAACAGGTATTCCTCCTTGGCCCTTACCCTTATCTGTTTCGTCACATTCCAAAATGTAAAGAAAATAGTGAAACATTTTGGCATGCCCGGTGGGACCCATCTAAGGTTCCTTGCATTTTTCTTCATTCCTAGGTAAAGATGGTGTGTTTGTTTATTTTCTAAACATATTCACACTAAATCTCTTTCCCTGGTAATACTCTCTTCTTCTAATTGTCTAAAACAACATCTATTTTCTGGTGCTTAAAACGAACCATTTCTTCTTTCTTGCATTCACATAAGTAGTGAAAGAGCATGTTCCTACCTGTTCATCATTTGCTTCATCGAACGTAATTTTTTAATTTGGGTTTAAAATCAATTGCATTTCATCCTTGTATGTTGTATTTAGCTCACATTAAAATGAGGGCAACCTATATGCTGGAAGTCATGCCCAGCTGATGGTTGACACAAAGAATCATAGAAAAGCACATTCTCTCTCTCTCTCTCTCTATCCAAACAACACAAAATTGAAAAATACACATCTTCTTAAACAACATCTCACCTGGAAGAAGTTGTCAATGATCACATGATCAGTGGATTAATAGTGGGCACCCATCTGGTTACTTCTGTCAAGTCATTACCTCAGAGGACAGCCCGCCCCCACCATAACATAACCTAAAACCTCTCCTTTTAGATCTCCTTCTTCGTAGGAATCCTTCCTCACCAAAAAATCTACTCTAAATTCATGAGTCAGTCTTCTAAATAGCATAAGATCAACACATTAAAATCACTTGTTGGATACATATTTTTAGTTTTGATTGACGTGTGTTTTGAGGTGTGAGGATACGTTTCTCCATTTTCCTTTCTTTTTCCTTGCACACTCCACAATCATAGTTGGAGTATTCTGACTTCTTCTGAGTGTGTCAGGACCTCATTATATCATCTCCAGACTTCTGGGTTGATCATTCATCTGATCTCAGTTCACAACAATCTATTTTCCTGCATTCCTCAAATTTTCATAGTAACCGGCATCGGTTTATCCATCAGCATCAGTTTACACCTCACCATCATCAGTTTTACCTAACCATCGTCAGTTCTCTGTCCTTTTGGTTAACTTTCCCAAAGGACACCTATTTCATCTTCTTTACTGTTTAGAGTTTCTCTGAGTCTCTGTACTCTCTGTATTCTGATAAACAGTCATCATACAACTTACCTATCTGACATTCATCAGTTTTTGCCTCGTTTGGTAAAAATATTCTTTTCTCACAGTAACTGACCTCGGTTACCCCTAAACCATCATCAGTCATCCTTAACCGGTGTCGGTTACCCTTGTGTTGATTCTCAACTGATACATTGCCCAAATCCACCTACAAATACCTATTTTTCTCATTCCTACTACTTTCTGTGTCATTTGTAGGATACAACATCACCTGATATACATTCATCACCATGGTGTTGACTCGCAACCAAGCTAACGCTCTTATATTCCACGTCAGTCCATCAACCACTCCCACCTAGTCCTTCACCACCTTCTGTCCTATCACCATGGATCCAACCCTACCTACCACCATTGCTACAGTGATGAGGAGTTCACACGACTCCTCGATCAGAATCCCACAACCTTACAATTCTACCTTTCCCACTCTTCCACTTGGGATTCCTCAGGTCAATTGATATATGGAATTCCTGTATCCATCTCTCCTACCCTTATCCCCACTTCTGCATCAGCCCCTACTAGTTCGGTGTTACCTTCACCTACTTTACCCCCAGTGGTTTCATAGCTAGGCCCCATACCCGCTATGACCGCTGCATCTACAACATCAGTTACACCCATAGTATCTGTTGTTCCTTCATTGACCACCCAGACCATAACCCCATCCACACCCATTATCTCACAGATACCAATTGCAACACAACCACCCATGGTGTCGGTGACCCCTACCCCATTCTATAATCTTGTCCTCTCCATCCCACAGTCTCTTGCCCCCAATTGCTACTAGAGTCACTGTGACTACCCCACCTACATATACATATTATCAACAAACCCCCTATCTTGTCTCATTCATTCTAGATATATGCCCTCTATGTCAGTCCCCTATTCTCAACCTTCCTATTCAGCATCACCATACACTGGAATGCCACCCACATCACATGTTCAGTACCAGCCCTCTTATGCCACAGGAGGTGCCCTTCCATCACAACCTACCAATGACCTCATCAAATTAATGATGGAAAGGATGCAGACACTAGAAGCATCAGTTTCTAGCTCACACAATTCTCTCACCTATGATGAAATCTGTAATGAGCCCATTCATCCATCCATTCCTATTCACCCATACCCTGTACATTGGGAAATGCCAAAATTCAACCACTTCAATAGTAAAGAAGACCCGTAGCAACATTTGTGGTCTTTCAAACATGGGTGTTACCTGATCACCCATGATGACGCTTTACTCCTATGGACCTTCCCGATGTCCCTGATAAGACCTGCATTAGACTGGTATAGTGGGCTACCCAGACATTCCATCTACTCATTTAATCAAGTAGCCCAAGCCTTCTTAGACCACTTCTCAATCAACATTGTTAAGAAAGTCACCATGACTGATCTTTACTCCACATGACAGTATGATGACGAGTCTATCACTGACTTTGTCACTCGTTGGCACAACCTAATTAATCAGCTCACATTTTAGTTACCTCAAACTGAGCTCATAGAGCTGTTTACTCGGGCTTGCACTAGACACATCTCACCAACCCTGCAGGTGTAGACCTTCTACACCTTTGACGAGGCATTCACCATGGCACGAAAATTGGAGATTTGTGCTATCAAAGAAAAGAAAATTCAGCTACGTAACAAGAACACCACGTTCAAATCAAATGATGCTTCTTCATCTTCGAAACCCCAGAACAACTATTCAAAACCCAAAGGATATGTCAATGCCATAGTTCTCAAGGTTGGACCCTCTCACCCATCAAACCAAGCCAAACCTTCTTCTAATCTCTCTCCCATCCAAGATTTCCAGTTCAGACGAGAACAACAAAAGTATACCCCAATAGGGGAACCTTATTCTTTTGTTTTGGAAAAGCTTATTAAGGCTGGTGCCATTACCCTTCCACCTATAAAACCACACACTGGTTTTGACCCTGATCACCCAATGCCCACATGGTATAAAGAACATGACTTTTGTAACTATCATCATGTCAAAGGTCATAGCGACAGTAACTGCATCACCTTCAAGAATATCATCCAAGAAATGTTAGACAACGGAGATCTAGTCTTGGATAACCCAAATGCACCCGCTAACCAAAACCTACATATCTTCAAAAAACCATTCCCTAATCATGCCCCATCTTCCAACCAAACTGGTGACACTTCAACCAATGATAGCAATGTCTGGGAGGTCCACGCTATTTTTGATGACATACCAGTTGCTTCGCAATTGCCCCATGTTCCTTCCATAGATGAAATCTTAGCCCAAAATCCCCTACCTACATAGGAACCTATTTCATCTACTCCTCCACCCACAGAGGAACCCCCTTCATTTTCTCCTTCACCTGTGGAAGAGCCCATAATTAGCACTCCACCTCTGGCCCCTCAAATTACCGAGAAGTCATCAGTAGCACCTCTCCTACTCATAGGGGGCACAACCATTAAAAGGAGATCCACTCCCTACACCATCACAAGGAGAGTCCACCTCATCTGGCCCATCATCTCCTCTACCCATAGAGGATCCTGTAGAAACACCATTGCCTTTAGATGACCATTCTCCATCAGACCTCCAAGATCATGCTGATCTACTTTTGGCTCTCTTACCCACAGAGTCTGAAGCTAGCCATTTCCCTATTTCTTAAACACATTTTACGGGGATTTCTACTTGATCCACATCAGCCCCACTTACAGCAGTACCATTTTCACGCTTGGTCGATCACCTAGACTATGTTGATAGAGCCTTACTTTGGGGACGTCTTCTACTTCCTGCTTCAACCCAAATGCAGTTATCACTCACCGACACCTCCACAATCTATCCAAAAGTGTTTCAAGTGACCAAACAAAACACAACCATGACTATTAGAACACCTTCCATGTCATCAACCATAACCCAACATACACCTATACCCAAACACCTACCCATGCCTATATCATCTCCCTTACCTAAACCCATCACTACCTTAGGGGTCATGCCGACATCGAACCTTACTCACCCACCCATCAAATTAGATTTAGCCACATCTTCCCAAACCAACACTAAACTTATTCTAGCCCCTAAAAAGAAGACCCAACCTCCTAGGCCTCATACACCAACCTCGCCTACCACACCATTGTCACCTTCACCTCTTCCGTCCATCCTAGGACCTCACCCCTCAACCCTGGCCAAGAAACCTTCTTCCACTAGTAAACCAAGAACACAATAGCTCACCTCCTCATCATGGCCCTCTAATATACCCAAGCTGATCCACACAACCCCCGTCCATCACCCATGATCTTCTTACCACCCATACCACCACTACCTTCCATAACTTCTTCACTACCCATGACACTCTCTTCTCTTCCACTCACACCTTCTACCCAACCTCTACCAACCACCTCCACCACAACTCAGTTTCCCCCATGGGTAACCCATCCTCTTCCACCATCTGATTTTCCCTCTACATCCCATACTCCCATGTCACCTTTTCCCAAGAAGGTGCAACCCAAAGCTAAGAATCCGTTACCCTCCAATAAGGTAGTCAAACCAACCAAACCTTCCATCGCCAGCTCTTCTGCCCCACCTTTACCCAAACAGATGCCCACAAGACCTAAGACCACTCCACATACCAAACTAGTGGACCAACCCATTCCTCCTCCTGTAAAGCCTCTTCCTCCACAATCAGCCACACCTGTACCCAAACCCACACTCACCTCCCATTGTGATCCATTAGCAGGGTCCTACGCTAATATTTTAACCAATATCTTAGAGACTTCTGTCATCACATTACCACCGCTTCAACCTTATGATCCTCTCAAACCCAAACCAAAAGGGTTTGATGAGACCAAGATTTGTGCCTATCATCATGTGCCAGGACATGATGTTGAAAATTGTAAGGCCTTGAAAACCGTTCTTATCCAACTTTTTCCTCCTGAGCAAATTTTGATGATGACGATCTTCTGGATGAGGACCCCATTCCACCTTCACCAATCTCCCCAAATCTTCTTCCATTACCTACTCAGTGACCAGTATCTCCACCCCCAACTCTTTTATCCACCCCCAAAATTTGAAATTAACATGGTCCATGTTACCACCCGCACTCAGAAAGACAAGGGAAAAGAAAAGGTAGCTAGCCCATCAACCAACCCTATACCCAACATACCATCTGCACCCACACCCAAAGTCACCATTCGAGGTCCCGCATATCCTATTTTTGATGGGGTCACACATCGCACAATGCTAAAACAATTACACCAATCCTCCCTCAAAATGTCTTTATATGACCTCATCCAAACCTCTGAGTCACATCATCAAGCCCTCATGGAGGTCCTTCAATCTATTGAGGTTTTACCAAATGACCCCATGCCTATAGCCTCCATCATTACCCCTCATCACATAGCCTTCTCTCACTAAGTCATCACCTTCCTCTACACCTCCACCTACTCACCAAGTAGCCACCCTCAGCTTTTCAGATGAAGAGATCACCCCCTTTAGTCTGACGACCCCGATCCCACTCTTTTCATCTCATGTCTATCGATAATATACGCATACGATGTGTTATGATTGATGGTGGTGCTAGTATTAACATCATCTCTTCCCATGCATACAACCAAATGCACATACCTGCCAATTGCATGCATGGTAACCTAGTTATGTTGTGCTCCTTTAATGACGCCATGACCTCTACCCTGGGTACCATCATTCTCCATGTCCGCATAGGTCCCCGCACTATCCCAGAACTTTTCTATGTCCTAGAAGGAGAGTTCCAGTATAATCTATTGCTTGGCCAACCTTGGATCCATGCCATGGGTTGTGTCCCTTTGACTTTACACCGCTGCCTCAAATTTGAACATGAAGGACATAATTACACCATCCTGGCTGACCCATCACCTTTTAAGACCTGTAACATGTTGTACTAGCCCAATGATGTACTTACCTAGTCAAGGCATCTATCATTACCCCCACTTCACCTTCATCTACAAGCCCCTCCACCAAGACTGCCACCACCTCTCACACATCTAACCCTATTATCCCTACCGCCGCCACAGCCTCTACCACTGACTCACCTACTTCCCCATCATCTAGTGAGTCATCTATCCCTGCTACCCACATATCGACTACTGACCCCTTAGAGGGTTTTTTTCAATGCCTCACTCTGGGGGAGTACCACCTATACAATATCGACATGTTCCTCACTCTACAAGAGTATGGAAACCTGTGTCAGCACCTTGGTTATGACTACCGCATAGGCAAGGTTTTTCCTTATGGCCCTCCCCACCTTCACACTAATCTAACATATGGGGGACTTGATATTGCCACTTATTCACCCAAACCTCCATCTCAAACACAACCATTTTCATCTGACCTACACTCCTTCACTAACCACCACTTCACTCACACTTTCCTCCACTGGTGCGCATGGAAAGGATTTGGCTTCAGCTTTTACAAACAAGGCCACCATACTATCATTTCCTGTACCACTCGTAAACACAATGACCGTAGTGGCATTGGTTTTGATGCACCACCTCCCAAGAAGGCTCGCATCGACCTCATTAAGGAAGAAAAACCTTCCCCACCTCATTCACCCATGTCACCATCTTCACCCACGGAGTCTATAGATCCTGAATCTATTCCTCCTAACTTTTTTTTTTGTAAACACAATTTCTCTGGGACCTCTGACCTATCAACGCGATGGCGAGGCTCCCTCTTCTCTCCCATTCATGTATCCTAACATGATCGATGATGATACACCTTCTATTAATTTCATTCAATGTCAGGATGATGAGTCCATCCTCACCTACCTGGGTGTAAAAGATTCTTATATTCACCAGTCATTACCTTCTGAGATGCAAACCATGTTGAATGAATTGACCATTGAAATCAACATTAACACTCAGGATGACCCACACATTCTAAAGATAGGCCAATCTTTAGATGCTACTGAACAAGAAGCTTTTACCTCTTTCCTTCAGGACCATAGCAATGCTTTTTCCTGGTCCTATGCCGATATGCCCAGTATTGACCCAAAAATCATGGTCCACAATATCGTAACCATTCCTGATGCCAAGCCCATCAAACAAAAGCTGCGGAAAATGCATCCTCGCATTGCTCTTCTGGTCAAAGAAGAGCTTCAACACCTTCTCTCAGTTTCCTTCATCCTACCCATTGACTATCCCCAATGGATTTCTAACATCGTTCCTATCACAAAGGAGACAGGGGGACTTTGCATTTGCATGGAATTCTATGACCTCAACCTAGCTTGTCCCAAAGATGACTTTCCCCTACCAGGCATTGACCAACTAGTTGATCTCACCACTGGCCATGAAATGTTATCACTCATGGATGGTTTCTCAGGTTACAATCAAATATTACTAGCTCTAGAAGATCAACACAAGACTTCCTTCATCACCCCTTGGGGGACCTTCTGCTATCGAGTCATGCCTTTTGGCCTTAAAAACACAGTGCTACATACCAACGAGCCATGACTTACATCTTCCATGACATCATGCATCGCATATTGGAAGATTACGTAGATGATCTTCTTACCAAATCCAAACATCAAACCAAACACCTGACCATCCTTAAGGTCATCTTTGACCACCTCATTAAGTATTGTGTTCATCTTCAACCAAAGAAGTGCATCTTTGCGGTACTTTCTAGGAAAACTCCTTGGTTTCATTGTTTCTTTGCGTGGCATAGAAGTTGATCCTGCTAAATTCAAGGCTATTTTAGAAATGCCTCCACCTACTAATCTCCATCAACTTCGAAGCCTACAAGGTAAGTTGCAATCCATTCATCGTTTTATCTCGCAGCTTTCCAACCGCTGTCAACCATTTCATCATCTTCTCAAGAAATACATTTCATTCAAATGGGATGATGAATTCCATAAATCCTTCGAAGCCTTAAAACAATACCTCCTTCAACCACCAGTGCTCATTCCTCCTAAATATGACCAACCCTTTTACCTATACATTTCTGCCACTGACCATTCTTTAGGTGCCATGCTCACTCATCGCGATGAGCAACACCAAGAGAAAGCAAGTTTATTACATAAGTCATACCCTTCTGGACTACAAAACTAGATATACCCATGCCAAAAAACTCTTCTTAGCCTTAGTTTTCATCACCACCAAACTCTTCCATTACCTACTCAACCACAAAACCTTTATCATTACTAATACTGACCCCTTACACTATATGTATGCCAAACCCTATCAACATCAATGTGTCACACATTGGCTTATGCTTCTTTCTGACCTCGACCTCGAATTCATTCATCAAAATTCCATCAAGGGCCAAGCTATCACTGACCAACTAGCCGACGCACCCTCTTTCCAGGAATCAACTCTCTAACTTTGATTTCCTAGATGAATCCATAGCTACCCTCTCCTTAGATGAACCTACTTACCAAATGACACTCTTCTTTGATGGCTCCAAGTGTCAGCGTGGGGGTGGGGCTGGTGTCATCCTCATTCCTCTTGATGGTGAACCTATGCCTTTTTCTTTCAAACTTGATTTTGATTGTACAAACAATATTGTTGAATACGAAGCACTCGTATTGGGCCTCCAGGCTGCTTATGCCTTAGATGTTAAGTCCATCAATATCTTTGGTGATTCCCAGCTGGTTGTAAACCAAGTCAATGGTATATACCAATGTCGTAATGAGATACTTCAAAAGTATAAACATCACGTAGATATACTTTTGACCACCTTTGACCGTTACGAACTTCAAACCACCCCATGTTCTACCAATAAATTTGTGGATACCATGGCCTGCTTGGCTTCTCAGATACCTGCTTCGCCCACTGAACTCTAAAATATTTGTCACAATACAAAGGTTACAATCACCCTCTTATTTACCTCATGAGGTCTACTCCATCGGAACCATTGCACCTGACCCACATGACCTTTGGTATAAGCAATATGTAGACTATCTTTCCCTTTCCATTTTACCCACTGATCTCACTCGTAATGGACAATGAGCCTTTCTTAAAAGTGTCTCTCGTTATGTCATCATGGGTGGTCTCCTTTATAAGCGTGGCTTCGACAGTATTCTCTTACGATGCCTTACAAGTTCTGAAATTCCCTACACCATTAAGGAAGTCCACGATGGAATTTGTGGAGGTCACTTTAGTGGTTTAGCTGTCACAAAATGCATTCTTCACCTTGGCTATTATTGGCCAACCTTAAACCATGATTGTTGTGACTATGTCAAACATTGTGTGAAATGCCAACAACATGCTAATCTCCATCACACACCTAGTCATGCCTTGCAGGTCGCATGAGACCTTTGGCCTTTCTCTCAATGGGGTTTGGATCTTGTCGGTGAGATCAATCCCCATTCTTCACAACACCACCAATGGATCATAACCGCTACTGAATATTACACTAAATGGGTAGAGGCCATTCCCCTCATTTCTACAAAAGCCAAGAAAATATGTGAATTCATCAACCATCACATCATTTTTCACTTTGGTGTTCCTCACCACCTCATCACTGATAATGGAAAGAATTCAAAAACAAAACCCTACACAAGCTATGCGATGCTTTTGGCATCCAACTCAGTTTCTCATCACCTTATTACCCAAAAACCAATGGCCAAGAAATCGACCAATAAAACCTTGAACAAAATTCTTATGAAAGTAGTCAACGATACTGGGAAGGATTGGCATATGCACATTCCTTTCACCTTGTGGGCTTATCGCACTAGTATTCACACTTTGACTACTACCACACCTTTTTCTCTGGTCTATGGTACCAAGGTTGTCTTACCTCTCGAATTCTAGATTCCATCTCTCTGCATCTCACTACAAGACATGCTCAATGACGATGAATTTCACCAAGATCGTTTGGTGTAACTTGAGTTATTAGATGAATTTCGTCTCAATGCTCTTGACCATCTCCAAATCTACCAAAAATGTATCAAATGTGCCTATGAAAAATGTGTTCACAAATGAAACCTTTCAGGTTAGTGACCTCATCTTGAAGGAAAATCAACATGTAACCAAAGAAGAGAAAAGTAAGTGGGGAAAATTTGCTCCTAATTGGCTTGGACCCTATATCGTTACCCATGCCTATGGATCAGGTGCTTATCATTTGTCTTCACTCGAAGGTAAACCCAGAACCTGAGCCCCTCAATGCCTTACATCTTCAACCATTTTATTTTTGACATCAAGTCCTATATCACTTTCTCTCAGTTGATCACTCATCCCTTGAGCATTGTTCACCTTCCATATTACCCATTTTTGAGGATCCATGACTAAACAAGAATCATGTGATTACCCATCACCTTTCAGCCTTATCTTCAATATGAGTACCATGGCTCTACTCATAGCATGATTCTCATGGATACTTTTTTCTTCTTCAAGGTGGAATCCCATGGTCATTCATCACTTGAAACCACCTCTTTCATAGTTAACCTATGTGTATTATGGTTTTGTCCTCCGAACAAGAACCTAATCTTCCTCTATAGTCTTTTCCATGACTTAAACATCTAAAAAAAAGGATACAACTCCTTGAGTCAAACTTCCAGCAAAAGATGACTCCCTCAAAAGGGACATCTCTTCACTCTATTTCCACCGCTATAAATAGAATACTCCCTTGAAGGAAAACTATATAAAGTCATTTTAAAAATATAATAAAAATATCTAGAAGCTTCCTGCATTGATCAGCTTTGTGAAGACCTCAAGGAGATAATATACTCATCCCATATAGACTTCCCACATTGATCAGTCTATTAAAAATACAAAAAAAAAATGAAGAAAAAGATGAAATTTTCATCATGGACTTGCCTATTTTTGATCCTGGGTTTCTTGCTAAGAAAAACATGTTGTCGTACACTAAGTTACGCTAAACCACCCATTCTCACCTCATTGCCTTTTCATCCTAATTTCCTCTTTACTCAAGGGACTTGCCGCAACCATGTGACATTTTGTGATTATGTGACTTTCTTCACCCTTAGAATATTCCATTATGCAAGCCCTTTAAGGTCTTACGTTCATAAGTCCATCTTGGGTATGGTAGACTCATTAGGGTTCTTATCAATTAAGTGGCTCCTTTGCCACCTCTTACCATTCACCTTCCTCATTACTTATTGATTATCCTACATAGGACCAGATCATCGACACCTATATTTAAAATAAATCAACCATGCCTATGACCTAAACTCAACCATGCATGTGACGTACACTCAATCATGCCTATGACCTACATTCAACCATGCCTAACACCTACCAACCCATTCCTCTACTTCATCATAATCTTCCCTAGCTTATGGGAGAACTACATCGGCCTGAGGCCCCTTTTCATTAGGGCTATGTAGGTAGCAATTTAAGGGCATGGGGCCCTTGGAGGTTAGCTCGGCCACTCTTTACCCTAACCAATTCCCCCTTTCACTTTCCTATTCACATTCTACCCTAGTTAGTTTCCATTTTATATCAATAACTATTAAATTAAACCAAACAAGCATCAATTAATACACATTTTTACCACATCATCGAATCATTCATTTATCATTTTCACATTTCCATTATAGCACATATGTGGAAATTTAAACCATAACCTGTATATACATCACCATTTGTCCCCCATGTTACCTACAACTTGGACATTAAATCATGCCTAAACCAACCTAACTCCAATCATGCCTAAACCAACCTGACTCCATTCATGCCTAAACCAACCTGACTCAATCATGCCTAAACCAACCTGACTCCATCATGCCTAAACCGACCTGAATCCATCATGCCTAAACTGACCTGACTCCACCATGCCTAATGCCAACCTGACTCAATCATGCCTAAACTACCTGACCAACCTGACTCCACCATGCCTACATTGACACGACTCAATCACACCTACACTGACCTCACTCATCATCAACTTGACTCCATCATGCCTAAACTGACCTTGACTAAATCATGCCTAATCCAAAAACAAGTACATAGTTTCCATCACATACACACATAATAACATAAATTAAAATAAACGCCAACCATACCATAATAAATATCATCATCTATAATATCATAAAAATTTGTGTTTACCATACATATGCATAGATACAAATAAATATGCTCAAAACTCTCATGTACATCCTCACTCTCTTTGGCACATAGGCCGATGTATATATAAAAAAAATCAATATAATGACCATCTGCAGTGACTAATCATCACACCTGATATCCTCCATAGGCCAATATCTCTTGCCCCCTCCTCCTCTGCTCCTGTGTGGCATCCCACTAGCATCTCACCACCCACCATGGGCCTCGGTCTAACCTCTGATGGCACCTCACCTGGAGCTGGCCTCCGTACACTAGTAGCCTCACCCTGCCCTGTCTCTAGGCTCACCGCACCCCTATACTCTCTACACTATGAGTGTGGGACCTGGTCCTCTCACTCGAAGCCTATTGTGCTCTATACTCAGCATAAGATGGGACATCTATCCCTGCGGCCATCAAGTGATCCTGATAATATCATGCCTCACCCAGGGCATCCCTGAACCTAGCCATAGGTACTATCTGTAGTGGTGTCATCAGCCTCTGACCCCCTTATACCTGTATCGAGGGACCTTGTCCCGCCCCTATCTGTAAAATGGGACCCTCTCCCTGATACCTGTGTGGGTGCATGTGCCCACCCTGTCCCTAAAATGCTCCCTGAGCCTGTGTAGGTGCCCTAGGCCTGTAGGTACCTGTCCCTATGCTACCTGGGCCTGTAGGGCTACTAACATGTGCCTATAACATGGCAACCTATGCCTCTGACCCCATTCAGTTGTCCCTGTACTATCCCCAATTATGTGACTAGAGTCGCCACCTACCCTTGTAGGGCGTCTCTCTGAACTATGATGGTGGCCAAGTCTAGACTGCCCCAGCCTCGGTGGTACTACTCGTAGTTATGCTACCCACCACTGTTTATACCTGTCTATAACTCCGGCATCATCAATCCGTTGGTCTACCACCTGCTCCTCCTACCCTGTAGGCACCTTCGGCTGTGGTAGAGGCATAGGCCTCTCCATGTCATCCCTCCTGTACTGTGGAAATGGTGGTGGTATATCTTAGGGAAATCCCAACTGTCACCTAACCCTATCAATGGGGATCATCTCATGCTCGCCATCATGACGCCCCTCTATCCATCTCACTAGCTGTAATCTCATCCAACTCCATGGCCATCTGCCTGTATGATGGGAATCCCACATATGGCCTCCAAATGATGTCCACACCAGACAACCCCTCTAGTAAATGCCTATAATAGGCTACATCATGTGTAGCCCTGGCAGCTCGGTGCATTCTCCAACCACTAGGTACCCATCGCCTATAGCCCACCTAAACAAAACCTGGCTCAAATGCATCAAGTCAGGGCATGCCCATTGGACGCACATGCACGATGTGCTCATACGACCCAACAATGTAGTAGGAAGGTGCAACATAGGCTGAACCACCACAATCGCCTATAGGCCCATAACTCTTTATATAACTACACCAAGAAGGCTGGTGCCCATGCAAACCAGGTCATGTCCTCCATCATATCATGCAGAACCCCCATCAATGATCATGGGAATATCCCACCCTCTACATCTGGTAGTGCAAAACAACACACTACCTCCATCATCAGAACTACTAGCCTCATCTCCTCTGGATGGGCTCGGTACATATCTCCATAACTCATGCTGCATGCTATGGAACCTCAACTCCACCAGTCCCTGCAGTAAACATTGTTAACATCAGATCCTCAGATGCATTTGAAAAAATCAAATACACATGTGTCCTTACTATTGGCAATCCGTAGGATCCTATACACATCCTCCAAGGTAATGGTCATCTTAACTATTGACAAGCGGAATGTGTTGGTCATGTTGAATCCCATATGTCGATGAGGGTAGACCATTAAACTTGGATCCCAAACTACATGCCCATAGTGTCTAAACCCCGATCAAGCCTACCTCAGCCACACATGCTGCCACTCCTCTGCTGTCACGCTCCCATCGTACTACTACTAATAGGGGACATAACTTATCCCGCATATCTGTAACTAGTCCCTCGCTTGCATCTAACCAAACTATAATATTATCTAAACATTTCCCATGCCTGTATTCACCCTTAACCCCCCACCTATAATTCTTACCTTAGTCTAATTTTCATTCCACGATACCTTCTTCATCTCACCTAACCACCCTTAGTCATCTCATAGCCCATTTTTCTCTCAGTGCCGTCCAACATCAGTTATTCTTTATCTGACTACAAGTCTCCCACAATTAGCATTAGTCACCCCATCCATAACCGATGTCAGCTAACTCCTAATGATGTCAACCAACCCATGACCGATGTCGATCACTATCGCGAGTGAAAATCCACAAAAACCCTACCCTATTTTCTCGAAAAATTTCCCCATTTCTCCCTACCTACCCACCCATTCCTATCCAAATCCCCCCTAAAACCCTCCCACACACTCATTCACCTAAATACACCTTCCTCCATTTCTATTTCCCCCCCATTTTCTTTACCAAATTAAAAATTTAATCTCCCCCCTCCCCCGAAAATCCATTTTACCCTAACCTGATTTCTATAAATAAATCTACCTAAAAAATAAAAAATGGGATCAAATCTTACCTTGTTGTAATGCTATCTCTGTGGGGGAACATCTAGCCATTGTGCTAGTGGCCCACCCAAACCCTCTCCCACCTCAGCCATACCTAAATCTACCTCGAATATATCCACCAATCAACTTGGTCCACCTAATCTCGTGGACCCCTCTACCCAGATCCCTCAACCTCAGCCAGGTATAGTACCCTCATACTATTCCTCTCGACAAGCACCAAAAGTCAAATGGCTCTATCATTTCCTCCAACTCTACAACGTAACAATGATTCTGTAAAATATGGAATTTTTGTTTTATAAACCCACCTTGACCTGACTGATGTCAGTTCTATTTATGCCCTAGCCAACAGACGTCGGTCACCCTATAACCGACATTGGTCAACTCTTATAATTGTTTGGTCTTGCTAAACTTCCTTTTGCCTACAACCATTCATGCCCACATCCCTTTTTATCATCTCGAACACCCCTTGAACCATACCTATAAACCCAGCCTACCCCTACATTGCCTTTATTACATCTTAGGAGTTGTTATTTTACCTTTACCTTGGCCTTACCCGTGTCGTTACCTATATACTTTGACCTGACCCAATTTTTGTGACATTTGATCCTCCATGCTCATTTTACCTTACGATGTGGTTACCTATGTTGTTCAGCATACCGACCTTACCTTGGCCTTACCCATGTCATTACCTATATACCTTGACCTGACCTACTTTTTGTGACCTTTGAACCTCCATGCTTGTTGTACCTTATGACGTGGTTACCCATGTTGTTCGGCCTACCGACCTTACCTTGCCTATTACCGTGTTGTTTATCCTGACCTGACCTTTGGTGTACCAGAATATACCTAAACCTTCCTACACCTAACCTCTATTGTGTTTCCACACCATATCATATACCTTGGATACAGGAATCACTTCAATCTTGTTTGGATAGACCTATCGAATTTATCTGAAGTAGAGTTTGAATGCTTCTCAACTTGGTACCATGTCGTAGTTTCCAACATGTGTGTGTGTTCAACTGTGACTACCTTTGACCCTGACCCATTTACCTGTTTACCCGATTTTACCTTTTACCTTTACCCAATACACCCACTGATCTTCATTTTCCCATCTCCTCATTTTATCAAACCACTCACCGCTTCCATCTCTCACCTCATTGATTCCTAGTTTGAGGGGGGTTACCTTCACCCACACTTGGTGCAACACCACCTTCACTTACACTTGACACAAATATTTCCTATTTTTGTCAGCACTTCTTACCAATACAAGCCACGTGACAAAAAGGGGCAAAATATAGACACCAAAATTGGGTCACACTCCCCTTGGTCCCCTTTCAAATAATCAACTTAAACAAATTTACCTAACCATGACCCACCCTTATACCCCACATTAATATTTATTTAATTATTTACAATTAAATTAATACCCACCTCACCTAGACACCTCACCATAAACCTATTCATAGCATGTTTCCATTAATGAATAAGAGTTGATTCAACCCTAAAACTCAAGGCCTATTATTCCTCTAACCACCTTCCCGCTCATAAAATCATAATGTTAATTCTGATCCATGAATAAATGAATGAACCTTACCCAAATGAGGTGAGATCTGTTATTTTTAGCAAACCTAGGGAATCCTGCCTTAACTGATGCCGGTCATCCCAAAACCGATGTTGATCAACTAGGAACCACCTTCAGTTACCATTTATTCACCTTGGCAACCTTATTTTTGGGTTAGCACATTCTGATATCAAGGAGACAAGAAGAGAACTTCATGCAAGTAGAACCAGAGACTTTTCGTACCTACAAAAATCCATAGCCAGAACTAAGACAGATCCAGAGGTATTACACTCACGGTGACATTCTAGGAAGCATCACTACGACACCAAGCTCCATCCCACCAACCAATCATCACCACCACATAGCCATTGGACCTGCAACACCAGTAAGTACACTTTTTACCTTCATCATATATGCCTACTTCAGTCTATTGGGTTCCTATATTGTTTTTATTGATTTCTTACTTGTATTCTCCTTTCCCCTACCATTTACTTGTCAGTAAACCTAACCATTCCTCCACCCACACCATAAAACCACCTACATCCGACCTCTACATATTTTTGAGTATTCCTAAGATCCCCATATACCTCGTTATACCCTCTGGCATCTCTACCTAACCTCATCTCAAACCCCCACTAACAAATCTTATTGAATCTTATCAACCTCCTCTACCAACGTCGGTTACCCATAACCATCGTTGGTTCTATCTAACCATGATCAATCATACCCAACCGACGTCGGTCTTTGTGTCTACCAACATTATGTAAACCAGTAACCACCAACCTACCAAAATAACCCAAACACCTTTCACAACCCTGCTAAGAGCTTGTTTGTGACATGCAAACCACCTGAACAACCTGCAACTTGACCCGAAGATCTTGACCCGCATTATTTTTAGTATTTAATTGGATTGACGCTGATAGTGATCTGAGGTACCCAAATTAGAATACTAGCACTACATTCTTTTATGTACGTATTTCAGTTATTTCATATTTATTTTATAAAAATAGTGGATTGACAGCCTTCTAGGGAGTACCATACTTCCCATATCTAGCACACGCTAGGTAGTCCACTGTCATATATTGTTTAACTCTTCTTTGGTTTTCTTGTTTTCTATTTCAGGTGGTTCTTCCTAGCCAAAAGGAAGATCTCACATTCAGCATCAAATCAAAAATTCAGAATGCATGCATCAACCTCCAAACCAATACAACAGGTATTCCTCCTTGGCCCCTACCCTTATCCATTTCTTCACATTCCAAAACGTAAAGAAAATGGTGAAACAGAGATGGTGCAAAACTTGGGTTTTTTGTAGATAAAACACTCTAAACCTTACAAATTCAACTGGTTAGTGTAAGCTCAGGAAGGTATTGTGCATAAGCAATGCGAGATGGAGATGAAGATCGAGAGATTCACCAATAAAGTAATGAGTGACATATTATCGATGGATGTATGTCATGTGTTATTGGGAAGGTCATAATAATATGACATAGAAATTCTCTATGATGTGAGATTAAATATAATGAAGGTGTAGAAGGATGGGAAGGCATTTTTTTGTCCCTATTGAGAGATGAAGGTAAGGAGCACCAAATCCTTATGGTGGTGTGTTGAAAATATGAATACCAAGCGAGCATAGGAGTTTAGAAAGATAGTGTATGAAGGAAAAGATGCACAAAACAATGGGAGAACAATTTTAGAGGTATAGAGAAGAGGATAAGAAGTTTCCCTGGAGGAAACTAAAGCATAGAAATCCTTGCAAGGGAATTTTGAGTTGTGCATAAAGTAAAGCACACCAAGGAAAAGGGAGATCCACAAATATATTTAGAAGGAGTGTGTAGAGGATCATAAACAGAAAGAAAAATTATGCAAGAAAGAAGTGACCCTAATGAAAACCAAATAAAATTAGTCTAAGGAAGAGACTGCAAAATTACACAGTGTATGAGGTGCAAAAAATAAGGTACACACATACATGGAAGAGCATGGAAAAAATATTGGGACACTGCAAGAAAAAGGATAAGTTACCTTGCAGGAAACAAAGGAAGAAGAAAAGGAGTGTAAGGAAGCTCAAAAAAATTTACGCAATGAAGAAAACAAAAAGGGAGAAAGAAAGAAAAAGGAAAGTGGCCCAGAGAAATTCCCACAATAAAAGGGAAAGAAGATGAAGTCTGCAGCCACTAAGGAAGATTACGCCATGAATTTGGAGTGAATATGGGAGAGAATGGATCAATAAAAGTGTACAAGGATGAAGGTGTGCTAAAAAAGAGAAGATGGTGGATTTTCCACAACAAAGAGAAGGAGAAATGGACAAGCCTACAAAAAGACATCAGGAAAATAGATGAATACTACACAAAAGAAATGTGAAAGGCAAAGTGTGTGAAGAATTAAACATGCAAGGAAGATAAATTCTAGGTATAGAAAATTAGAAATAGAGAATATGATCAAAGATGTGTCCAAGCCCACAAGTGTGTAGAATGATAGACCCGTGAAGAAAAATAGGTGCGTAGAGGCTAACGCATCCAAAAATTATGTAAGGTAAAGAGATCACGGACACCTGACATGAGGAAAATGGAGATAAATAAGTAAAGGCATAAAGATAGAATGCACATGTAAATATCGTGCAAATAATAAGGGCATGAAGAAGGAAAAAATAGAGAAGAAGAAATGCATAGAGCAAAGAAGTGCAAAAAAGATGAGCTTTAGAGAAATAGTGACTAGAGAATATAGGGAGAAGAAGAAAGGAGGATAAGGAGAGAAGAAGTGTGAGTAGAATAAACACATAGAGTAAGTAATCCTAGATATAAAGAGGGAGATGAAGGAAAAATCCCCAAAGGATTTTGGTGGAGGTGGACAGATAAAGGAAAGCGCAGACCCATAAAGAAGAGAGATAGAGCCGATCACGAACTTGTGAGAGGAAAGGCTCAAAAAAGTAGCCTTGAGAGGTGGATAATTTATAGTGAGAAAGGGCTTGCAAGAGAAAAGGGCTAGGGAAAACTCTCACATATATGTGTGGGGTAGCACAAAGAAGCCACCAAAATATGAAAAAGGATTAGAAGAGATGCTGAAAGAAGCACAAGGCCAGAGAAAGGATTATTGGATGAAAGAGTTTGGACTATTTTCTTATATGGTTCAAAGGGTTGTTTTACCACTCACTTAGTATATTTGAGGTGGAACTCAAGTTTCATGTACCTTAGGTGTTTCATGTATAAGCATCCCAGGTTCAAGGTAATCCTACCTAATTGTTTTGCTTAACTATGGGTGCGTATAAGAATGAAGGCTCGTGGGGAAAGAAAAGGAAGTGTAAAAAAAAGGAGATGATTTTGTGGTAGTGTGTAAAAGTTGTGTGCAATGAAAATGGAGATAAAAATGCACGGAAGGATTAGTGAGGCACTAGTAGGAAGTTAGAAACGTAATAATTTTTGTGGGGAAGAGGAGAGAATGATGCATAGAAGTGCATGAAGATATTTTGGTGCCGGATGGGTAACTAGAGGCATAGGAGGAATGCAAAGAAGAATTGTGCAAAAGAGGAGGTGCAAGGAGCACATAAGATGAGGGAGTGAAGAGACATATCAGTAACATAGGTCTTAAGGGAGCACATAGAAAATTTGAAAAGGCCCCCCTGGGGAATTGTGCAAAATAAAGTGAAAAGATGAAGCTCAAAAAAATGAATGTGCAGTAAAATAGAATTAAGGTGGGGTAAAGAAGTGCAAGAAAATAGTGCATAACATAATGAGTAGTCAGAGGACAAGAAAAATTTTCACAAGGTCTCTGACAACAAATGTTGGTAGAATTCAATGATCAAAAGATCCTAATGACTAGATGACATGGCACAATTAGATGACATGGCAGATCCTAATGAAAATATTTATAAGCATCTGGAAAGATCCATCCTTCCCAAATAAAATTCAAATAAGGAGAGGGAAATGGTAATGCATGTGGATATAAAAGGAGGGTGAGGTCACCATTGTGTGGTGGTTGAAAGGTTTTTGTTGAGGCTAAAGGTTACAAAAGGATACTAAGTGTAAGGGAGAGCTAAGAGGTGTTGAATGTGTATGTAAACACATATAATAGCTAGCTAAGTGTGAGTAACTATTTTTAGGCCATTAGAGATGAGTTAGACTACAACCAGTCTTGGGTTGGGTCCTTAGAAACACACCAAAAGGCTTGTAAAGGCTCCATTAATGAGTTGTAAGCTTTGTTAGAGAGAAGTTGTTTGTAGATGTCGTAAAGTCTTGAGAAATATAAAAAATATTTGTATTTCAATTCCATTGTAACCATAATTTCATTAAATTTGGACATTTTACAATCTAGATTAAATACCGAAATCATCTATATTGGTTTTTCTTATACCAAATATTGGAATTTGATTTTACTATTATCAAAATCCAAAAAGGGGCTTTTTGGAATTTGATTTAGCTATTATTGGAATTCGAAGAGGGTTTTTTTGGAATTATACATCATGTATAAGGGATTTTCATTTTAGGAATTTACAAGAATAAGTATAGAATAATCAATACATTTATAACATTGCAATGCATAACAAATACTTATATTGTCCATTCTCATCGAAACAAACATTTTTATCTTGTATTGAATGGGCATATGTCCATTCTCATACAAACAAACATTTTTATCTTATATTGAATGGGCATATGCCCATTCTCATACAAACAAACATTTTTATCTTGTATTGAATGGGCATATGCCCATTCTCATATAAGAAAAATAAACTCAATATAGAAAGAAAGAAAAATTTAGATGTGATTTATTTTAACCATGGGGTAGTGTGCATTTGAATGTTGTATATTTTACATATTTTGATCATATATATTTATGTGACAAATGTGTAATTATAACGTGGATTTATTTACTTAGAATATGAGCTATTTACAACATAAAACGATGGTAATAAATGAATTGTTAAGAGATAGTCTAGAAAAAAACCAATTGTAATTTGGAGAGAGCAGAGGAATGTCCTCCCACCAACCCTATCTACTAACACTAGCACCATAATTGGCACTAGCAAAGGGGCACCTCCCCTATCTCTTTCTATGATGGACCTGTCATCACCAATCTGGCACTATGATAATTCTTCACCGGGAACTCCTCGTGCTATGATTATTTACTAATGCACAGCCTTTAGTTTGGTGGATGTAATCTGGAAACAAAACTGTTAGTGTGAGTTATCCTATGTGTCCTCCTCTCATGTTGGAGGGTCATCTCACATGGGTTAGCTTTAGGGTTAGGTTTAGGGTTTCATATGTGTCATGCACTAGGGTTACTCAACGCCCTATATGTACCCCTTTTCTATTCATTTATGAGCATGTCAAGACACTCCGTTGTCTTTCTTCTATGCAAGCTTTGTTTCTGTTGAGCAAGTTCTTCCATTACTGATCAATTTTTTCCTTGCTATCGCTGGAGCTTTCATGATTCCGTTGGAGTGCAACTACTTCGTGGTGCCTCGTTTCCGATTCAATTCTCGCAAACTCTTTTCATGGTATCAGAGCTGAGATCGGGTAAACGTGCACTCGATTTATTTTTTGTTGCAATTACTCACCTTGGTGAAGGAATGCGAGTGGAATTTGGTCCTAACTCGGTGATTATTCGTGAGCTTAACAATGACACTACAGTGGCTGAGGGAAAGGCAAATCACCATTCACGGTTGTACACCTTCTCCCACTTTACTTCTGATTCTACGCCCACTACCTTGCTCACTCATGCAAATGAGGTTAGTAAGCTATGGCATGAGCGTTTTGGACATCTAAACTATCGCTACCTTGAACAATTGAGTCAAAACGAAATGGTCAACGGGTTGCCTCGCGTCAAGTTTTCTGAGGGTCTTTGTGAGGGTTGTACCCTTGGAAAGCATCCTGAAAAGAACTTTGATAAAGGAAAATCCTGGAGAGCCACTCGTCCCTTGGATCTTGTTCACAGCGATGTTTCTGGTCCATTTCCTTCTCCTTCGTTTACTAGAGCTCTTTATGTGCTAACCTTCATTGATGACTATTCGCGATATACTTGGGTATATTTTCTTAAGCTTAAGTCTGAAGTCTTTGAACATTTTCAAGACTTTAAGGCTCTTGCTGAGAAACAGGCGGAACGGTCTATCAAGGTTCTCCGAACTGACAATGGAGGTGAATATGTAAACAATAGGTTCATAGATTTCTGTACTTCTGAAGGGATCTCTCTGTAGCATACAGTTGCTTATAGCCCTTCACAGAATGGAGTCGCAGAAAGAAAGAACCATACTCTTAAGGAGATGGCCACTTGTATGATTCACTCGAAGTCTCTTCCTCCGCAGTATTGGGCCGAAGCAGTGAATTGTGCAAATTACATTCAGAACCGTGTTCCACACAAGGCAGTAAGAGGGATGACACCCTTTGAAGCCTGGTTTGGACGCAAGCCTGATGTTGAGCACTTTCGAGTCTTCGGATCCAAGGCTATGGCTCAGATTCCCAAGAAGAAACGCAAGGCCTTGGAACCACAATCCAAACCTTGTATCTTTGTAGGGTATCCTGATGGCGTGAAGGGATATCGATTGATGAATCCTACTTCTCATGAGCTATATATTGAGAGAAGTGTTAAGTTCGATGAGTCCTCTTCGAATTCTACTTCTCCACCTATTGAGGTTCCTCAGCTCGTTGATTCGGATTCTGACTCATCAGATGATGATACTGTTGAGCGTGCTCCTCTTCTAGACCCTCCCGACCATTAGACCTTTGAGTCTTCTGATTCTAACAGTAGTGATGATGAGGACTATGTCCCTTCTCACTCAAGTGAAGAATCTTCTGACTCTGAGTCTGATCCTCCTAGTCCCCTTTGGGCTAGGAAAACTTTGCAAAGTGCTGGAGATTTAGTTGGAGATACTTCGGATATGAGACGTACTCACTCAGATTTTGTTAGACCCCACTCCTTCTTTGCCTCTGCTTCTGATCCACAGTCTTTCCGGGAGGCTTCTGGTATTCCTGAGTGGGATTCTGCTATGGATGAGGAGTATTCCTCTCTCATGAAGAATGATACTTGGGACCTCACCACTCTTCTGAAAGGAAGAAAAATCGTTCGGTGTAAGTGGGTGTTCTGAACAAAGTATGGAGTATATGGAGACGTCAAAAAGTTTAAAGCGCAATTAGTAGCTAAGGGTTTCTCCCAAATAGTTGGGGTTGATTATACAGAAACCTTAGCTCCGGTTGTGAAGATGACTTCTATTCGACTAACCCTAGCCATTGCCGCAGCAAACAGATGGAAAGTCCATCAAATGGATGTTAAGAGTGCCTTCCTTCATGGTGACCTAGAGGAAGAGATCTATATGGAACAACCTCCGGGTTATGTCCAAGATTCCTCCCTCGTTTGTAAGTTAAAGAAGTCTCTTTATGGCCTTAAACAAGCCCCTCGGGCTTGGTATGCCAAGATGGACTCCTTACTTACATCAGGGTTTACTAGGTGTCACTCTGATCCAAATGTTTATATTCTACGGCAAGATCACTCCATACTCATTCTTGTTCTATATGTTGATGAGTTGTTGATCACAGGCAGCTCTTCCTCTATTATTGATTCTGTGAAGATCGCCTTAGCCAACAAGTTTTCCATGACTGAATTAGGTCTGCTTCATTACTTCCTTGGGATCCAGATTTAACAATCTAACTTGGGAATCTTGATTTCACAACCTAAGTATGCTCTTGATTTGATAGCTCGGTTTTAGATGTCTTATTGCAAGTCTTCTCCTACTCCTTTTCTTTCTGGGGTTAAGTTGGTTTCAGATTGCTCTACTCCCTTGGTTGATGGTACTCTTTACCGACAGTTAGTTGGGAGCTTGATCTACTTGACTCACACTCGACCGGATTTATCATATGTTGTTGGGATCGTGTCCAGATTCATTCAGGAGCCACATGAGCTGCATTGGAAAGCAGCTAAACGGATCCTTCATTATGTTCGTGGCACTTATGCTGATGGCATACACTATCATGGAGGGGTTGATATTGACTTGATTGGGTTCACAGATTCTGATTGGGCCAGTGACTTAGATCATCGGAAATCTACTTCTCGCTACAGTTTCTCTCTTGGTTCGAGTCCTATTAGTTGGTCTAGCAAGAAGTAAAATGCAATTGCAATATCATCTACAGAGGTAGAATACAAAGAAGAAGTCAACGCTGCCACAGAAGCTATTTGGCTACAGGGTATTCTGACAGAGTTTGGCATCCACTTTCGGTGGCCTACCATTATCTACTGTGATAACACAAGCACTATCTCTATTTGTAGAAATCCAATTCAGCATCAGCGGACGAAGCACATTGAGATCCATATGCACTTCATACGGGAGCTTATTCATGATGGTATCATCGACATTCAGTACATTCAGACAGCTAATCAAATTGTAGACTTATTCACCAAGCCTTTCACTGAGATGAAGTTTATTCACTTACGGTCTCTTCTTGGGGTGAGGTCTTCTGTAGCTGCCCATCTTCTTAGGGCTATTTAGTCCTTCTTTTCTTCTTCTTCTTCTAGGAAGATTGTGTTTGTATATGGGCACCTTATCAGGCCTTCAGTTGCCGGGCCCCATTGACACATCTTTCTTAGTTGTTTATGAGTGTTTTCCTCTTCCGTCTGACTCATCACAGCCGCTACCCTAACTTCGATGAAGGGGGGGTGTTAGTGTGAGTTATCCTATGTGTCCTCCTCTCATGTTAAATCTGAAATAACAACATAACACAAGAATACCATCGACTATGATAAGACAGAATGATGAAAAATTTGAAATATCAAAGTAAATTATAATATTAACATGAAATTGTTACAATCTCACCCATGAGGTACTTCAACACTTGACTTTCACCAAGACTATGGGAGAAACTTTACAATTGCACCTCTTGATGGCTTCTTCAACACACCTTTAAACTGATGGCTTCCTTTGTATACTTCCTACAATATTTCTCACTACTTCTTTCTATGCTAAATGAGGGGGGTGGCCTCTCTATTTATAGAACTTCCAGGCTTATCCATCTTATCTCTAAGATAGGATAAGAAATCCACTATGACGAATCATATTCCATACCTTAACTCTTATCTGTACATGTAAGCTTATCTGTCTAAGATAAGATAAACCTTATCATTTTACATGGGGTCCACATTTTTAGACTTTTTACAAATAAAATACACAAAATATTTATGACCTCACTCCTTGTCTTTATTACCAATATAATATTTCTAATTCCTAATCATGTAGACCCTACTTCTCTAATTACCCAAACTTTGACATTTTAACATTACCGGACCACTTACGACAAATATTTACTTTTTACAACATTCCTATTGTACTTTGACTGTTACCGTACTCCACATTATTGGCGGCACCGTACTGACGGCGCCGTTATCTTCTATCAGACGCTACTACTAATTATACTTAACAACATCCTATTCCTAATACATACATTAATGAAATAGAAATTACGGAGGAAAATTTTAGTGTCGACATCTTCCCCCTTCCTAGCTTCTACTCCGTCCTCGGAGTAGACTATTCTGGTGCTTGGAAAATCTTCAACTTGTCGTGGTTGACCCATTTCGTAATGGGAGTGCCATCCAATTCCTCCAGTCGGTACGTACCATTTTCATGCACAGCTGCTATTTTGTAGGGCCCCATCCATTTTGGAAGAAATTTTCTCTGTCTTCTTTTTTTGTATCTGGAATCATATACTAGAACCAAGTCATTCACATGAAATGGAGACCACCGGATCTTTTGATCAAAGTATTCCTTCTGCTTCATTTTCTTCTTATGGCTTGTATCCTTTGCTATTTCTCTCATTTCCTCCAGCAAATGAAGATGTACCAACCTTTCTTTTACTGAATCACTTTCATCCATCCTTTCATTTTTCATAACTCTCACAGTGGGAATATCAAACTCAATAGGAAGAACTGGATCAATGCCATAGGCCAACTGAAATGGGGAGTATCCTGTTGCTGACTTTGATGTTGCCCTATATGCCCACAATGCTGCATGAATCCTTTTATCCCATTTATGTACCTGCAAGGCTGCATCTTTTGCTAGAATTTGACACAACACAAAATTTGTTCGTTCCACCTGTCCATTTGTGCTTGGCTTGTATGTTGTTGCCTTCCTGTGCTTAATAGAAAACTTATTGACTAGGGCTTCTACCACCTCATTAATGAAGTGGCTTCCTTGATCTGTTACAATTTCTAATGGGCAACCAAATCTGGTGACAATGCGTTCATACATGAACCTTGCCACTTCATCCATGGAAGCTGTTTTCAATGGCCTAGCTTCAACCCACTTGGTTAAATAATCTGTGGCAACTACAATATACTTATTTTGGCGTGATGTAGTTGGAAGTGGACCTACAATGTCTATTCCCCACTTTTCAAAGGGACCAAGGGGAAGAATAGGACATAATGGAGCTGATGAAGTCTTACGGTTACCATGTGTTTGACAAATATCACATGTCTTACAATAATTATAACAATCTTTAAAAAGAGTGGGCCAGTGATAACCTGCATCCAAGATCCTTCTTGTTGTAAGTTGTCCAGAGAAGTGCCCTCCACATGTACCATTGTGGAATTCTTCTAGCAGTTCCTTCCCTTGATCACATCCAACTGCCCTCTTGTACTGTCCATCAGGTCCTATTCGAAATAATACTCCATGCAGAATAGAATATGGACGACTGGCTTGAGTAATCTTTCTCTTAGTCTTTGCATTGGCACCATCAGGAAACTTGAATTCATTCAGATAATTCCAAATATCTATGTATTCACTAGGGATTGTGTCAAGGGATAACAATGCTGCATCGGGGAAATCATCATCATCACAAGATGATCCTAAACCATCATAGGCTCGAGAGAGTGCATCTGCATTGACATGCTTCTTTCCTGGCCTATCTATAATATCAAATTCAAACTCTTGTAGCAAAATTATCCATCTTGCTATCCTCCCTGATGGGTTAGGCTTATTTACAATATATTTTAGAGCCTGATGATCTGTTACAACTAGAAATTTTTTCCCTAGCAAGTAATTTCTAAACTTCTTTACAGCAAAAATGATAGCCAGAGCCTCTTTTTCAGTTATAGTATAATTTACCTCAGCACTGCTCATTTGTCTGCTCCCAAAGTAAATTGGATGTTCATTCCCATTTTCATCCTTTTGGCTCAAAGTACTTCCTAGTGCTGCATCTGAGGCATCAGTGTACACAATGAATGGCTTGCTCCAATCTGGATTCTTCAAAACAGGTGAAGACACCAGGGCTTCCTTCAATTGTCCAAAAGCTTCATGCGCCTTATTTCCTGGTTCATAAGTAACATCCTTCTTCAAGAACTGGGTTAGTGGCTGTGCAATCTTTGAGAAATTCTTGATGAACCTTCTATAGTAACCCACATGGCCTAAAAATGATCTCAACTTACTTCTATTAAGAGGAAATGGTAAATCTTTGATTTTTGAAACTTTATCAGGATCAGTACCAATACCATCTCTGGATACAACATGCCCTAACAAAACACCTTTAGAACATCCAAAGACACACTTTGTAGGGTTTAGTGAGGCTTGTGCTTCATCTAACCTTTGAAATGTTGTCTCCATTTGGTGCAGGTGGTCCAACTTGCTCCCATAGATGCAAAAATCATCCAGAAATACTCTGATGAAGGTCCCAATGTAGGGTTCGAACACCCTATTCATCAAACGCTGGAATGTTGCTGGAGCATTACACAACCCAAAAGGCATAACTCTATAAGCAAACGTTCCCCAAGGAGTGGTGAACGTGGTCTTCAGCTGATCTTTCTCTGCTATACGAACTTGGTTGTAGCCACTATATCCATCAGCAAAACTATAGCACTCCTGGCCAGCTACTTCGTCCAAGATCTGATCTGAAAATGGAAGAGGGTAATGATCCTTCTTTGTTGCCTTATTGAGCTTCCTGTAATCAACACAAATGCGTAGCTTCCCATTCTTTTTTATTGAGATCACAATGGGAGAAACCCATTCTGAATTCTCCATAGCAAATATGAATCCTGCATCAAGCAACTTATCTATTTCTTCTTTTACAGTCTTGGAAAAATTAGGATTCATTCTATATGGCATTTGCTTTATGGGCTTAGCACCATCTACCAGCTCAATACAATGTTCTACCCAACTTACTTGATGGAGTTCCTTGTAATCAAAAGTGAATAGGTGTATGTACCTTCGAAAGAGCTGGAGGTAGGATTCCTTCTCACTCTCCATCACAGCATCACCAATCTTTATTTGTTGGAGACGATCATCAACTTCTTCTTCAGATAATTTTATGGGGTCATGAGTTGGTGTGACTGGAAGGATATCCATGACTGAAACATCCACCTCGCTTTCTTCATCTTCAGTGTCCACTTCACTGGTACTAGAGTAATCAGAGGATGTCCAATCATCAGTTTCATCACTTGAATCCACAGGTTCTGCCTTATGATGTCGAGGGATCACATTTATCTTCACCCTCTCTCTACCACGTCCAAGTGTCATGAAACCTTCATTCCAGTAGTTTCTTGCATGAACTCTCCTTAGCCATGGTCTTCCCAGTAGCATTGGGTACGCAACAGTACCATTTTTCATCACCTGAAAGTCTACCACACATACCACACCCATAACAGATATTGCCACATTTGAAACTACACCTTCTGGTTTAGTTTTTCCTTTATTTAATGACCTTAACATAAGTGTTGAAGGGCGATCAATTTTTAAACCCAACATATTCATTACAGACTCGGTCATTACATTAACTGCAGCACCTCCATCAACTAAGACATCATGAATTGAAATACCATTACATAATACCTCAGCTTGTGGAGCATAGGGATCTGCCTCTGCCTCCAAAACAGGGACCTCAACCTCCTTCCTTCTTCGAGCATTGAGTCCACCTCGCAACTCCCGCCTCTTCTCAGAAGACATAGCCAAGAGTTGACCATATGTAATATTTGTAGGCCTTTTGGACAGATCTTCCAAGATGGAGTATGGTCCTTGCCCCTGTGAAATCAGAAAATCCTGCACACCCAACTTTCTTCTCCTATGTTTCTTACTAGTTTCTTCTTTCATCTTCTTAGGATCATTTCCATCTTGATTATCTTTTTCTTTCTTTCTTTTTGTTACAAACACATCTACTTCATTATTTCTACTCTTATCTACTACATCAAAAGAATTCACAGGTGCTTTTCCTTTATCATTATCTCCTTTACCAGATGTAGAAGCTCTATCTGGACAATTATACTTATAATGACCCTTTTTATAACAACCATAACAAACAACTTCAGAAATATTTCTTTTTGGACCTCTATCTCCTCCCTGAGAACTAAATTCCTTTCCTTGAAGAAGATTAATAGTTAACTGACCCATCTTTTTGAGCAGATCTTCATACTCAGTAGATGTACTAGGAGAAATATTTGTGCTCACCGGGAGTGGTTGTGGATTCTGGACCAAAGGTGCTGGTGTAGGCTCTACTTTAGCAACAATTTCTTTGGGCTCCTCTTCCATGCTTTCTTCTTGCCTTCTTGCAATCTCCTTTGCTTGTTCAATGGTAGCTGGGCGGTCATACTTCACTCGTTGTCTGATCTCTGGCTTCATCCCAAGAATGAAGTGCTTACAGAGGAGATTATCCATGCCATTCATCAACCCATCCGCTAATCCTTCCTTCCGGATCTGGGCATCGAGCTTCCTCCTTAGCTCTAGAACACGAGCATGATAATCCCTTATCTTCTCCTTCTCTCCTTGGGATAGCTTTGTGATCTCGATCATGAGATCTGCATATTTCTGTTGTTCACCAAATTCTTCAAGAAAACTTTCAGTTAATAAATCCCATGAATTTTTCACATTATCACCTAGTGTTTCAAACCACCTAAGTGCTGAACCATCCAAAAAGGTAGGAAAAAATTCAGTCCATTGTTCCCTTCTTATAAGGCCATTACAAATACAAGATCGCTTAAACTCTTGAATGAAAGAAGAAGCATCTTCATTAGATTGAGCTGAAAAAATAGGAATCTTTCCCATTTTCAAAAGTAACCACCGTGAAATACCAACTCACAAGTACAATCAACAAGACTTATGTGCACAAATAATTGGAATCACTATACTAGAAAGTGACTTTACACCTTTCTACAGTAAAATAGAAATGACCACGGTAAACTATGGTAAAACTTGACTTACTGCGGTAAAAACTGACTTTACTGTGGTAAACACTATTCACGGTAAAAAGTGAAGTTACTGCGGTAAATACTATTCACGGTAAAAAGTGACTTTACTGCGGTAAATACTATTCCAGCAAAAATGACTTTACCATGGTAACTACTATTCATGGCAAAAATGACTTTACCATGGTAACTACTATGCACAGTAAAAACAAGGTTACCCTCTAATTGATTTTTGACTAAGTGGGAATATCTCTCCAGAAAATCCACCAACGAGGAATGGTCCCGGCAACGGAACCAAAATGTCATCACCAATCCGGCACTATGATAATTCTTCACCGGGAACTCCTCGTGCTATGATTATTTACTAATGCACAACCTTTAGTTTGGTGGATGTAATCTGGAAACAAAACAACAACATAACACAAGAATACCATCGACTATGATAAGACAGGAATGATGACAAATCTGAAATATCAAAGTAAATTATAATATTAACATGAAACTGTTACAATCTCACCCATGAGGTACTTCAAGTGTTATTGACTTCACTTGACCTTTCACCAAGACTATGGGAGAAACTTTACAATTACACCTCTTAATGGCTTCTTCAACACACCTTTAAACTGATGGCTTCCTTCGCACACTTCCTACAATATTTCTCACTACTTCCTTCTATGCTAAATGAGGGGGGTGGCCTCTCTATTTATAGAACTTCCAGGCTTATCCATCTTATCTCTAAGATAGGATAAGAAATCCACTCTGACGAATCATATTCCATACCTTAACTCTTATCTGTACATGTAAGCTTATCTGTTAAGATAAGATAAACCTTATCATTTTACATGGGTTCCACATTTTTAGACTTTTTACAAATAAAATACACAAAATATTTATGACCTCACTCCTTGTCTTTATTACCAATATAATATTTCTAATTCCTAATCATGTAGACCCTACTTCTCTAATTACCCAAACTTTGACATTTTAACATTACCGGACCACTTAGGACAAATATTTACTTTTTACAACATTCCTATTGTACTTTGACTATTACTGTACTCCACATTATTGGCGGCACCGTACTGAGCGGCGCCGTTATCTTCTATCAGATGCTACTACTAATTATACTTAACAACATCCTATTCCTAATACATACATTAATGAAATAGAAATTACGGAGGAAAATTTTAGTGTTGATAGTCCCTCATTATGGTTTCATAATTACATATATCTCTAGGGGAACAACACCTGGAAACACCACTTCTCGTTTGACTTGCATGTGTTAATTAGCTGCCAATGTTCATCCCTGAGCTAGGATCAAACTCTCAATGAAATTAAGAGTTGCATGAATTTCTTACTTATAGCTCCCTTCTCCGTGAACAAGGCCAATTCAGAATTATCTATCATCTACATTCTAGATGGGGGCCTGGGGGCTAAGTGCTATATATATAGCCATAGAGCCCTCATCCTAAATTCGGTCGAGTCCCTCGACCCCCAACCTAACTCCATCCAATCTAGAGAGACCTGGGATCTAGGTGCCTACTCTATATATAGGGGAGCCCCCACCCCCCATATATAGAGTGTGTTGTCGAGCCATAAGCAGAAACCTACAGGATCAAATAGAACAAGATACAGATAAGTAAATACCTAATGAGTTTCAAATGAATTGAAGGTCTTTCAAAAAGAAATGTATCGTTCAAAAGGGAGGAGACTACTCAATAATTTTGTATTTATGTTCTAATACGAATCGTAAACTAATATTTGAATGAACTTGTAACTTGAGAAAAGAGTATTGTTATGAGAAAACATCAAGTCAATTAATATATATATGATATTTTAACACTTTTGAATGGAGCTTAGAGCTAGGGGATTAGAGGGATCCCACCCGCATACATCCAAACCTATAACACCCCAAACGACCTACCCAAACCATTAAAGATATGATATCCTACAATTAACCATACAAGAAACCGAAGGAAATGACATATGACGATTGCATACAGAAAGTAAACATAGAGAAGAAAAACATTCAATCATCCAACTATATGACATCCACCTTAGTAGCATGACGACTAGGCTTTCACCTTCTTCCTACCACCAGCAGTCCCACTAGTCCAAGCAGTTCGAAGAATAAAGTTGTATGAAAACCCCAACTTCTTAGAGAAATTTCCTTGACTTCCGCCTTACTCCTCTGAACCAAAATAATCCAAGAAACAAACCATAACACCACCTCATGATTCACCCTAGCCCTCACAGAAGCGGCCATATACTCCTTTCCTAGAAACCTTTCAATGGCTTCACATACAGACCTAGATTCAACCCATAAAATGATGTGTATGTGAGCCCGCTTGATGCATCCAAATAAATTCATCTCTCTCTTTACACCCTGCAAAAATAAACCAGGCAGCAGGGGTATTTCCATGCTGTGAAACTTAACACGTAACAACCACTTCCTCCCACCTACCAAACCTGCAAAATAGGAAGAGAAATAAACTTAATTATTTTACTCAATCAAGTTCAGTAATTGTTTTTGACAAATTTTCCAAAGGCCACAGTACAAAGGCTGTGAGAATTCATTACTTCTCATTCTAAAACAAAGTGAATATTTAGAGGTATTAAAATGTTTGTTTGTCCGAGAATGGACATACACCCATTGTAATTATTCAACTACAACCATTATTGAATTCAATCATTTTAAGGCCATGCCTCTAAATATTTTGAAACATATTTAAATTTTTTTGTCAAAGAATGGGCATATGCCTTAAATTAGTTGTGAGAATGGTGAAATTTCAACTCTATTCTTCTAATTAAACTTCTAACTTCTACTTACATATATTCTGTAACATGAAAAGAACATTTAGGAGTAAACTATATAAAGGATGTGCATCTTAATATTTGAACGAAGTAAACATTGTTAAGAAATTAACATTTACATAATGACTATAATAAAAACAGCACAAAAAAAACGTAGAGGGGATGCACCTGGAGGTGTAGTTAGACATTTATAATATTGTTGGAGCATGATCTTCTCCACTTATGATTCTCCACCATAATGATAAGAAAGGAATTATTTTTTTAATGCATTTTTCCCACCATGTAATATTAATACAGGGGGGACACATTAGAGTTGCATCTCTCAATCACCGTGCTCCCAAAAATGCACTAATCTCAATCATTTGAAAGAATGTTCAAGGATGACAACTCCAATTTCATTCAATTTGATAATATCCAAGGGGCTCTTAATGTTTTCCAATCAAGATTCATTGTCACATACTTTCCACCTCCATACCAGTTGAATGACATAGAGTGGATAAGGAAACTGACACTTGCTAAATCTATTTCGACATCAATTTTGAGTTTGCTTTAATATTAATTTCTCTTTTGCAGATCGCTTCACCTCTTGAAAGTGTGATTCTAAAATGCCTTTTTCTAGCATAGATAATTTTTATCTTCTGAGCATGCTAAAAAAATTTGAATTTATTTTTTTTAGCCCAATTCCTTAATCATATTCATGTGGTGGGCAACAGATGAACGAAATGAGCCTTATGTAATAATACAAAATCACTTGATTTTGGCAAGTGTCCAGTTTCCTTGTCCACTTTGTGTTATGCAACCCTGTACCTTTTCCATAGGATGTAATTTTGCAAGAGCTATATGGCAACGACCCATATCAAAAAATATAAATCTTTTCATCAATTTTGAGCATGTTTTTAATCATAATTTTTGTTTTGCAGATCGCTTCACCTCTTGAAATTTTGATTTTGAAATGCATTTTTCCAGCATAGATAATTTTTGTCTTTTGAGAATGGTAAACATATAGTTGTCTTCTAAGCATGGTAAACATTTTTTTAATGTAATTTTTGTTTTCTCAATTACTTAGCCATATTCATGCGGTGGGAAACAGATGGAACAATGAGTCTTATGTAGTTCTATTATTTTGTTTATAATTGTTAGTATCATTTTGGCTAGACTAACATTGGTGGAGCCAAGTTCTGGCACCACAAGTACTACACTACATACCCTCAAGAAGGATCAAGACTTATGTAGTTCTATTATTTTAGTTTTAGAATGGGCAGGAAATACTGAACTCAATCATTTTGGATGGACTAAGAATTGCATCTTTTGTATTTAATTATCTCATTTTGGTGGTTATTGTTTTTTTAACATGGTTTATTTATTAATTAAAGGTAATTGTTTTGAAACACTTCTTCCATTGCAAATGACCCATTGAAAAAAAAAATTAATCTTCATCTTCATGTCAATCCCATTCGAAATGGGTAGATGCCCATTCTTATATAGAAAATGTAGAAGAACAGACAAAAGAAGAATAGATGTTTAGAATGGGCATATGTCCATTCTCAAATAATAATCATAAAATAATTGTGAGCATTTTTTATCTCATATAAAACATAAAAGAACAACATATGTAAGATCAATAAATGTTTTATAAGAGGAATATGGAAGATAAATATTACTTTGTTTTAGAATTGGTCAAATGCCCATTTAACATATAGAAATCATGAACGAAGAATGACCTTCGTAGAAGAAGAATTTAGTTTTTTATTTAAATTGAAGATAAGTTTTAGATATACTTCTAACTCTTCTCTGTTGATTTATTATGAGATGAAGAATATCATCTATCTTTATTTCTTTTGTATTCTGATATGGGTATAAGGATAATGCCATATTTTTTACCTTTTGTATTTTTTTATGTGTTTTAAGAGTATCACTTCAATATTTTGATAAGACTTGCATATTATTATCCTCCATAGTTATAAAAGGATGCATTTAAATATGACCATTTCTTGCATGTTTCAGAGTCTCAACAAGATCATTCCCTTGTAAAAAATGTATAACTACATAGACAAAATGGAAAATCATTCAATGCAAGTGAATCATTTCCATGTGTGTGTGTGTGTGTAATTATCTATATTTTTATGAAATAATAGGTAGCCTAAAGTAGTGAACCTAAACAGGGTTACTTATTTTGCGAGTTGGGTGGCCTAGTTGCATATGCTTGTATGGGCGGGTGAGCTTGTGCGGGCCGAGCTAGGTGGGTGAGCTAACTAGCCAAGTTCGGCGGGCAAGTTGACATTCCAAAATTAGTAGGTGAGCTGGCCGAGCTGGGCAGGTGAGCTCACCTGACGAGCTTAAACAATATTAAATGATGTATCTAATGAGAAAAATGCATATTCTCATTATTGGAATCATAAAAGAAGAACAAAGATAAAATATAGCTTGTTTTATAATGGACAATTTCATATTCTCAGATCCTTCATAGAGTACTTGTTTACCATTAACTTGTAAATAAATTGTTTACCACCTTTTATTAATTGAAGGTACTTGTTTGTCAAACGAGTCTTCGAGCACCCATTGGAGGGAAATTGGTGTAATTAATGGCAACTAGTTCTTCTGTGGCATAGGTAGAGAGAATGACAGTGGTTACTATTCTCAATGATGGTATAGATCTTGGGAATTGTAAAGTGAACCACGGTGGGCGAAGCCATCTCTTTCTTGCTCATCCAGTTTCTACTTTTTGGGATATCTATATTTCATAAAAATACAGATACTTATATATATATATATATATATATATATATATGCACACACATACCACACATGGAATGAATGATTTCCCATTTTATCTGTGTGTAGTTAACCATTCCCATAGATCGTTTCTTCCTACAAAGAAAAAATATTTGAGTAATATTTCTGAGATGTGTTAGGGTAAACATATTTTACCTAGGTTAATTTAGCATATGTAAGTTAATTAAATTGTGCTAAGTTGTTATAGACCATAATTTAATTGTATTTAAAAATAGTATTCCCGTAGTAAGTAGTTTGTCATTTTTGTAGTTGTTATATGGTTCAAACCATATATTTGTACTTATATCTACATGGGTATGTTTAATTGTTGCAGTGTTTGCAACATCTCATTTGTCTGCACATGGTTGTTCAATTCTAATAAGAATTACAGCACATTCATTGTAATGTTGATTTGATTGATTATTAATAAAAAGTATCAAGATTCCACCCTTGTTCGCTACTTTTCATTTGGTACCAGAGCTCGTTTATTTGGACATTGTGAGCAGAGAAGGTTGCAGAAAAAAAAAAGTTTTTGGAGAAAAAATTATGTCACAGGAGAGCCAATGATGCCTCCAACAGCTTCCCAGAATGTCTAGCATCCCCACAACCTCCTACCATTCTCTAGGTAAAAGCAAAGAATTAATTTTTTGCCTTAGTGCCCCCTGCACCAGGAAAATATCCTTCCTAGAGCCAATAAATATTCAGGAATTAAAAAAAATATTCCCTAATAGGGGTTTCACCTGAAAATTTAGAGGATTTATTGTTTGCATAGCTCCCACAAAGTTGTCAAATCTCCCCACCGATCCTTGACCAAGCTTTGTTGTGTCGTTGCACTGAGTCCCTAAGTTTCAGACTGAGCTGAGTCATTTCTTTCATTAGTCAAGCCCAACACAAAATGGCGAGCTGTTTATAGGCCGAGACTTTATTTTTTACTGAGCCCCTTCCCCAAATTTCACCGAGTTGATACATACATTGGGAGACATGAATTTACGTGAGTCGTGGGAGGTATAGGAGATAAAGAAAGCGTGAGGCCAAGCAGCTGTATTAACACTACATTCAAGCCCCCCCACATTGGATCAGCCATTAGCAATTTGAAGCGATTCCTACCTCCAAACCGAGCCAACGTCATTCAATCCAAACATTGGCCGAGCAATTGATGACCATGCAAAATACACAAGAGCCAAGGTCTCCATACAATCCCAAGCTCTATTTTTTGAACATGTTAACATTGAGCCACATTTCAAAGAAGTGGTAGTAGTAAACAGAGAAAGAACAAAATAAGAGCGGAAGAGATAAAGGAAAAACTTTGCTAAGAAAACTCTATAGGTGATAACAAAGGAATTAAAATGCACAGATCCATTTTAAGAGGAAGCCCTAATCCTCCCCTTCGCCAGTGGAGCCACGTCGCCATTTTTAAAGGTCAATAATTTTTAACATATTTTTAATAATTTTTGCTTCATTGCATATGCCAAGCGCTACAAGCACTCAGTTAGATAGAGCAAAGGTTTTGGGGCAGCGAGGTGTGGGGTTTGACCCCCACCCCATAACACTATTTTTTCTAATATTGATTTTAGCGGATAAGTTGGATGAACCACCATCTTTGGAGTTGCAAATAGTGAAAAAACCCCACTAAACCCATTAGTCATACCTAAATCACCAGTTGTTTTTAGTGAGGAAAACCCTAAAAAGGGTCAAAAAACAATTCTCCCACATAGCCTATTTTTTCATTCTGAGCAAAATTTTCCAAAGGATGGGTGATTAAAAACTGATTTTTGAGCTATTTTTTTGTGGTTTTTTGCTCAAAGAGTGGTATTGAGCTTCAGAGGCCACCAGGGCCCCGCAAAAAAAAAACAAGAATCTTGTCATTCAATTTTTTTAGAATTTTGGATGTAATTGTATATTTTAGTGTATTGTACTAACTTGTAGGTTGCCATATTCAACCGCAAACCATTGTAGTTGCTTTAAAACTGGAAGATATTTTTACTCAAAAATAATAAAAATTTGGTTCTGTATCACTCACGAGATCTTCGGATCTCATTCACCACGTTCAGTATTTAGAGTGCCTCTGGGAAGCGCTTACAGGTAAAGTCATTGCAACTACTACTACACTTAACGCCTAATATAGCTATAACAATGTCATTTGGGAATCGACCCTTTAAATCGACATGGAGTAATAAGTACACAGTGCACACACTTTGAGCCCTCCCATCTGTCTATGAATGATTTTTTGAATTAAATCTGGACTGAGAATTTATTCGAGTATATAGTGAAGTTACGCACGTGTAAGAGGATATTTATTTGAGCCAATGTCAATAATCACACATAACCCTTTTAGTATTGTTTTGGTACCATGTATCAGATTCTTTCATGTATGTTAATGCCTCTTTCACATACTTTTGAGTATATAGAAAGGGTGAGCTTCTTCCAAGTATTGACGGGTATATAGGAAGGGCACGTATAAGAAAGTTACGGTATATCGGAATAACAGTATATAGATTGGGAGACCATATACCTGGAGTGATAAGAGTCTTACCCTATATCAGTTGATTCTACAAAATGGGCACCAACGACCCTAAGTTATTTCTTCCATATTCACAACTTCTAAGAGGAAATAACTATGCAGGATGGAAGACAAAAATCAAGACACAACTTGAGTTTGAAGAGATTTGGAATGTTGTGAATGGTAATGTAACTAGATCAACAATTGATATAACACAACAGAAATAGTTTGATAGATCTAATCAAAAGGCTAAGCTAATAATCTTGTTTGTAGTGTCTGATAACGTGCAACCCCACATTTGAGATGCCAAAACAGCCAAAGAAGCATGGGATAAGTTGAGCATAGTGTACAAGGCCAAAAACAAGAATGTCATGTTGAATTTATAAAGTTACTTACACACACTAGAGTTTAAACAAAATGAGAAAATAGAAGCTTTCTTGAGAAAAGTTACAGAGCTAAGGGATTCACTTCTAGCCCTGCGAGAAGTGGTCATTGATGAATCTCTCAGTCCCATTGTTATGAAATCCCTTTCTCCTTCATACCGCATTTTTATGACAATACTCAATTTGTTAGATTAGATAGTAAGTTTTGACAAGCTGGTAAACCTATTGCAACAAGAAGAAGTAATGTATAACAAAGATAATGAAGAGGAGAAGAAACTTTCTTCTCATCAGAAATGGAAAGGAAAAGGAAAAGGCAAACCTAATTCCTCTCAAAATTCTTAGAATCAGCATCAACAAGGGGATAAGAAACAAAATAAGAAATGTCCTATTTGCAAAAGAGGACATGACTTGAAATATTGTTGGTATAATACATACAAGAAAGGTTAATCAAGTAATCCTGGACCTCAACACTAAAAATCTAACAAGGGACATTCTGACTACAATCAAGGGTAGAGAAATGGGAACTGGAAAATAAAACCCCATTAACAAGGAAATATAGCTAAGTGAGAAGAAAATTCCAATGATGAAGACTTCTTGTACATTGCTCAATCAAGTGAACTTTCCATGTCATCTAGTGATGTCTGGTATGTTGATTTAGGAGCCACTTGACACATGACCAACCATAGAGACTATTTTACCACTATGAGGGACACACCTTATAAAAACCATGTTTTATTGGGTGATGATTCTTCGTACACAGTACATGGGATTGAGAATATTTCTCTACCCCTTGGTTCATGAAACTGTAGATTATCAGTTGTACTATATTTCCCTGGGTTGACAAAGAATATGTTATCAGTCAATCAACTCCTAGATCATAATTTGAAAATTTATTTTGACACTCATTCTAACAAGAAAATGTGTCTAATTTGAGACAAATCACAAGGTTCGAAAATAGTTGCAAAAGCCTCTAATGTGGGACGTATGTTCCAGCTTGATTTCATCCACAAAGATGATCATACACTTATGGCTAAGAACTCTACCTCTACACAATTGTGGCATCAGAGACTTGGTCACATTAGTTTCAAGTATCTGAAAACACTTCGTCGGTACGAGATGGTAAAAGGATTACCATTTCTCCAGAAGGATATAGATAAGTGTCCTCATTGCCTTACAGGAAAATAACACAAAGCTTCATTCCAGAAGAGTACTTATTGAGCTCATGTAAATATTGATTTGGTTCATGTCGATATTTGTAGAGAAATCTAACCAATTCATTCTAGATTCCAATACTTCATGCTTTTTGTTGATGATTACTCATGAAAATTGTGATTTTTTTTGTCTTCATAAGAAACGTGAAGCTTTTGAAAACTTCAAAAAGTCCAAAGTGGCTATTGAGAACAAAACTGGTCATCACATCTAAACTCTCAACTCAGATCGAGGGGGGAACTCACCAGTGATGATTTCAAATCCTACCTTCAATCTCACGAGATTCATCGATAGATTCCTCGTCCACACACACCGCATCATACCTATGTTGTTGAGAAAATAAATCATACTATCATGGAAATGGTGTGATACATGATCAATGATTTTGGACTAGCGAAGACATTCTGGGTAGAAGCAACAAAGACAACAGTGTATTTGTTGAAAAGAGTACCCATAATTGTTCTTGACGGAGTAATACCACAAGAAGCATGGTAAAAAAGGAAGCCATATATTACACACCTCAGAGTATTTGGGTGCAAAGAAAGTATACACATACCCAAGCAAAATAGAAACAAATTGGATATGAAATCACAAAAACTAATCTCCATTGGCTACAGTGAAGATACTCTTGGGTACAGATTGATGGATCCGAAGACTAGGAAAGTATACACCAGCAGAGACGTTGAGTTCTTTGAGAAGAAGGAAGCAAAGAATCCTCTAGACTCACCTGATGTAGATGTTTCACCAGTTGTAAAAACAAGCTGGTGTTCTTGAAAATGATGATGGGGATGATAGTGATGATTAGATAGAACCACAACCTACAGGATCAGTTCAACATATGCCCAAATGGTATAGTAGCATGCTACAAGATGTAAAATTGGATGCTCCACTAGATACATCCACCACTGGACCACGGACTTGCAGTAAAGCACAAGAAGAAGTAAACTTTTCTTATATGAGTAGAGTTATTAAATCTAATGAGCCCTCTATAGTCCAAGAAGCCCTACAGTCAAAAACTTGGAAAGATGCCATGGATTTTGAATATAACTCAGTGATGAAAACAACACTTGGTAGCTTTTCGATCTTCCACTAGGGAAGAAACCCATTAGATGTAGAGGGATATTCAAAAGAAAGTACAAATCATATGGGACCATAGAAAAATATAAAGAGAGACTAGTAGCAAAGGGGTACGCACAAAAAGAAGGCATTGACTACAAGGAGACATTTGCTTCCACAGCTAAGATCAAAATAATCAGGATGATCTTTTCTCTAGCTGCTCAATTTGGTTGGAAATTCCATTAGATGGACATAAAAAGTGCCTTTCTTAATAGAGATTTAAAATAAGAAGTTTACATGACTTAACCTGAGGGATATGTTGTACCTGGTCAAGAAGTGAAGGTATGTAGATTCAAAAAATCTTTGTATGGCCTGAAACAGGCACCCTAGGCTTGGTAGATCAAAATTTATGAGCATCTTATGCAACATGGATTTGTTAGAAATCCATACGATCCCAATATCTACCTCAAAAATCAAGGGGGGGGGCGGCGGGAGATTGTGATTTTTTTGTCTATGTCGACGATCTAGTCATCACTAGCAGTTCAATGAAGATGATTGATACAAAAAAGAAAATCTTAAACGATCGTTCGACATGACAGATCTTGGGTTAATGCATTACTGCCTTGGAATGGAAATATAGCAAAAGGAGAATCACATATTTTTTTCTCAGTTGAAATATACCAAGAAAGTGCTTGAGAAATTTAGGATGATGGATTGCACACCTATTGCTACACCTATGGAAACGAGACTGCAGTTATCTCGTTTAGATCCATCTCCTATGGTAAATGCCACTCTTTATCGGCAATTGGTTGGGAGTCTCATTTACCTTACATACACTAGACCATATATCAGCTTTATAGTGAGCTATTTTTTTACGAGTTTTTCATTGGAAGGTAGCAAGGTGTATCTTGAGATATCTCAAGGGAACAGTGGATCTTGGTCTAAAATACAAGATAAGGATTAGGGCTAGGAGGAATACCTGTTGAATTTTGAGATGGTGTGCGCGTACCGTAGAGAAAGATCAGATCGACTACGAAGAACTCCTTTTTGTCTTGGAAGGACTACCTGCAAGTAAGAATACAAGACCACCAGATTTTAATTAGACAATAAATGAGGGAGCTGCCTTAGGCCCAAGAAATATAAAACTTCCTTTCAAAGGTGGTCAGTTCCCCTTTTAATACAAATTAACACAAATGATAACAAAGAAAGCTATTGCAAAATCACGATTTAGGTACCTCGTTACAAAACAATAGAGGCTAAGCTATCAATAATAAAATTTCACGTTGTTTGTTCGGTTACTGGTCGTTGATACATTCAGGTTGAGTTACAGGGATAAACCAGAATGGATCTGAGGTTGTTAGGTGATAAATAGGCGAGAGGAAGATTTTGGGGTATAAGTCACAGTGACCGATGCCGGTCACTAGATAACCGATTGTGGTTAGAGAACTGCTACCGGTAGGGGATAAACGACACTGGTAGGGTCAACAATCTAGGTGCTTCTGGATAGAGGTTGGTTATAGGGTGATTGTGGGGTTATTAAGATTGGTGGATGGCTAAAGGGAATAATGAGAGGACAGGGAAGACTCAGAGTGTGATAAAATGGTCTTCGGGGAAATACAAGGATGTATGGATGAAGGTTAAGTGCAGGGTGCTGGTAGGTGGTAGATCTAGGAATGAGCTTATAATTACTATCAATCCACAGGCTCAAGAAATGGTGCTTAGAAACATACAAGACACTACTTACTCGTTCCTGATGAAGATGCAGGTTCCAGGACTGTGATGACGAAGACAGGGCTCAAGTAGGATGATCTGACAATCCAAGATGAGCTATCTCCTCTTCTGATGCTCGGATGAGTGTCACTGGGCTCTGGTTATTCAGTTGCAGTCTTGGGCTTGATGTCCTTCTCTGTAAACTCTTCTTGTTTCTTCACTTGTCTCTGCTCGGCCAAGCAAATCTGGATCCTTTCAATGATTTCTCCTCTTCTCGATCAAATGAAAATCTGATCCTTTTTGTTTTTGGTTGGAAGTGGTCATTTACAGGGAACCGATGGCGGTTACGCAACCGACGGCGGTCGAGTAGGAACCGGTATCGGTCAGGTCAAAGTGGGCTATTTTTGGTAAAATAGCCAGCTTTCCCTCCTTTTCTCCCGAGGGATTAGTTGCGGGCTTGGTCAAGTCATTATGAGGTTGGTTTTAGGTGCGGGTGAGGAGTAATTAGTCATGGGTGTGGATGTGGACCAAGTTATAGGTCTTAATTAGGTTAGTTTAGGGTTAAGACTAGGTCATGATGAGGTGGCGAAATGAGGTGGCAGGTATGGCGATGTGGATTTATTAATTATAAGGTAATTAATAAATAATTGTGTAAGGTTTAGGTGATGAGGTTAGGTTGTGAAATGAGATGCGGGGCACAGGGTGTCGTAAGACACAAATTTGGTGTCTACATTTAGCCCCTTGTTGTCGTGTAGCTTGTCTTGTTAAAGCTGTACGGACAATAATAAGAAGTGGTTACCCCTGTTAAGGGTATAGGTAATCCCCCTCAAATCTATCACAGATTGAGGTAGCGTGAAATCAGGGATAGGGTTGATAAAGGGTAAATGGTGTTTAGATAATGGTAAGATGGTGGGGTAGGTCTAAGGAAGCAGACGCACGTTGACATGCAGTAGTGCGACCAGGGTACATGATTTGAAGAGAAAACAAGCAATTCATAGGCAAAGGTCGATAGTTTATCCAAACAAGGGTGATATAATCCTGGTATCCAAGGCATAGGAAGTAGCTCCAGGGGATATAACGGGTAAGGTACAGGAACGTTTAGGCATGTTCGGCAGTACCAAATGGTTGGTTTGGTTGAGATAAACGTCACGGTCTTGGTCTAGGAAAAGTTGGTCGACTGATCAAGTCAAGGACCCTAATCATGCTAAAACACGAACAGGTGAGCTCGATTGAACAAAAAGCTACATGATGGGTGGATAAAATTGTATTGTGTTGATGTTGGGTGAGGTATTTAATTGGTGCGGCCTTGGGTCGGGCCAAATGGTTGGGTGCGGCCTTGGGTCGGGCCAAATGGTTGGGTGTGGCCTTGGGTCGGGCCAAATGGGTTGGTTGCGGCCTTGGGTCGGGCCAAATGGTTGGTTGTGGCCTTGGGTCGGGCCAAATGGTTGGTTATGGCCTTGGGTCAGGCCAAATTGGTTGGTTACGGCCTTGGGTCGGGCCAAATGGTTGGTTGCGGCCTTGGGTCGGGCCAAATGGTTGGTTGCGGCCTTGGGTCGGGCCAAATTGGTTGGTTGCGGCCTTGGGTCGGGCCAAATGGTTGGTTGCGGCCTTGGGTCGGGCCAAATGGTTGGTTGTTGGGTCGGGCCAAATGGTTGGTTGCGGCCTTGGGTCAGGCCAAATGGTTGGTTGCGGCCTTGGGTCGGGCCAATGAAGTTAACAAAGGGTGTTCAGCCAAGGTGGATATAGGCGATGTTGTGAGAAAGGGCGATTAGTAAATAAGGTCAGAAATTGGGGAAGAGGTGGGATAAAACCGATATCGATTGTCTATGACCGATATCGGTTAGGTGACCGATACCGGTTCCTTAGGGCACAATATAACCGGTATCGGTTATAGGTCGAAAACCTATAAAAAGAAAAAATACGGCCTGTCATTGTCATATTGTCAATTTGAAAACCAATTTTAGTTGTCTGAGGTCTTGTGGTTGAGATTGTTGAGTTTTTCGGCTTGAGGTGGCACTATTTGAGTGGAGAAGTGAGTGGTTGGTAGGCCCTAGCGAGGAGGAGGCAGCATTTGATTGGTGGAGGACCCAGCAGAGGAGAGTTAGAGCCATGGCACAGCCAGGAGGAGCTGGAGGTGCTGGACCAGCTGGACCACCACCACCCATCCCACCACGACGACGTGTCGTCGTACCGGTAGGTTCGAAACCTCTCATTGTGTGAATTTGATGTTGTTAAGCTATTTTTGGGGTTTGGGTAGGAATCCATGTTTTGAGTAAAATAATGAATAAATTGAAGTTATTTGAAAAATGAAGAGGATAGATGGGTTAAATAGGGCAAGGCGGCAGGGTGGGTAGATTTTTAGGGTGTTTGGGTGGGTAAATAGGGATAAATAGGCAAAAAATGGATTTGGGGGGCCGCGTCGGGTTCGGCTCCATTTTTCAGTGACCGATGCCGGTCACTAAGCGACCGGCATCGGTCAAGAAGTTTCGGGGCAGGGTGGGAGTTGTATATTGACCGGTGTCGGTCGTACGTCGACCGGCGTGGAGTGGAGAGGGGACCGGTGGCGGTCATGGGTGACCGGTACCGGTCCTAGTAGGATTATTTATTTTTTAGGTTTTGTTGGTTTTGAATGTGTGGTTTGGTTGTTTGGTGGTTGTTGGTTTTGTTTGGGTGTTTGGTTATTAGTGGTTTGGGTTTTGTGTTTGTAGGGGTAGTGAAGAGGGAAGGGGTAGGGTTAATAGTTGAAGGTTGGGGGGGTATTAAATGGGGTTGTGTGGTTGGTTGGTTTAATGTTGTTTGGATGATTGGGTTGTGTGTTTTTGGTGTGAAGAGGTTTTGTGTTTATTGAGGGGGGATATTGAGATAGAAGGGTGATAGGTGGGTGGAGGTGTGTGTTATAGAGTCGGGCTAATGAAGGTGAGTTGTTGTTTGAAAGGGTAGGCTACAGTGGGTGATTTGTGCAGGCACAGTCAGCAGCTGACGATGCGGGATAGGATGCCTCCGCTATTGAGACGGATGCGGCCACACGTGTCCGCAGGCAGACTGGGGCATTATGCGCGAGGTGGGACTCGGTGGAGTCCAGCGGTATAGGGCGATAGAGAGGGATCACAGTCTTATGGTCGCCCTCATCGAGAGATGGGATCCGGCGACCAATGTGTTCCATCTCCCGACTGGAGAGATGACCATTACATTGGAGGATGTGTATCGCATCCTTAGATTACCGATCGATGGAGAGGCAGTCTTCCAGGTGGATGCAGAGACAGCCATGGACAGCATCTTACAGGTATTCGGGGATGCAGCCGCGCTATTGACTTATCACAGCGCGAGCATCACCTATGGGGATATGTATCGTGCCCACCGACATGAGACACGGCTTGCCGTGTTGATGATGATCGGCATTACATGCTTCGCCCTCCCGGACTCAGAGGGAGGCCGCTTTCCACGGGCGCTGATGGGGGTATTACACGAGATGGTTGAGGAGCATACATGTTATGCTTGGGCACCAGTATACCTGGTGCAGTTATACCGAGAGCTGTGGGGCTACCGCCGGATGAGGCGATTCGGGATTTGCTCTACGTTTTTGTTACACTGCTGGGCATATGAGCATATCATATGCATTCGACCAGTAGGGCTGCCCCAGCAGCCAGGGCCACAGGTGATTTATAGATATGGCTTTCAGAGGTGGCTGGGGGTCGTGGGCCAGCCACGAGCAGTTCTCGCCGGACGGGATGTAGCATATTACCGGCATTTATTAGAGGGCGTGACTACCCTGGATATTGTATGGAGGCCTTACAGAGGTCATCAGCCCCGCGGAGGAGCCCGATCACAGTTGCGGTGGATCCAGTATACATTCTGGATAGCGGGACGGAGGCCGGGAGAGTATGAGCGGATACCCCTGGAGAGGGTACGACGACAGTTAGGGCTACGACAGGATGAGCCACCTCCCTTCCCTCAGTACCGGAGGGATGATGTAGAGGCCCCACTGCCTGCACCACAGCCTATGGACCCAGATTGGGTAGCCGAGCGGCAGGCAGATGATACAGTGGATGACGCCGGGTGTACAGGATCATTTTTGGTATGGTGGGCAGGGGAGAGAGCCGCGAGGAGAGCACAGCCCGCACAGCCAGACTTGGCGGCTGTTAGAGCAGAGAGGGACCAGCTCAGGGGACAGGTACAGTTGTTACAGGGGCAGCTTGCTGCCGCACAGGCACAGATAGGTGTCTTACAGGGGCAGTTAGCCCAGGCACAGGTACAGGCCCAGCCACAGGCACCACCACAGGTACAGGTACCGCCACAGGCACCACCACAGGTACAGGTACCACCACAGGCACCACCACAGGCCAGCACAGGTACAGGTACAGGCACCACCACCGGCAGCCACAGCCACAGGCACCGGCACAGGCACAGGGTGTACTGGTAGGACAGGGGCCATTGGTATTAGGAGTCGGGGGACCAGCCCCAGCAGCTTTGGTGGCACGGGCCCGGTATATGGAGGCGAGAGCGGAGGCCCGGTACTATCAGGACATCCTTGATGGTACCGGGGCTGACTATCAGCCGTATGCGGCGCATAGAGCGGAGACCTCGCGGAGTCAGAGATCCCAGGGTGGTGCAGCCACAGCCGGTGGGTCGGTTACAGGGAGGAGGCGGGAGAGGGCCAGGACCAGCAGGGAGAGGTGCTGAGGGCGGTGGGGAGAGCTGAGGGATCCCTGGGTCAGAGGAGATGGATTTTGTGTGTAGATTGGATATTAGATAGAGGCACCGGTCTGCGAACCGGTTATGTATAGAGAGGCCTGCGTGCCCACATATGATTCTTTCATTTATTTATTCATTTATTGTATATACCGGCCTGCGAGCCGAGTACGGGTTGTACCGTTGATACCGGCCTGCGAGCCGAGTATATTTTTGATATGAGAGACCGGCCTGCGAGCCGAGTCGATATTTTGACAGTTATTGCGGCCTGCGTGCCGGCTTTGTATTATTATGAGATCACAGAGGCCCCTATGCAGGGCAAGTTGTATATTTGAAACCTTTGATATATATATATGATGATTTTGACCCACATGGTGTATATGAAATGGTGTATGTGTTTTGTCGATGGTTTGTCTTATTGAATGTATGATGAGTTTGATCCACATGGTTTATATATTATGGTGTTGATGTCTTTTGTTGATGGCTTTTTGAAATGGAATGTATGTATATATAGATGATGAGTTTAATTGACATGTTGTGTTTATGAAATGTTGTATGTGTTGTGTCGCTGGTTTGTGAAATTGAACGTATGTAGCTGCTGAGTTGGATCCAAATGGTGTATAGATTGATGGTTTTTGATATCGTTTGTTGATGGCTTGTTTGTGTTCGTAATATGGATAGATGATGTTGATGAAATTGTGATGAGATATGGATTTAATGAAAAATTATAGATAATGGTGTTGTTTATGCAGGTAAAAGGGACGGGCGCCACAAATATTTGCAAAAACGAAGAAACGGCTTAGGTTTAAGCAAAAAGGGGACACATGACCGATATCGGTTATGTAACCGATGTCGGTAGCTATATGACCGATAGCGGTTATGTAACCGATATCGGTTATGCCAGAATTATTTTCCTAAAAATAGAATTGCTTGGTTGGCAACTTAAGTTCTTATTTTTAGCATTCTTATTTTTAGATGCATGCAACAAGTTAAATATGCGAATGCGACGCTGTTTGACAACTGATACAGGTAATTGCATGAAAGAATTTGAGTGATAAGGAGGAAAGAGACAGGTGAAGTGAGTGTGGGCTGAGATTCAGAAGGTAGAAAGACAAGTTATATTTGAAGAGGGTGGTGAACATGGCTGAACGAGGAGAAGCATCCAGCAGGCAGGGACGAGGGGGAAGACATGTTCCGCCCCAAGCTGCTGCATCCCGAGAGGTAAACTGTTTGGTTGTAATTTGATTCTTGCATGTTTTGTGAATAGGATGAGAGAAGTGTAAGTGGGTAAAGATGAGAAAGAAAAGGTGATAGGCAAGGGTTGGGGATGGGGTGAGTGCTATGGGGTAGGTAGACAGGGTGGTCACGTATGTTTTTAGGTATAAATAGGAGTAAACGGGCAAAATAATTATCGTAGGTGTATGTTTTAAGCAGGGTAGGTATATTTTTGACAGTGACCGGTATCGTTTAGAAATAACCGGTATCGGTTAGCAAACCGGTATCGGTTATCCATAACCGATATCGGTCACTGTAGGAGTTTCCAGAATTTGAGAAAAAACCCGTGGAGATTTGTTCTATTGAATAATTATGTGTCGTTTTGATGTATGCAGGCGGAAGCAGGGTTAAGGATGAATGATACTGTGCCAGCGTTGTTGTCACGAATCCGAGCGGATGTAACACCAGCTGAATGGGCATTGATAAATCGTTTGGGGTTAAGTGGAATCCGCTATTATTCACGAATCGCGCGTAACCATGCTATGTTGCAGGCGTTGATTGAGAGATGGAATCCAGAAAAGAATACCTTCTATCTGCCAACAGGGGAGATGACAGTGACTTTGGAAGATGTGTTCCGTATTTTGAGACTCCCAATGATAGGAAAAATAGTGTATCAGGCGTTGCCTAGCGCGGGGCGGGCAGCGATAACAGCAGTATTCGGTTCAGCTGCGCGAGATTTGACACAGCGAGGTTTATCATTTACGTATGGTACAATGTATGCAACACACCCTGAGGAAACAAGGTTGGCCGTGCTATTAATGATAGCGGTGGGGTATTATGCATTACCGAGGGCGGAGGGTGGAAGATTTCCCAAAGCATTGATGAGTGTTATTTGGGAAATGATAGAAATGAGCGTGACTTTCGCATGGGCACCCGCATATCTGGCAGAGTTATATAGGGGTTTATGGGCCTGCAAGCGAAAACACAGGACGACACTGGATTGTTCGTACTTATTACATTGTTGGGCCTATGAGCATATTGTTTGTGTGCGTCCAATAGGCCGACCCATCGAGTCGGGAGAGGCAGGAGTGCAAAGGTTGGGATTCAGACGATGGGTCCAGACAGAACAAGAAGCGAGATCCCAGGCCGTGATAGATGACATCGAGTATTATAGACAGGTATGGGAGATGGTGACGATTGCGGATATTTGTTGGAGGCCTTACGGGAACTATATGGTGACAGAGCACATAGCTGAGGAGTTGAGGGGTGTAGAGCGATTGAGGTGGATCGCAGGGCACAGGCCGGGTGAGTACGAGAGGATTCCTCTAGATCGCGTGCGGTGACAATTTGGGTTCGTTCAGGATATACCTATGACATATAGACCATACATGAGGATCGACGCCGAGGCAGCATTCTCACCTCCCCGGCCTACACCTCCAGAAGGGCCAGAAGAGATAGCAGCCGATCGTAGGGTAATGGATGCGGGAATGACAGAGGCCTATAGAGTATGGTGGGTAGCAGAGCTGCGAGGTGCACGTGAGCACCCTGACATAGCTGTGATTACAGCGGAGAGAGATCGTCTGCAGGATTTGGCTCACCAGCTTCAAACACAGGTGAATGAGACAATGGGATTGTTAGAGGTTTCACAGTTACGAGTGGAGAGACTGGAGGCAAGATTCCTCCACGCGAGAGGACGTATTCGTATGTTACAGGAGATGTTGGCGGATCAGTGGGAGGAACCAATGGCAGTGGCACCTTTGAGGATGGAGAGGCCAACGGAGGGGCATCGACGATCACGATCACCACCTGATTCGGGAGGAGGTGCAAGGGTCTAAGTGAATTTCATAGGAATATAAGAATAAATAAGGATGCCGACCTGCGAGTCGATGATAGAGAAGATGTATTTGTTTAACATCTAAAATAAAACTAAAGATGTATGTTGTTTTGAGTGATGATAATAATAAGAATGGTTGTGTTTTGAATGTTGTTTTTGTTTTGTTTGAAAAGGATAAAGATGAATGTTGGCAAATAGAAATACACAAAAAATATTTATATTTAGAACACATGATAGGGTATGGTAGGGGATGGTCGAGCTAACCTTGGGAGACCCCATGTCTCCTAAGTGCTGCCTACATAGCCCATTGCACAAAGCAAGGAAGGGCCTCAGACCGATGTAGTTCTCCCTTAGGACCAGGGAGAGGTGAATTCAGGCAATTTGGTTATGGTTAGGCAATTTGTTGGTTGGTAAAAAAATTTGATGTTGGTAGGGTAATGTTGTTGGTGTTGGTAGGGTAATGTTGTTGGTGTAGGTATAGGTGAAGCGAAAGTTAGCATACCCAAGCAGTAGGGAATCGTGTCCTGATTAAGGTCAACACACAATCCTAGAGTCGAGCAAAAGAGGCCAGAGTGTCCCGTAGTTGAGAAGAGCTAAACAAACCACATATTAATGTAGGATGAGCTTGAGTCCCTAGGTACCTTGCATAGGCGAGAAGTCGATAGGTGAAAAGAGTGGTATAATCACAATATATCGGATATACGTCACGTCCCTTGAGTTTTGTTGTTTTGACAAATGGTGAGGTGAGGTGATTGATGTGGGCGAGGGTGCAGAGAACTTATTATAAGATGATTATTCTGACAAAAGAGAACCAAACCTAAATAGACAAGTCCATGACTCAAAAGTGTTTTGAAATACTGCTTTTATTTTTATTTTATTTTTCTGGATATAGACTGATCGATGCGGGAAGTCTACATGGGATATGTATTTTGTTGTTCTTGAGGTCTTCACGAAGCTGATCAATGCGAGAAGCTTCTGATAAAGGCTGTTGTGTATAGCTGTCCTTCAAGGGAGCAGTCTATTTATAGTAGCAGATGCGGTGTTTATGTATAGCTGTCCTTCGGGGGAGCAGTCTATATATAATAGTAGCAATAGTTTGGCATATAGCTGTCCTTCAAGGGAGCAGTCTATTGTATAATTTAGAGGTCTAGATGTCCGTTGGGCATAAAGCATCTAGTTTTGTAGGAAGTTTGACTCAAGAAAATCCCATAAGTGTTTTAATTAAGAATGTGTCATTTTGATACTTTGAAGTCATGGACTAGACTAAAAAGGGGAAGGCATCTTTTAAGGGGAGGTGATAATCAAACCATGTGAGCTTGATTTGATTTTGAGATGCAAGAAACAAAGTGTATGCGGTGGTAAATGAGCTCAAGGGACGAGCGTAAGGTAGATAAGAAGTGACACAACACTGAATTCAACAGTAGAATGGTCGAAGATGCAAGGCATTAAGGGGCTCAGGCTCAGGTTTACCATTAAGCGAAGCTAAATGATAAGTGCCTGATCCATAAGTGTGAGTGATAATGTAAGGCCCAATCCAATTAGGAGCAAATTTTCCACGTTTGCTCTTTTCTAGTTTGGTTACATGTTGATTCTCTTTGAGGACAAGATCACCAACCTTAAAGGTACGCTCATGAAGTCACTTATCATAAGCACGCTTGATGCATTTTGATAGATTTGAAGGTGGTCAAGAGCCGTAAGACGACGCTCGTCAAGAAGCTCTAATTGGGCTAACCGCTCTTGGCGGAAATCATCGTTGGTGAGAATATTCTGAAGAGATATTCTGAGGGAGGGTATTTGTATTTCGAGAGGCAAGACAGCCTCGGTACCATATACCAAAGAAAATGGTGTGGCATTAGTGGAGGTACGAATGCTAGTACGATAAGCCCAAAGGGCAAAGGGAATGTGATCATGCCAATTTCTTCCAGAATCATTAACAACTTTCATGAGGATTTTGGTTAGGGTTTTATTAGAAGATTCAGCTTGACCATTGGCCTGTGGATAGTAAGGTGATGAGAAACTAAGTTTGATACCAAAGTTGTCACAAAGGTCTTGTAACAACTTATTTTTGAAAGATTTACCATTATCTGTTATTAGGCGATGAGGAATACCAAAACGACAGATAATGTGATGGTTAACGAATTCGACAATTTTTTCTTTTTTGATTGAAATGAGTGGAATGGCCTCCACCCATTTTGTGTAATATTCGGTTGCCGTGATTATCCAACGGTGACGTTGCGAAGAGGGCGGGTGAATCTCACCAATAAGGTCTAAACCCCATTGTGAGAAAGGCCAAAGATCTCGTGCGACTTGTAGCGGATGGCTAGGAGTATGTTGAAGGTTGGCATGTTGTTGACACATAACACAACGCTTAACATATTCGTAGCAGTCGTTATTAAGAGTAGGCCAATAATAACCTAGGCGAAGGATTCGTTTAGCCACGGCAAGGCCACTAAAATGTCCGCCACAAATACCGTCATGGACCTGTTGGATGGTATAGGTGACCTCCGCGCCGGTTAGACATCGAAGGAGGATGCCATCAAAGCCACGTTTATAAAGGAGTCCCCCCATGACGACATAACGAGAAACACGTTTAAGAAAAGTGCGTTTTCCAGTACTAGTAAGGTCAGGTGGGAGAACGGAGGTTGTAAGGTAGTCGTGAAATTGGTGGTACCAGGTATCCTGCGAATTAGCAGACACATTATTTATCATACAAACAACCGGGGCTGAGTAGGATGGGGCAAAGAGTTGTTGGACCAAGACGAATATGTCAGAGTCAGTTGGTGAGGCAGGAATTTGCGAGGCTAAGCAAGCCATAGTATCCGCAAATTTGTTAGTGGAGCGGGGAATGGTCTGGATAGAATAACGAGTAAATGAGGTCAAAAGTGAATCCACGTAATGTTTGTACTTTTGAAGTTCCTCATTTTTACATTGGTAGATGCCCATAACTTGATTGACTACCAATTGAGAGTCGCCAAAAATATTAATAGATTTGACACCTAAGTGTAACGCAACCTGGAGACCCAAAACAAGGGCCTCGTATTCCGCTGTATTATTAGTGCAGGGGAAATCGAGCCGGAATGAAAGAGGCATAGGCTCAGCGTCAAGAGGAATGAGAACAACGCCGGCCCCTCCGCCGCGCTGGCATTTGGATCCATCGAAGAAGAGGGTCATTGGATACGACTCTTCCCTGAGTGAAAGAGTGGCGATGAGTTCGTCGGGGAAATTAAAATTGGTAAATTGTTCCCCAGGTAAAGGGGCCTCCGCAAGTTGGTCCGCAATAGTTTGTCCTTTGATTGACTTCTGTTGTACAAACTCAAGGTCGAGGTCAGCGAGGAGCATAAGCCATCGGGCGATGCGTTGGTTTAGATGTGGTTTGGCATACATATAATGAATGGGGTCCGCGTTGGTGATGACAAAAGTTTTGTGATTCAGGAGGTAGTGTCGGAGTTTGGTGGCTACGAATGATAGGGCTAGGCACAATTTTTCTACATGTGTATACCTAGTCTCGTAATCCACGAGAGTACGACTTATATAATAAACGGCTTGTTCTCGACGTGCCGAGTCCCGATGTGCGAGCATGGCTCCTATAGCATGGTCAGTGGCAGAAAGGTAAAGGTAGAAAGGGCGATCATCCTGAGGTGGGATAAGCACGGGTGGCTGCAAGAGATAGGCTTTGAGAGCTTCAAAGGCTTGGTGACACTCTTCGCTCCATTGAAAGGCAATGTCCTTTTTAAGAAGGTGATGGAAAGGTTGACATCGATCCGAGAGTTGGGAGATGAAACGCCGGATGGATTGAAGTTTACCCTGCAAACTACGCAATTGTTTGAGGTTTTTGGGTGGGGGCATTTCTAGGATAGCTTTGACTTTAGATGGATCGACCTCAATGCCACGCAAAGAGACGATAAAGCCAAGAAGTTTTCCCGAAAGAACACCAAAGACACATTTCTTTGGTTGAAGCCGGACCGAATATTGTAACAGGCGATCGAAAATAATGGTTAAAACATCGAGATGTTCACTGCGATGTTTAGATTTGCCAAGAAGATCATCGACATAATCCTCAAGGATAGTGTGCATAATGTCATGAAAAATGTAAGTCATAGCCCGCTGATAGGTCGCACCAGCATTCTTAAGGCCAAACGGCATGACACGATAACAGAAGGTTCCCCAAGGAGTTATGAAGGCAGTTTTATGTTGATCGGCCGGGGCTACCAAAATTTGATTGTATCCCGAAAAACCATCCATGAGAGAAAGCATTTCATGGCCCGCAGTGAGATCAACAAGTTGATCAATACTTGGGAGGGGGAAGTCATCCTTGGGGCAAGCGAGGTTAAGGTCTCAGAAATCCGTGCATATCCGGAGTCCCCCCGTCGCTTTAGTGACAGGTACGATGTTAGAAATCCATTGAGGATAGTCAATAGGCAAGATGAAGGAAACAGAAAGGAGTCGTTGAAGCTCTTCTTTGACCAAGAGGGCAATGCGTGGATGCATTTTTCTCAGTTTCTGTTTGACTGGTTTGGAGTCAGGTTTTAGGGTAATGTTATGGACAGCAATGTCAGGATCAATTCCTGGCATGTCAGCGTAGGACCAAGCGAAAGCTTGGTTGCGGGTACGGAGAAAGGTAGTAAAGGCGGCTTGTTCTGATGTGTTAAGGGATTGTCCGATCTTCACAACGTGAGGATCCTCCTCTGTGTGGATGTTGATTTCTATAGTCGACTCATTCAACATGGTTTGAGTTTCAGATGGTAAGGCGCGTTGAATATAGGAGTCATCCGCACCAAGGTAAGTGAGGATGGAGTCGTCATCCTGGCACTCAACAACATTAATCGAAGGTGAATCCTCTTCGATCATGTCTGGATACAGAAGGGGAAGAGAAGATGGGTCCTCATTATCTCGTTGATAAGTGAGAGGACCTAGGAAGATAGCATTTATGAAAAAAAAAAGTTAGGAGGGATAGATTCAGGGTCTATCGACTCTGTGGGTGATGATGGCAAAATGGGTGATGATGGTTTGGTAGGGGTGACGTCGTCATCTTCCAGGATACAACTGACACGAGGTTTCTCCGGTGTAAGTGTTTCAGGAAAACCGAGACCACTACGATCATTGTGTTTGCGTGTAGTCACGGGAATGAGTGTATGTCGGCCTTGTTCATAAAGACCAAAACCAAAGCCTTTCCAAGCACAGCGAGTCAAGAAGGTGAGGGCGAAACGACGATTTGTCAAGTATTGAAAATCAGATTGGAAGGGAACCACACCAAGAGGAGGTTCAGGGGTAACAGAGGATGCGTCAACACCCCCATACGTTAGGTTGGTGCGGCAATGGGGTGGTCCGTAAGAGATTACCTCCCCCACGCGACGGTCGTAGGTAGGATGCGCATGTAACTGTCCGTACTCCTGCGGGGTATGGAAAGAGCTAACGTTATATAGGCGGTATTCCCCCAGAGTAAGGCGTTGAAAAACATCTACTAAGGGGTCGGAGGTTGGGATGTTATCTGCGGGAAAGGAAGTGGTATTTGTGACGGCGGTTTCATTGGTTGAAGGTGTAGGTGCGGTTGAAGTGGATGGTTGGGTTGGATGAATGGGTGTCTTGACTGGTACAAGCACATCATTAGGGCGATACAACATATTGCAGGTTTTGAAGGGGGGAGGATCAGCTTTTACGGTGTAGGACTTTCCCTCGTACTCAAATTTTATGCATCTATGTAAGGTGGAAGGAACGCATCCCATAGCCCGGATCCAAGGGCGGCCTAACAACATATTGTATTGGAACTCTCCCTCAAGGACATAGAAGAGTTCAGGTAAAGTACGTGGTCCTACACGAATGTTAAGGATCACGGTGCCTAAGGTAGAAGTAATAGCATCATTGAATGACCGCAACATGATGGGGTTGGCACACATGCAGCTAGAAGGGATATTCATTTGTTGGAAGGCTTTTGAAGAGATGATGTTTAGGCTAGCGCCCCCGTCAATCATAACACGACGTACCCGAATGTCCCGGACATAAGCTGAGATGAAAAGAGCAGGGTCAGGATCTTCAGCACCAAAGTCGATAATTTCATCTTCGGAGAAACTGACAGCAGCGGCTTGCTGTACAGAGACAGAAGTGGTTGGGGAGATAGATTGTTTGGTGAGCGAAGCAACGTGATTGGGTGTTAGAATAGAGGTAACAGGCAAGGTTTCATTAGGTAAGACCTCTATCCCTTGAAGGATTTCAACGAGAGCTTGTCGATGAGATTCAGAAGTCTGAATGAGATCATACAGTGTCATTTTTACAGGTGATTGGTGAAGCTGTTTGATCATGGTTCGGTGGGCAATTCCATTAGAGACGGGGTAGGTGGGTCCACGAATAACCACTTTAGGTGGTGGTGCGATCGGGATGGTGGACGGAGAAAGAGATGCCGCAGGTGTGTTTTCTTTCGTTTTCCCATTGTTTTTCTGCCCTCGAGTAGCAACACTAATCATATTGATCTCGTGAATACGAGAGGAGGAAGACGGTAGGGATAGGTCATGGTCTTCGAGAGGTGGGGCTGTAATAATGATAGATCTTGGTGAGGCGGGGACAGGTGGTATAGGAGAGGGAATTGAAGCTAAAGGTCTCTCTCTTCGTAAGTTGTCTTTCTTGACTTTTCTATCTGAGAGAGGTGACTGACGAAGTATGGCTTTCAACGCTTTGCATCCCTCTACGTCATGTCCTGGTGTGCGGTGGTAAGCGCAGATTTTAGACTCATCGTAACCTATAGGTCGAGGTTTAGATGGATCATAAGGTCTAAGTGGGGGTAGGGAAATGGTCGCATTCTCTACCAACATAGCAAGGATTTTGGCGTAAGACCCTTTGAGTGGGTCAAAGTCAGAGGAAGAGGAGGCTATTGACTGGGTCGATTCTGGTGATGACGTGGTATGGTTGGTTTGTATGGGTGGTGGTTTAGCCAAGGAGTTTTGATAATGGGTTTTAACTAAACGTGGCTTCTTTGGCGCAGAAGCTATGTTTAGCTGGTTAGATGATGAGGCCACAGATGATGTGGTATCAGAAAACAACCACGGAGAAATAGGAGTGACAGAAAACAAATCTTTTGATGATGGAATTTGTTTAGGGTTGATAGGTGGACAGGATACGTGGGGTGACGGTGTTGCTATACCCTTGGATTTCTGTATGGGTGCAGAAGGCGTAGGTCGCTTTAAAGAAAACGCAGGAGGTATGATATATTGATGCAAGGTAGAGGGATGGGGTCCCAATATGGAAGGTAGGTGTGACGACGAGGGTTTTAGTTGTGATAGCGGCATAGATTGAGGAGATTGAGTCTGTCTCCTAATGGGATGGACGGCTTTATTTTTAGATAAATCAAGCCGCTTAGGTGGGTGTGTTAGACTGGGTATTGGTGAGGTCCCAAGCGTAGGGGAAGATTTGGTTAGGTTAATAGAAGTGGATGAGGTATTTGGTAGAGATGAGGGGGGTGAAGATGAGGACATAGGCATTTTAAGCTTCTGTAAACACTTCGGGTATATGGTAGAGGCATCTGGGTATATGGTAGAGGCATCTGCATTTGAGTAGAATATGGCGTACTCAAACGTTCCCATAGGACTCGTCTATCTTCTGGGGAATGACAGTCCTCACGTGTGAATAGGAACTTTTGTATGGAAGAAAGGTGGGTTGTGATTCCGGTCCACTGTGGGTGTGATACAGGGGGTAGATGAGGCACTGTATCAATGGGCGTTAAGAGGTCAACCGGTTGCTGAAAAGATTTAGGCGATGAAGAACTAATAGGTAGGAGGGCGTGTTTGAGAGAATCCGTCATGTTTAAAGAATGTGGTGATGTCGGTTCAAGAGGTTTCTCGTCTAAGGATGACAAAAGAAGTGGCGAGCCTTCCTCTTGTACAGCAAGAATGGTAGGAGGAGACGTTTGGGAAATAGATAAATTAGATAACATCCGCTCACAGTCTTGCAAGGATGTGGTGTAAGAAGGCTCATTTGTGAGAAGGGAACTCTGGGCGGTTAATTCCTTGATGGGTAAAGGAACGGCAAGGATTTCAGTTTGTCTTGATGGTGAGGAAGGGGGTTCGGGTTCCTGCGTTAGTGAAGAGGCTTGGTTCAGAATTTGTTCGATAGAGGTTTTTGGCTGGGCGTCGAAGACTGCATGGATCTCATGAACACTCTCCTCGGCTAAGATATCTTGATTTATGTTACTGTTAGAGGAATGATTTGGGAATGGTTTGTTGAATATTTTCAAATTTCGGTTAGCAGGGGCGTTAGGATTATCGAGGGCTATATCCCCCGCATCAACCATTTCCTGCACTATGTTTTTCAACATCTTGCAGTTTTCATGACTGTGTCCCTTCACGCGGTGGAAGTTACAGAAGTCATTTTCTTTGTACCAAGAAGGTATGGCGCGAGTGGAATCAAACCCGGAGTGAGGTTTAACAGGAGGTAAGGTAATGGCTCCTGCTTTAAGCAATTTTTCCAATATCACACCATATGTTTCTCCCAAGGGAGTGTAGTTGATGGGCTCTGCTTTATACTTATAGGTGGTTTTTGGCGGGGTATTAGACGGTGGTTGGGATTTGACCATCACCGCGTGCACGGCTCCTTTTGATTTCGAAGCAGTCGATGGGTGAGGATTGGTGGTGTTAGGTTTGTTGGTGGAATCTTGGGTTCAGAAATTGGGGTTTTTGTTGCGCAACCGCAATTTCTCTTCCTCTAAGGCTCGAATCTCTAGTTTTCGAGCCATAGTAAAGGCCTCGTCAAATGTACGGAAAGTTTGAATTTGGAGGGTAGGAGAGATGTGCTTAGCGCAGGCCCGCGTAAAGAGTTCAATAAGTTCGGCCTGAGGCAAGGCATACGTAAGTTGGTTGATAAGGCCCCGCCATCGTCCAACGAAATCTGCGATAGATTCGTCTTCAAATTGTCGGATGGCATAGAGGTCGGTGATAGATACTTTCTTGGCAATGTTAATGGAGAAATGATCCAAGAAAGATTGGGCTAGCTGGTTAAAAGAGAAGATTGAGTGCTGGGTTAAAGCACTGTACCACTCCAAGGCGGGTCCTGATAAGGACATGGGAAAGGTGCGGAGTAGTAAAGCGTCGTCGTGAGCAATCAGATAGCAGGCATGTCTAAATGATCGCAAGTGTTGTTGAGGGTCCTCCTTACTATTAAAACGGGTAAATTTTGGTAATTCCCATTGAGGAGGATATGAATGAAGGGGGACTGAAGGGTGGATAGGCTCCCGACAAACTTGCTCGTATGTCAAGGCGCTACGACTTCCTGAAACAGAAGCCTCCAGATTTTGCATTTTGTCCATCATTTGTTTAATTAAATCAGTAGTTGGATGAGATGATGGTGTGGTTGTGGTAAACGGAGGCAAATTGGGCCAAGGGCCACCGCTAGACAATGGTGGGGTTAAATGTTGATAAGGTATGGAGGACGAATGTGTTGAGGCGACCGAATAGGGATGTCCTATATAAGACGTTGAGGTTACCGGATATGTGTGTGGAAATGAAAAGGTGGGCGGAGCTTGAGAAGGAAAGCTCGTGTGGATAGGTGGCAGAGAGCAAGTCATGAACGGAACAGTCTGCAAGAGAGACGAGGTAGGAGCAGTCGGTGGTAATGACATGTTGGGCCCAAGATTAACCAAAGGAAAGCCAATATGTGCCGTATGAACCCCTGAAGCTGCTGAGCTAGGAGACGGGACTAAGGATGCAGAAGGCAAAGCGGAGTTATCAGGCGGAGAAGGAGCTAAATGAGTAGCTATACTGATAGGCATGCCAACAAGGAGTTGACCGTCGGGTGTACGGTCAGGGGCATGAGACAAATAGTATTGTACAGCGCTAGGATTAGCATCCAGAAATTTGGCAAATTCTTTATCTCCTACAGGAATTTTAGGAACCTCGTTGGTGTCCGTAGGATTCCCCACAGAATGTGAAGGGGGTGATTCAGGCAAAGGCACAGAGCAAGCATGTGAAACCATGGCGGCGGCTTGCTTTCGAGTGATAACAACCATGGACAGGAGTACACAGTAGGGTTTCTTTCTATCAGGAACAGAAACAGACAAGAAGATGTTTGAAATTGGTAGGTTGCTGGTTTGTCAGGAACTGTAAAAGACAGTAACCGATATCGGCCAGATAACCGATGTCGGTCAGGCTGTAGCCGGCGTCGGTAAGCTAACCGATGTCGGTATAATAGAACTGGTGTAAGAAGCAGTAAGAAGTTGTTGATTTGGTGTTAATAGTAATTAATATGCCTACCAAACTGTTCTGTAGTGATCACAGAAAACAGTGTATGACAGAGAAACAGAACTGAAAACAAGCAAGAATGCACAAACAAATTAACAGACTAACCCTAGGGTTAATTTTAATCAATTTGGGCTTATGCCTTTAGACGCAGAATGATGTCAATCCTAAACAAAAGACTTAGGGGAAATGTCAAGTTTGTTTTGGCTTATAAGGTTACCTCAATCGGGCGGAGGAATACCGCGGAAAAGGGGGGATGTTTTGAGCTGTTGTGTTAATTATGAAGTGATTCGGTATGTGTTGTGCAGTGAAAGTAAGATTAATTTCCTGTCAATACCGTGGAAATCACCCCCACGTGTACGACCTGTTACTTAGTCTATGTTCACTAGAATTGAAAACAGCAAGCAAGAATGTAATGCACGTGTTTTAAACCCAAATCGAAAATGATATTCGATGAAGCAAAGAAGATGACTTTCACTAATGCCAAAACTGGGAAAGCAAGACAAATTCTTTTACTGAATATAACAAAAACAACAAACAGCAAGTATGCTCCCCAAATGAAAGCAAGCAAGAGAAACAGAAACCCGAAATGGGTCCCACCGGGCGTGCCAAAATGTTTCGCACGGAATGTTTCGGCTCTGTGGAATAGACTTGCTTCTATCCTATCATTCCTTTGAGAAACAGATAAGGGTTAGGGCTAGGAGGAATACCTGTTGAATGTTGAGATGGTGTGCGCGTACCGTAGAGAAAGATCAGATCGACTGCGAAGAACTCCTTTTTGTCTTGGAAGGACTACCTGCAAGTAAGAATACAAGACCACCAGATTTTAATTAGACAATAAATGAGGGAGCTGCCTTAGGCCCAGGAAATATAAAACTTCCTTTCGAAGGTGGTCAGTTCCCCTTTTAATACGAATTAACACAAATGATAACAAAGAAAGCTATTGCAAAATCACGATTTAGGTACCTCGTTACAAAACAATAGAGGCTAAGCTATCAATAATAAAACGTCACGTTGTTTGTTCGGTTACTGGTCGTTGATACATTCAGGTTGAGTTACAGGGATAAACCAGACTGGATCTGAGGTTGTTAGGTGACAAATAGGTGAGAGGAAGGTTTTGGGGTATAAGTCACAGTGACCGATGCCGGTCACTAGATAACCGACCGCGGTTAGAGAACCGCTGCCGGTAGGGGATAAACGACACCGGTAGGGTCAGCAATCTAGGTGCTTCTGGATAGAGGTTGGTTGCAGGGTGATTGTGGGGTTATTAAGACTGATGGATGGCTGAGGGGAATAATGAGAGGACAGGGAAGACTCAGAGTGTGATAAAATGGTCTTCTGGGCAATACAAGGATGTATGGATGAAGGTTAAGTGCAGGGTGCTGGTAGGTGGTAGATCTAGGAATGAGCTTATAATTACTATCAATCCACAGGCTCAAGAAATGGTGCTTAAAAACATACAAGACACTACTTACTCGTTCCTGATGAAGATGCAGGTTCCAGGACTGTGATGACGAAGACAGGGCTCAAGTAGGATGATCTGACAATCCAAGATGAGCTATCTCCTCTTCTGATGCTCGGATGAGTGTCACTGGGCTCTAGTTATTCAGTTGCAGTCTTGGGCTTGATGTCCTTCTCTGCAAACTCTTCTTGTTTCTTCACTTGTCTCTGCTCGGCCAAGCAAATCCAGATCCTTCCAATGATTTCTCCTCTTCTCGATCAAATGAAAATCCGATCCTTTGTTTTTGGTTGGAAGTGGTCATTTACAGGGAACCGATGGCGGTTACGCAACCGACGGCGATCGAGTAGGAACCGGTATCGGTCAGGTCAAAGCGGGCTATTTTTGGTAAAATAGCCAGCTTTCCCTCCTTTTCTCCCGAGGGATTAGTGGCGGGCTTGGTCAAGTCATTATGAGGTTGGTTTTAGGTGCGGGTGAGGAGTAATTAGTCATGGGTGTGGATTTGGACCAAGTTATAGGTCTTAATTAGGTTAGTTTAGGGTTAAGACTAGGTCATGATGAGGTGGCGAAATGAGGTGGCAGGTATGGCGATGTGGATTTATTAATTATAAGGTAATTAATAAATAATTGTGTAAGGTTTAGGTGATGAGGTTAGGTTGCGAAATGAGATGCGGGGCACAGGGTGTCGTAAGACACAAAGGCAGCAAGGTGTATCTTGAGATATCTCAAAGGAACAGTGGATCTTGGTCTAAAATACAAGAATAATGATCAATTCTTCTTAACTGGATATTCAGATTCAAATCATGTACTAAATATTGATGAGAGAAAATCCACTTCAGGATTTGTATTATTTTTGGGATCTAGACCGATATCATGGGGAAGAAGGAAACAAAACTTTATTTCTCGCTCTTCCACAGAAGTCGAGTATCATTCTGCAAGTGAAGTTGTTTATGAAGTGATATGGATACGTCACATACTTGAAGGACTTGGAATACCACAGAACAAATAGATCACCTTGTATGTTGACAGTGAAGGTGTTCTCAAACTTGTTTGCAATCCATTTTTCCATGAAAGAACAAAGCATTTTAAGGTATAGGTACATTTCATACGCGAGCATGTCTTGAAACACAAGATACAACTACAATTTTTCCCAATAACTAAAAAATGAGCATATATCTTCATAAAGTCACTTGCATGTGACAAATTTGAGTTGTTCAAATAATTCCTCTATTCATCCCTTGAGGCAATTCAAAATTAAGGGGAGGAATGTTAGGGTAAACATATTTTACCTAGGTTAATTTAGCATAGGTAAGTTTTTTTAATATTGGCAAATAGTTTTTTGAAAGGGACTATACCCTTGAATACAAAATAAGGCCTAAAAGCCGGAATAAGAGAGAGGAGCAGAGTAGCTGTGGCAAAGCTCAAAAGTTACAGCAAAAACAACAAAGCCTAGAAACAGCTACACAAACGAGACTAAACAGCAAAACAACGGCAAAGAAACAGCATACCGACAGCCAAGAAACAGTAGCAAAAACAATAAAGAGCAGCAGAAGTATCCAGGACTACTTCTTGGCCGCTTGATCAATACTGATCTTCACTTTTTTCCAAGCATGAAACATGCCCAACGCTGTCATCTGAGCAGCATCCGTCTTATCTAGCTCCTCTCTGGTTCTTTTACTCTCTTTATCATTGCCTCAAAGCGCAGCCAGGACACCGCTAAGATTTGAAACACTCTTGGCATGACCCTCGATGAACTCCTCGATGGCCCTGAAGGCGGCAATATTGTAATCATGCCTAGTCTTCGCCTTCCCAAGGCGGGAGTCTAAGGAGGTCAGTTTTTTGTATATATCATCAATCTGGCTATTGCCAATGCTCCCTTCCCCTTCAATGCTTTTTTTGCCTTTTTGCTTAGCAAGGTTTTTGACCTCATCCTTCAGCAATTTAAGCTCTGCCTCTAAGGCCTCCAATCTCATGGGTAAGTTAATTAATTAAATTGTGGTAAGTTGTTATAAACCATATTTTAATTGTATTTGGGAAAATTATTCACGTAGCATGTTGTTTTTCATTATTTGAGTTGTTATATGGTTCAAACCATATATTTGTAATTATATGTGCACGAGTATGTTTATTGTTGCATTGTTGCAACATCTCGTTTGTCTGCACATGGCTATTCAATTCCTATTATAATTACAGCACATTCATTGTAATGTTGATTTGATTGATTATTAATAAAAGTATCAAGCTTCCGCCCCTGTTCGCTACTTTCAAGATATTATTTTATCTCTCTGCTAAATTTTTGTTGACCCTTTCTGCTTTGAGCTCCCTCTGTTTCATAAGACCAATAAATTATAATGCGGTATTTTAGATCTTTTGTATTTTTTATATGGGTTTTAAAAATATCACTTCAATCTTTTATAAGACTCGCATATTTGTTATCCTCCATAGTAATAAAATATTGCATCTAAATATGATTGTTTCATGCATGTTTCAGAGTCTCAACACGATCACATTCCCTTGTCAAAAATGTATATGATTCTCCTTCTTGGTAATACGAGGAGTTACCTATGAAATCCATTATTAATCCTTCATGCTGGGACAAGGAGTTATCTGTTATGTTTTTACTAAAGTATAGAGTGGGCTTACCACCTGGGAGGCATTGCTTGCTTGCCAAATCAGACGTGACAGTTGATCACAAAATAAATGATAATTCTAATATTAATAAAAGTAAATCATTTTATCCCACCTTGGAGGCATTGCTTAGTTGTCGAATGATATTATATTTCCAAGATCAGTGTTCAACAGGATTATAGATAATATTAATAAAAGTAAAGCATTTTATTCCGAAGGTGAATCATTTACAACTTCACCTTACATCAATGCACCATCAATGGTGAATCATGTCTCGCCTATAGCCTTGATATCATATGTTTATCTTTACATTTTTGAATGATTTACCACATACGCAAGGCCAAGGTACACATGGTTTATCCTTCAAAATTAAATGTTGCACTTCCATTACTATGATCTTACCTTGTTGAACAAAAGTCTTTTATTGTATAGTATTGGGTATTAGAATGTTTATAAATGGTACAAGCTAAATGTTAATTCTAAATATTCATAAGCAATTTAGTACAAGACAAAAAAATTTGTTTGTATGAGAATTGATGTATACCCATTCTAAGCATTTGAATGCAATCATTGTTTTAAATTTTTTATTTTAGTATTATTTATTTTTCAGTATTATAATAACTCTCTAAAAAATCTAAAGGGATATAAACATTAGGAATATTAAAGCATTAAAGCATGGTTGGTAAATGTTTTATAAAAATATCAGCCTTCTCTAGATTCTATAAAAAAATTGTGGCCATATTTTTGGTCAATTATATTGGACTATTTGGAAATATGGGTATCTATCCATCATCTAACAACTAGAAATTTATTTTTGGGTTATTACCCACTTCATCTTCATGTCATGTCCACTCATTTGTATTGGACTATTTGGAAATATGGGCATTTGTCCATCATCTAACAACTAGAGATTTATTTTTGGGTTGTTACCCACTTCATCTTCATGTCATGCCCATTCGAGTTTTCCATTCTTCCATACAAACAAACAAACTTTTTTTCATTTTATCTTGTATATAATTGTATCAATTTGGTTGGACCATCCCTAGTTGATAGCCCTTATGCTTTTAGTCTCTCTCTTTTCATGGTAAACAAAAATTGAATATTTCTAACTCTTCTCAATGTGAAGAATAACATCTGCTTTTTCCTTTCATTGTAAAATGGGGAACAATCCACTTCATGTTCATGTCTTGCCCATTCGAGTAGATAGATGCCCACATCCTATTTTTCTCTAGGATTCCTATTATTAGAATGGGCATATGCCCATTATCAATATCTTACAAGAAATTGACACGAACATTTTTCTAATTTTATCTTTGCATACAATGAAATTTTTCTTGATACGAATTGAATGGGAAGATGCCCATTTAATTATAATATGAGAAGTATAATAAAATTATTGTCAACTTAGCACTTCTATAAACTTAATCATAGCCTTCCAACTTTATCTTCATGTCATGTCCATTTGAGTAGAAATATGCCCATTTTCCTTTCTTGCGTATAAACAAACAATCATTTTTTTCATTTTATTTTAAATACAATTCTAGCATTTAGGTTGGACTATCCCTAGCTGAGACACGTTATGCCTCCACCAAGTGTTGTACTACATACCCCCATTGGGGATCAAGCCTTGTGTATTACTATATCAAGCCTTATGTAGTTCTATAATTTTATTTTAGGAATAGTTATATTAATTTGATTTAGAAATGGCCGAAGCCAATACTCATATTTTGTTAAAGACCATCACAAGGGGGATCAAGCCTTATGTCTCATAGTTGTATTAAATTGATTTAGAAATGGTAGATGCCCATTCTTATAGTTGTATTAATTTGATTTAGAAATGGCAGATGCCCATTCTCATACATACAAGCAAAAAAACATTTTTTTTCATTTTATCTTGAATACAATTGTATCCCTCGAGGGGGATCAAACCTTATGTAGTTCTATTATTTTGTTTTAGGAATGGGCATCTTTACTCTGCCAAGTATTGCACTACATACCCTTGGGCAGATTAATTTGATTTAGAAATGGCAATAATACCATGACATATCGAGACCAACATGCAAATATATTGTTTAACATCGTGTATTTATAAATTAAATGTAATTGTTTTAAAACAAGACTTGAACGCTCGTAATAATGAAAATAACATTATCCCATTCTCTAGACATTATAACATTTTGGTTTGGCCATATTTTTTGTCAATTGTATTGGACCATTTAGAAATATGGGCATTTGTCCATCCTCTAATAAACAAACATTTACTATTGGGTGGTTCACCATTTTGCATTGAAGGAGGACCATTACAATGGAAGGAAGACCATATTAGAAGAATAATTATCATGTAAAAACGTTCTAACAACCTTTATTGTATCATTTGGGATCGAATATCCCTAGAGGTGCCTAATGCTGCATTGCACACTCTTACAGGGACATCATGCCTTTCTCTCTAATTGTTGTTTATTATTTCACTTTTATCTCTCTCCTTTCATGAAAAACAACAATGAATATTTCTAACTCTTCTCAATGTGAAGAATAACATCTAGTTTTCCTTCAATTACAAAATGGGGGACCACCTACTTTATCTTCATGTCATGCCCATTCGAGTAGACAGATGCCCATTTTCCATTCTTGAATACAAACAAACAATCATTTTTTTCATTTTATCTTGAATACAATTGTATCATTTAGGTTGGACTATCCCTGGCAAATACATGTTATGCTTCCACCAAGTGTTGTACTACATACCCTCGATAGAGATCAAGCCTTTTGTAGTTCTATAATTTTGTTTTAGGAATGGAATATGCCCATGCTCATATTTTTCCTAATTTTCTTATTTTGTTAAATACAATCTCGAGAGGGATCAAACCTTATGTGTAGCTCTATTATTTTTTTTTAGGAATGGGCATCTTGGTCCTAGTTATATTAATTTGATTTAGAAATGGTAGATACCCATACTCATATTTTTCCTAATTTTCTTATTTTGTTAAAATAAAATTTCGAGAGGGATCAAGCCTTATGTAGCTCTATTATTTTTTATTAGGAATGGGCATCTTGGGCAATTGTCCATTGTAAAACAAAAAAATATTACATCTATTTCTCTTATATGAGAATGGGCATGTGCCCATTCTATCTATGTGTATTTTTCTTCTATTAGGAATGGGCATCTTAGTGGACCAAGTGTGCACTACATACCCTATAGCAAATTCTCATTCTCATAGTTGAGGGATCAAGCCTTGATGTAGCTCTATTATTTTATTTTAGGAAGATGGGCATTCTCATATTGGAGTCGAGTGTAGCACTACGTACCCTTTGGCAAATGCCCATTCTCATAGTTGTATTAAGTATTATTTAGCACTATGATTTTGTTTTTAGAAATGGCAGATGCCCATTCTCATAGATGTATTATTTTGTTTTAGAAATGGCAGATGTTCATTCGATCAAGCCTTATGTAGCTCTATTATTTTGTTTTTAGAAATGGAAAATGTCCATTCTCATAAGCCTTACATAGCTCTTAAGGGCATATGTCCATTCTCATATAAGAATCATAGAAGAAAAATACACATAGATAGAATGGGCATATGCCTATTCTTATATAAGAGCAATAAAGGTAATATTTAATTTTTTTAGAATGGACAGTTGCCCTATCCCACATCTTAAGTTCAATATTGCTTCAAGGGCATATGTCCATTCTCGTATAAGAATCATAGAAGAAAAATACGCAAAGAAAATGGGCATATGCCCATTCTTGTAGAGGTAATATTTAATTTTTTTAGAGCTTCAATGAGGTAGAATAGATTGAATAGGCATATTACCATTCTCATACATACAAAGAGTTTTGTGATTGTGATGAGAATGGGCATCTTGGCTCCACGAAATGGCAGATGTCCATTTGATCAAGCCTTACATAGCTGTATTATTTTGTTTTTAGAAACGGTAGATGTCCATTCTCACAAGCCTTACGTAGTTCTATTATTTTGTTTTTAAAAATGGCAGATGCCTATTCTCATATAAGAATCTTAGAAAAAAAATTACACATAGACAGAATGGGCATATGTTCATTCTCATATAAGAGAACATAGAGGTAATATTTAATTTTTTTAGACATTGACAGAATGCCCTTTCTAACATCTTTAGTTCAATATTGCTTCAGAGATAATATGCACATTCTTTTATAAGAATCATAGAAGAAAAATGCACATAGATAGATGGGCATATGCCACATTCTCATAGAGGTCAATATTGCTTCAATTTTTTTAGAATTGACAGTAGCCCAATAGGCATATTACCATTCTCATACATAAAAAGAGTTTTGGGATTGTAATGAGAATGGGCATCTTGGCTCCACGAAATCAGTAGTTAGAAATGGTAGATGTCCATTCTCATAGATGTGTTGTTTGAGGAATGGGCAGCCAAGATGGGCATTTTGGCTCCACAAAATGGCAGTTAGAAATGGAAGATGCCCGTTCTCATAGTTGTGTTGTTTGAGGAATGTGACATCTTGGCTGCCCATTCTCATTTGCTCCCCATTTACTATTGGATTGTTCCCCATTTTTCATGGAAGGAAGATGATTGTAGCACATTCTGACAACCTTTATAGTGTTTATTCTCTAGCTTTTGGTATCTCTCTCTCCCTCTCTTTGGGAAAAACATTAAAAACTTTTGGTCTCTCTCTCTCTACTCTCTCTCTTTAGGGAAAACAAAAAATAAATATTTCTAACTCGAGAATAACATATCGTTTTCCTTTCATTGCAAAATGGGGCACAATCCACTTCATCTTCATGTCATGCCCATCCGAGTAGACAGATGCCTATATGAATTTTTGAAATTAATGTTGTTAAATAATTAATTTTCTTTAATCCTAAAATCATATGTCAAATACATAGTCTTTAATTTCTATAATTAATCAAGCATTATAAATAATGGTGATTAAGTGGTTAATTAGTTTTATAAAATTTAATTAAATTTTTATAATATTATTTATTTATTACTTAATTTTATATTTTTCTAATATTATTTATTTATTAGTATTATTAATTATTGTTGTTAATGGTGATTAAGTGGTTAATTTGGTAATTATATTTTTATAATGTTATTTAATTGTTTTAAAAATATTTCTTTTTCATTTGATAATATAATTTGGCAATAATAATAATGTTGTTAATTAAATACATATTCTTTGATTTCTAATTTTTTGAAATAATGAAGTTTATTTATATTTTTTATAATTTAAAAATACACTATATTTAATTAATAATAATTATTTTATTTATTTATTAGTATTATTAATTAATGTTATTAATTAAATAATTTTATTTAATCCTAATATCATATGTTAAATACATATTCTTTGATTTCTAATTTTTTGTAATAATGTTGTTTATGTCGTTAATTAGTTTTATAAAGTTTAATTGATTATTTAAATTAGTAGAAATACTAATTAATTATGATACTATTAATTACTAATATCATATCTTGATTAGAAACACTTTAAATTCTATTATTACTTGTTAATGATTAATTAATTTTTAATAATACTAGCACGAGTGTTTCAAATTTCAAATTTTCAACGCTTTCTTTTTGGAAGGCTCTTAATGGTCATTTATTATGGTATCTTTTATTCAAATTTTGAAGTTTTCAGCGCTCTTTTTTTTAGATTTGGTCATTTATTATGGTAGGTTTGATTCAAATTTTGAATTTTGGGTGCTCTTTTTTATGAGGCACTCTTTTAGGCCAAGTACATTATAAAAATAATGATTTTGAATGAATCGGGTTTTGATTTTTTTTCTATTGCGACTGATATTTTTTCATTCAGAGATTTACTTGGGGAAAGTTGAAGAATGTAGATGTAGCTAGAGAAATACGAAGATACAAAAATTTTGCAGAAGAAAGAAGAATATATAGCTGTTGATAGCAGGAGAGATACAAATACCGAGATTTTGCAGAAGAAAGAAGAAAACATAGCCACCGGTATAGTGATTTTACAAGGGAGACTTTTCAAGATTTCTCGAAGGGAAAACAACAATGGCAAAGCACAGCTATTCTAGGTTTTTATATCATAATTTTTTTCATGTTTACTTCTAAAGCCTAAAAAATGTATAAGCATGGATCTTTTAGTTCAAAATAGACTATCTGAACCATTTTCCATATATCTCATCTATTTTTATAACTGAAAAAATGTATCGATTTGTTTCCATTCAAAAACATAACAGCAAACAAATAGGGCATTCATAAATGTAACACAAACAAAAATAGAGAAATCAATTTCTTTAGATTCGTAAACATAACAACTACCGAATATACAAATCAAAATTATTTCATTCAAATGCGTACCTGTTTATGGTGTGAAAAAAAATTGGTTAGATAGATTTAGTACCACCTGTCTCTTTCTGTGTCTTTTTTAATAACCTCTACAACAAGTTTCTTTTTCAATAATCTATGTATCCAATCAGGCCAAATCCTTTCACATAAGCAAAAAATGATTTGATAAACTTATAACCTTTCACATAACTTCTTCTTTCTCATACAAAATCTCTGAATGAAAAAAATCAAGTCATAAAGAGAAAAAAAACTCGTCTGTAAGAGAGAGAAAAATCAAAACTCTAGCCATTCAAAATCTATATTTTTATATAGTAATTGACCAAGAAAAATTGCCTCTAAAAAATGGCACCGAAAATTTGAAATTTGAATTTAACCTACCATAATAAATCACCGCCTTTTAATGCTTTAATATTTTGAATATATAATACATTAACAAATCACCACTTATTAATGGTTAAATATGCTTAGATATTTGAATTTATTGGACCCATTTAAATGTTTTAAATAGCTATGTGAATAATGAAACATATATGTAAAAATATGTGTTTTATAATGAACTTTAAATCAACTTTTTACATAGCTTTAATGTTTTAATGTCATATTATCCAGGTGGTCAAAAAATTTTAGAGGGTTTTAAAAAGATATTATAATAATAACAATTATAGGTGGTCAAAAAATCGTATATACATCAAAATTTGAATATATAATACATTAACAAATCACCACCTTTTAATGCTTTAATATTTTGAATATATAATACATTAACAAATCACCACCTATTAATATGTTTTTAATATTCTTAGATATTTGAATTTATTGGACCCATTTAAATGTTTTAAATAGCTATGTGAGTAATGAAACATATATGTAAACATATTTGTTTTATAATAATGAAATTTAAATACATTGTACTTTTTACATATTTACTGTGTTTTTAGAATGGGTATGCTTAGATATTTGAATTTTTTGGACCCATTTAAATGTTTTAAATAACTATGTGAGTAATGAAACATATATGTAAAAATATATGTTTTATAATAATGAAATTTAAATACATTGTAATTTTTACATATTTATTGTGTTTTTAGAATGGGCAGCCACTATCACATCCTATATAAAGTTATGAAAAAATTGAAACTATCCTACAATAATAAATAATAATGAAATCATGAAATTTTAAATAGATAGTTTATTGTCATTTCTATTTACTTTTTTTATAATGGACACCCATTCACTTGTATAAAGTTATGATGATTGAGTGTTTTTACATTGTCTTGTATTGAATGGGGATGCCCATTCTCATATAGACTCATAAAAGGCCTATAAAGTTAATGAAATCATGATTGAGTAATTTTACATTGTCTTGTATTGAATGGGAAGATGCACATTCCCGTATAGGAATCATAAAAGGTCATGCATGGTCAGATAGGAATCAAAAACAATATTGTTTGTATGAGAATGTGGAGAAAATGCACATGCCCATTGTCATAAAAAATTGTATTGCTTGTATGAGAATTTTTAGAATGGGTACATGCCCATTCTCAAAAAAAAACATATTACTTGTATTGTAATGTTTAGAATGTGCATATGTCTGATTAGAATGGGCATATGCCCTTTTTGAAAGGAATAATCAAATTTAATTTGTTTTAGAAAGTGCACCCATTCTCACATCTTGTTATATTGTGAGAGATATGAAATTGATGGAGCTTGTTTACACTGTCTTGTATTGAATGGGAAGATGTCAATTCTCATATAGGAATCCTTATTTTTGGTAGATAGGAATCAAAAACAATATTGATTGTATGAGAATGTGCTCATTCTCATAAAACAAGTATTATTTAATCACGACTGCGCAAATGTTACTCATTCTTTATGGATTCTCTTCATCGTCTCTCCTTCTTCTCCTCTTGTCTTCTCTTTGTGTTCCTTGCTTTCGAAAATAAATATCGCTCAGATCGCGTGCCATATTATAATGTTTAGCATTTTTACATTGTCTTGTATTGAATGGGCAGATGCCTATTCTCATATAGGAATCATAAAAGGCGTGCATGGTCAGATAAGAATAAAAAACACTATTGCTTGTATGAGAATGTGGAGAAAATGCACATTCCCGTTGTCATAAAAATAGGTATTGCTTGTATGAGAATGTTTAGAATGTGCCCATTCTTAAAAAAACATATTACTTGTATTATAATGTTTAGAATGTGCATATGCCTTATTAGAATGGGCATGTGCCCTTTTTGAAAGGAATAATCAAATTTAATTTTTTTTATAATGTGCACCCATTCTCACATCTTGTTACAAGAGATATGAAATTGATGGAGCTTTTTTGCATTGTCTTGTATTGAATAGGCAGATGCCAATTCTCATATAGGAATCCTTAGTTTTGGTAGATAGGAATCACAAATAATATTGCTTGTATGAGAATGTTCCCTTTCTCATGAAATAATTATTATGTAATCACGACTATGTAAATTCCCATTCTCAAAAAAATAAATATTACTTGTATTATAATGTTTAGAATGGGCATATGCCTTTTATGATAATAATAATCAAATTTACTTTGTTTTAGAGGTGCACCCATTCTCACATCTTGTTAAAAGAGTAACGAAAATGATGTAATTTTTTGCATTGTCTTTTATTGAATGGGCAGATGCCCCTTCTCATGTAGGAATCATCGAATCAACATTGTTTGTATTACAAGGTTTAGAAAGGACATATGTCCATTCTCATGAAAAAAAATGTTTTGTTTACAGTATTGAATGGGCAGTGCATTTTTACTTTGTTTTAGAGGTGCACCCATTCTCGACATTGCTTTTATTACAATGTTTAGAATGGACATATTCCCATTCTCATGCAAAAAAAATTATTTCGTTTTGTATTGAATGGGCATCACATTTTTACTTTGTTTTAGAGGTGAACTCATTCTCACATCTTGTTAAAAGAATTATGAAATTGATGTAACTTTTTTGCATTGTCTTTTATTGAATGGGAAGATGCCCCTTCTCATGTATGAATCATAGAATAATTTCTTGGGTAGATAGGAATAATAGAAGAAGACTAAGAAGAGTATGGATTAAACAGTCTTACAGTTTTTAAATAGGTATAAATAGGAATAATAAGAGCAATCTCATAAAACTAGTATTGCTTGTATTACAATGTTTAGAATAGACATATGCTCATTCTCATGTAAACAAAATTGTTTCGTTTTGTATTGAATGGCATCGTATTTTTAATCCTATATTCTCATATAGGATTCCTATGGGCATATTCTCATTTTAAAACAAACTATTATGTTTTGTCTCATATTAAATGGGAAGATGCACCCTCACAGCCATTAAATACGTATTACAGAGTGGGAAGTTGAGAATTTTTGTCTTGTATTCAATAGTCATACTCTCATTCTCATATCCATGATAGTGGTATCTTAAAGATTAAGTTTAATATTACTAAAACTAGAATATGTAAAAATGGCATATGTGTATTCTCTTTCATATTTATTTTAGAATTTCCATTTTCCTATTCTCATAAGGGAATCGTTTAAAAAATGTCCATTATTGTTCAAACTAGAGATAAGTATGAATAACTGAAAATATCATGAAAAGAATTATAGAGATAACATTAGAATACGAAGAATTGGCATATGCCTATTCTCTTTAATAGGATTCATAATAAAAATTCCATTATTGTGTGAATAAGTATAATAAAAAGAATAGAGATAATGTTTACTTTGTTTAGCATGGGTACTTACCCAAAATTGACGCCGTTGAAGGTGTACCAAATCCAACGTATCACTTTGTAATGATTACTCTGATTCCTGTTTATAATACAAAAAGAATAAATTATATGCATGTCAGTTCAATGAACTGACATGAATCTTCAACTCATAATCATGTTGAATTATTAGTAAATGAATATTACAAAATGTTTAACTATCATTTTTATCTACATAGTACATAATATCAATGAACATGTTGATTTATTAGAAAATGAAGATTACAAAATGGTTAACTATCCTTTTTATCTACATAATACATAATATCAATGAACAAGGTAATAATGCAATCTCTTTTGGAAAACAACATTTACTACCTATTTTTATAATCGTATAGACAACTACAAATCTGATAAGCCAAAAAAAAATTCATTCATCATCACAATAATCAATATATAAGACAAGGTAATAGTAGCATCTAATTTCATGATACAAATATCAACATTAAATAATATTATTTCAAAGTCATTATTTTATATAAACAAAAATCATACATCATCATAGGAATTAATAGAGATAAGATTAATTTTGTTTCAGAATGGACAATTGTCCATTATCGTAGCCTTTATATGGCTCTCTAAATGATTTACTTCAAGAGATCTTCCTATATGTGAATAGACATATTCCCTTTCTCATATATATGAATCATAGAAGAATAGAGATAAACTTTACTTTGTTTTACATCAGCTAGTTCACTACCACGTAAGGAAAAATAACCAGATGATATTCTTCGTCTCCAAATAAATCACAAGAATCAATATAGATGAAATTTAATTTTCTATTGTTCTGCTATGATTCCTATGTGAGAATGGGCATATAGAATGGGTATATGACCATTCTCACAAAGGTATCATAGAATAATAGATATAGAATTTACTACATTGTAAAAATGTGAAATAACTTTATTCTCTATTATTATGTTATGATTCCTATGTGAGAGTGGGAATATGCCCATTGTCATATAGGAATCATAAAATAAGATTAGAGATAAAAATAAAGTTTTTCACAATGGGAAATTCTCCACCATGCAAGTGAAATAAAACCATATGATATTATTCATCTCAAAATAAATCAATAGAGAAGAATTAGGTAAAATCATGCATGTGAACATTTGGTGTTTCTCATAAATTTACTTGTTCAATTTTTCTTCACAAGCCAAAACATTCCAACAAAAGAGAGAACCCAAAAGAAAAATTATAAACAATACACAATAAAAGAAGATCAGAGATAAAATGTAGCTTGTTTTATAATGGATAGGTGCTCATTCTCATAGCCTTCACAGAGATAAAATGTAGCTTGTTTTATAATGGATAGGTGCCCATTCTCACAGCCTTCATAGAGTTATTGAAAAGAATAAGTTCAATATTGTTTGTATTACAATGATTAGAGTTGGTTTACGCCCATTCTCATACAAACAAACTTTTTTCTCTTCCATTGAATGATTAGGTATCCATTTCTATAGAATTATTAAAATGTTTAAGTTCCATATTGCTTGTATTGAATGGGAAAATTCCAATTGTCATACTTATAGGAATCATATACCTAAAACATGGCTACGATAGAGTTTAATATTTATATTTGTTTTTTACCACGGTATAGTGAGATCGTTACTTTGAAAATAAATTGTTTTCCACCTTTTATTAATTGAAGGTACTTTTTTTTCAAGCACGTCTTCGACCACTCATTGGAGGGAAATTGGAAAAATTAATGGTAATTAATTCACACCACTTTGTGGCACCATAGAGATATTATCGACAATTAACATGATTACATTCAATATTGCCTTTACAAACACACTTCCCATTCTCACAACCCATTCTAAAAATGTTTACAATCATATAAATATATTGTATGATGAGAACTAAAAAATCCTTGATCCCTCTCAAGGGTATGTAGTGCATCACTTGGCTCTGCCAAGGATATTCCAGCTAGTATAATACAATTATTAATAATGACAAAAATGAAAAATTCTATGTTTGTATGAGAATGGCCTTTTTCCCATTGTAAAGGTTCTTTCACTAGTAATATTTTCTATTATAAGGGTTGTGAGAATGCACAACTTTCCATTTTAAAATAAATTAAGGTTGTGAGAATGCACATATTTTCATTCTAAGATAAAGTAAATTGTGTCTTTATTATCCTTCTATTATTCTTTTATGAGAATGGGCATATGCCTCTTTTAATCACCTAGTCTTATTATATTTTTCCTATACTAAGCAACATCTTCTTCCTCCTATATTTTTATATCATAATATTTTTATCCTTTTCATATATTAAGCAACATCTTCCTCCTCTATATTTTTTGTATGAAAAAGTACATACTTCCGTTCTATACAAAATACAAATATAACATCTATTCAATACAAAAAATAAATGTAACATCTTTTCAATACCAAATGCAAATGTAACATCTATTCAGTCAGATTGCTACATGATGGACACCCAAAACCATCAACAATGCTACTTCATTTATTATTTTATTTTTTATCTCAGATTCACTCATACTATATTGCTACTTGAATAACCTAGGTATTACATTAATATCAAATTTTCACTTATATAGCAACTTAAAGGACACCCATAAGACTCAACAGCACTACTTCAATATCATCATTTTATAAAAATCTGAATTTGTGCATAAGAATGTGGTTTATAAATTATAATTTTCATATAGATTTCTTATTCCACAATTTTTTGTTCCTTTCCAATAACGTCCCTCATATCATCCTTCACCATCTCATCCTTCTCTAAGTTGTTGAGGTAAAGCTTAAGCTTGCTCTCTTTTCTTCCCTTCTCCAGTGGAACTAGCCTCCTATGAATATCCATAACCATATTTTTAAGCCCAAACAATTATTCTCTAATGGAACTTTGATAAGTGAAAATTTATTTCAAGGCCTCAACATAATTCATACAAGTACATACCATGTCCGCCCCAGACTCGTAGAGGGAAACAATGTTCTTTTCCAACTACAAAACCCTGAGGGAAATTTTTTCCAATGTCATACTCCAATCAGACTCCATATTTTCTTTTACTTTGGAAGGTTCCCCTTTGATATCAGAGATAGAAAAACCATTTGCAATATCAATACCCTTCCTTCTCCTCAATTTATTGATTCATTCATCCAGAGTACAAAATTCATCTAGGTCCTTCAAAGCCTCCCTCTCCATATTACCAACAACATCTACAATTTTTATCAATGGCATAAAAGAATCTTTTATGACATCTGAGTCCGAATAGGAGGATTTCTCACAATCCTCCTACTCCATATACTTCTCATCCTCATCATGTTTTACATTATTATTCAGCAATCCCCTACACTTCTCAAATTTGGTGAAATCTGTAGAACCCAAATGGAATAAGGCCATCATCAATCCTTGATGAAGAGGGGTTTTCAACTTCCCTTTTTGTAAATTCTTGATTGATTTGTGTAGGGAACAACGGATAAAGAATGGGAAATTATAATGCATATGATAATTGTGGATATGACTTAACATAGGGAAATGGTGGGTATAAACTACGTTGTACCTACCCTCCAAGGTGATAAATTGTATCAAGTGTAGGCTGATTTCATTGATCAAGGATCAGGTAAAGATGTCTTATCTCTCTCAAAACCTGCACGGTGATGTCTTACTTTATCTTTACCCATCCAAAAAAAAATTTCCTCAGGGATATCTTTGGCCTTGTAATGGAACTTTGAAATAAGATGACATACTCTCGTTGTATACAAAATCATCCAAATATCTTCTACTAATATAAAAAATTGTTTTAATCATTTTCAGACCAAATGCAATTCAACAACCCATTTTTTCATCTACATTTGGAAATAAAACCAAACAATTCTACATCATTATTATAATTTGTAAATATCCCATATCCTACCTCATTGTTCATCCCAATAAGACTCACTCTAGCAATAAAATTTGTAGAAATGTAGTTTTTATAGAAAAACCCCTCCTTACTTATGCAATGTCCCTCATAACTACCTTCCCTCTAGACCCGGCCATCCTTTTAATTAGTATAAAAATCTTGTTCTTGAAACATGTAAGAAACAATATTTAGAGGCTTCCTTCGTATTAATATGCAAGTTTTTAAAATTCTTTTGAATAGAGATTACATACCATTTCTTTTCTAGCATACAAGAGAAAGAAAGTGGGATGATATTCTTCATCCAAATAATTCAATCAAATAAAATCATTAACAGTAAAACTCACTATAAAAAATGTATTTCAGTAACATTTGAACTTTGGTTAAAAAAATCAACCATCCCATACACATGTATTTCATAAAGAAAACTATTTATGAAGGTTAACGATATTCTTATTGATATATTCTTAATACCAGATCAAAAAATATAGAAGATCAAAAAAAGAGCATTATCTTTAAACCTAGAACGGAATATAAGGGAAAGAAAACCAAATGATACTCTTCATCTTATAATAATTCAACAGAGAAGAGTTAAAATAATTCATGCCTCAAATTTTCTTCAAATCTTGTGTGTCACATGCTGAAATAGTCTTAAGAAACTGAGGGAGCCCAAAGAGGTAAGGGTCAAAAAAATTGGTAGAGAGGAAGAACAATATCTCAAAAACATTCTTCAAATATTTTGCTTCACAAGGAAAAATAGTCTAACAAAATAAGAATCCCAAAGTGGAAGGACAAATAAAAATAGTGGAAATTGAATGAAAAATAAAGTGGAAAGGATTAACAAGAAATAGATAGCTTCGCCGACCCGCGGTAAACCTTGCAATTCCCAAGACCTATCCCATCATCAAAAATAGTAGCCGTTGTCATTCTCTCTACAGTGCCATGGAGTGGCACGAATTAATTTCCATTAATTTTTCCAATTTCCTTCCAATGGGTGGTCAAAGACATGTTTGACAAACAAGTACCTTGAATTAATAAAAAACAAGTACTTTCAATTAATAAAAAATTTAACAATGGTGGAAAACAATTTATTTGCAAATTAATGGTCTCGTTATTCTATGGTCAAAAACAATATAAATATTAAAATATATGGTAGCCATGATTTAGGTTTAATAATTGCAATTAAAATAAAATTTAAATTTTCAAAAAAATTCATAGCCATGTTTTAGGTTTATTGCATATAAAATAAATAAAATATAAATTTTAAACTTTATCATAGTCATGTTATTTACATTTAAAATTAAATATAATTTTTAAACATTATTATAGCTATGGTTTATGTTATTTTTTGCATTTGAAATTAATTGATACTAATTTGTACTAGAGAGGGGATAGTTAGGGAAAATATATATGACGCGTGGTTTTCACGAAATCACTCAAATGTTGAATCGTTTACTTGCTTCAATCACTCCCTGAACTCTAGATGGGAATGTTCTACTTAAATAGAAAAAGGGGATGGGGAAAATCGATCCAAAATATATATTATTATTTCTTCATTGATTACAAAGGACAATCCTATTATTTGGTATTAATACCATATTTTATGATATCTAATTTTTTTTCTTGTTTGGATTTTTCGTCACATTTATAATTGACTTGTAAGTTTTTTAATATATTTCGATAGGTATCTTTGATATTCATCAAGTTTCATTATAAATATCTTGAATGTACTTGAAAATAATTAAATCTCCCATATGCATGTTTGTGTTAAAATCATTGATACTATAACATGGTTGTGAAATTAATAGAAAACTATATAACTTATAGTAATCACATCAAAGGTTAATATTATATGTTCTAAATAATGAGATAGTACCTTGGAAGAACATTTAGAGGAATTAGTTTTTATTCCTTTTTGAGAAAAAAAATATATTATTATCTTGAGGAAATACACATTTAGACAGAATGGGCATATGTCCATTCTCATACAAACAAACATTTTTATCTTATATTAAATGGGCATATGCCCATTCTCATATAATAAGAATCATAGAAGAAAAATAGAGGTATTATCTTGAGGCAATACACATAGATAGAATGGGCATATGTCTATTCTCATACAAACAAACATTTTTATGTTGTATTGAATGGGCATATGCCCATTCTCGTATAAGAATCATAGAACAAAATAGAGGTAATATTTAATTTGTTCGGAATGGACAGTTGCCATTCTCACATCCTTTATAGCTATATTAAAATGATTAAGTTCAATATTGCTTCAATAAGTTAGAAGGGTTAGAATAGGCATATTCCCATTCTCATACAAACAAAGAATTTTATTATTGTGATGAGAATGGGGATATGTCATTTCTCATACAAATAAATATTTTTATCATTGTGATGAGAATGGGGATATGCCATTTCTCATACAAACAAATATTTTTATCATCATGATGAGAATGGGCATATGCCCATTCTCATAAACTAAATATAGAAAAAAATGACAAATTCTCCTATGCCTATTCTCATAGTCAGTGAATATGGGAAGTATGAAAAATTCTTGTAAAATTAATTTATGCTATGTTAATAATATGATGAAGATATTTGGATGAAGCGGTTAGAAATCAAGTTTCTAAATAACTTCCATTTAACCTCTTTTTATTTATTTCTCATCATTTAAATTCAACCTCATCTATTTATTTCTCATCAATTAAATTCAAATGAGTCAAGTTCAATCATAGTTTGGAAATCATGTTATAAATATATTCATGTCAATTTTAATTATATGTATAATTTTGAAGTATTTCCAAGCCTTACTAAATTATAGAAGTTCAAGCTCATGTGCTATGTGTATTCAATATACTTATAGTTGTACATACATGATAATTTTTCATTTATTTTATGCAATGGTTTAATAGATTTTCCATCATCTCGCAAACTTTGTAATGTATGTTGTTACAGTAGCAGGGGATTTTGCATTTGTAGAGGATGATCATGTGGATTTGTTTTCAAAAGGAACCAAAGTTAGAGAGGGAAGAGTATATCCAAGCAGGAAGACATTACATTGCAAATGATGTGGGAAGATGATTTTTATTGTCAGTGTTAACACAGTATTGGATGGGACAGTAAAATTTTCTTTCTCATATGATGAATTTGAAACCTTGGCAGATGTAGGAATGAAGGATACTTCAATGCTTGGGAAGAGAGTGAATTGTCAAAGCATGCAGATTCATCCATTCCCCCAATTTGGGAAGTGAAAACATTTGTAGTGGTTCAGAGAATTACAATGCAGAGAGTGACAAAAATTGTAGTGATGACAGTGAAAGCACCATCAATATAGGTCCTAAAGATAGAAAATATTTTGTCACAAACAATTCATCCTCAAACACAAATCTTGTAGCAGAGACATGACATAGCCATTGGTTATATAACTCATGTGTTATAAGTTCATGAAATTTATAGAGAGAGGTTGGGTCCTTTGAATTTTGGTGTATGCATAGAGAATGTGATAAATGTGTTCAGAATGTTCAGACTTGCTATAACCTAATAAATCAATTGTTTGGCCAATAAAACATTTGATTTTCAATGAAAAAAGAAGTTCCCTTATGGTTAAGCAAGGAGTACTCAAATGGTGGGTACACCTTGTACACAGTGATCAACACAATTTTAAGTTCAAGGGAGTTATTACAAAATTAATCCATTACTGCTCAATTGAGTGTAAATTTGTAGTAGAGGGAACAATTACAAACGTAGTTGAAGGAGACATGGTACATTTTAATAGATTGGATTCCAATAGCTTTGGTGTGCATATTGATAGAGTATTCAACCCTCCTTGCAAAGGATGTTTCCTATCTGAAGGATCTCTCATACAATGGCCTGCTAGGAAATTGGCTTGACATAAATAGTTCTCAAATGGATATTAGATTCAAAGAAGTCCCAAAGGAGGTTGAGGTCATCATGTGGGATGCATTAGAAGAAGATAAAAAAACCTCATTTTTTTATCCAATTTCATATGATGCCACTAATCACAATCAATCCAACAGAGTGATAAAAAGATGTTATAATGCTACAAAACGTTTGAAGCTGGATACCCCTCAAGCCAATCCATCTAATCAAAATTATGATGAGGATAGAAAATGGTCAATATTTTTAGAAGAAGTGGAAAATACAAAGTTTAGTTGTTGCAAATCTAATTGTCTCCAAAAATTACCTCTTGCTTCAGTTAGAATTCAAAATCTTGTGGCGCACAACTAGAGCCTTGAATGAAATTGACAGAAAAAAAATTTGTGTTTGATGCATTAACAACAAATGTCATCTTTAATGTTGGTAAGAAAACTATGGAGATACATAAAATGAAATTTGATGGGATGGATGTTTGTTCAGAATGCATGGCACAAAGTATATGGGTACCCAAAGGAGTTCCTTCTATAAACATAAATCTGAATGGATAAGTGGAAATAGGCTTGCAGTGAATGGCAACACTGGAAAAGAGAAACAAAGGTCAAACATTTCCGCAAACAATTGCCTGCATATCAAGAATTGTTGAGAGAAATTTAGATATCTCTCCACATCTAACTCATTCTATAGGACAAGATGGAGTAAAAGTTCCCCAAAGGTTTCTTCCTTCATTCTATACCCAAAATATACTGCGAAAAAAATGCAATGAGGAGCTTGAATTCTTGAAACTTCCTTAGGTGTCACAGTCAAGCTTCAGCAACATAATGAAAAAAAAATTTCACATGTTTCCATTGCAAAAAATAATTTATTTGTCAAGTGTGATGAGTGCACATATTTTTTCAACAAACGTAGAGCCACCACATGCCCAGAAGCACTCATAAAGATTGAGGAGGAACAAACATGGCACAATGAATATATTCAAAGTTGTCGTGTAACTTACTATTCCCACATATTGCAGTCAGAAGAACAACCTCATGGATTCTTGAGCATTGTGCATGATAAAATGGATAAAATGAAAACTTCCATACCAAGGATGGGTAAAAAATCAAATTCAATAAGTAATGTTATGAACCTACCAGTTACTTTGACTGGTATGCTCACACATGGACACAAGACCGGGGGTTTCGGCCATTTTGGCCTGCCATTTGTTGAACATGGAGAAAACTATACAGTCACATCATTAGCTTTGTGTCTTAGGAAGCTTGAAGAACCTGTAATTGATGAGTATGGAGATTTTTTGTATCATTGTGGATCATCCAAACAGCCATTACATGATGCATTATTACAAAATGATGTGCATGAAAAATGTAAAAGGTACAAGGAAATATTTGACCACTCAAAATCAGTTAGTGATGGTAGCGCAAATAATTCTTTCATAAAGCAACCACTGATCCTCTACTTGCAATTGGATAATGCTTCAAGTGATAAAAAGAATCGTACATTATTTGCATTTGTATCAATGTTGACAACAAAAAGGGTATTCAACATTGTGTATGTAAGCTTCCTTCCAGTGGGACACACCCATGAGGATATAGATGGGAATTTTGGAATATTAGCAACATCTTTACATAAATTAGACACATTTTCTTTGCCACATATCATGGAATCTTACAAAACATGCCAACAAGGGTCAAGTACATTCAATCCTTATCTTATTGAGGAAGTGTACAAATTCAAGGACTTTGTGGAGCCATTCTTGTTGGACGGAAACCATAAGATAGTGGGTATCAACAAACCAAAGTTGTTCAGATTCCATGTTGTGGATGGCATACCAATGATGGAGTACAAAGAAACATTAAAGGATCAAAAATGGTCTCGTTCTATCCATATATGGTGTACAAAGGATAATGGTGAACCAAGCTTTCTGGAAGGGAAACCTCCTTTGGCACCTTTCAAGGAACTCAAAGAAATGGAAGATCTAAAAAAGGGAATAAAAGCATATATTGAGCATTGGGGGAAAAGTGCAACAGGAGAAGGTAGTGACTATTGGCTTCTGAAGATCGCGTATTGGGAAAATGTTTTATGTGCTTTGGATAGGCCATTTGTAAATTGTAGTAGGAGGTCAGATGTTTGTTTTGGCCAAAAATAGTACAGATAAAGACATATATGACCAAATAACAGGAGCCACACATATTCACAAAGAAGACTACATTAGTCAACATATCCCAAGTAATAATGATATTTACGTTGGGCCTATTTGTGGAAGATCTAAACAAGAATTCAGTCCGTTGAAGGATGTGTTCAAGGGAAAAATGCTACTTATACGACCAGGAAATGATAATGAAAATATATGGATGGGGAGAGAAGATGGAGATATTTTCCTTCAACATGAAGGAAATGATGTAATTAAAAAGGTGAGAGTTCAATATTGGAAATATATAGGGAGAGGAGAAGGTACAACATTGTATCAGGATTGTTTAAAGTCAAATAAAATTTGTACCATCTCAAATGAACCTAAAGTATATATCGATGTGGATAGCATCATCTAGGCATGGACTTCAAACAAAAATTGGCAAAGTGGATCCATAAAGATACTAGATAAAGGACATGTGGCCATTAAATCATACCTTAAACTACTTGAACATAGGATAAGGAATGTTGACTTGGAGAAACTATTGAAGTTCATTAAATTTGTATGTGAAATCATCTTGGCCCAGGATGTGGGTTTTTTAAAAAATTATTCCAAACCTTGGTCCTATAAAACTTTATGGTTGTACTATTATTTGATAATTAAATGAAATACTGGGTATTATATTACTTTGCAAGATTTTTCCATAATATTAATTCTATAAAACATTGTGATGCTTATGGAACTCTTGAATCTTATTAATGTATTATTAATAATATGATTTCCACCATGCAATTTATTTAATTTGAAAAAAAAAACTTTAATTATGCTCTAAGTAAGTTTACAGGGAGTTGGATCTTGTGATTTAAAGGGAATTGGATGTGATTTACAAGGAATTCATTTGAAAAGATTAATGCTTTGGATTTTTTAGAATTATTTTCTAAGAATTATATGTCTTAATATGTGCATGTCATTCATTATTGTTTAACCACAAAATTATATGGTCTTTTATATTCCTAGAAGCTATTCTTGTGCATAGGTCCAATAATATTATTTAATTCCTCAACAAGAGTGCCTGATACCATGAATTAACATATAAGGATAAAATTTTTAAAAGAGGTCAAAATATATATGAATTATAAAGTAGATATAAATTTGATACACATAAAAATAATTAGGAACATATTTGTACCATGAGTGTGATGAGAATGGGCATATGTCCATTCTCATAGACTCAATAGTTGTTTCTTATTTCATACAACTTGTACCCATATCACATTGTTTTAATTTTTCAAAAGTGGTCAAAATGCCCCATATAGGAATCATATTTTAAATATTGAGATAAAGGAGATACATATAAAAAGAATTAGGAACATAGTTGTATTATGAGTGTGTTGAGAATGGGCATATTCCCATTCTCATAAACCCAATATATAATTAGGAATTTACTTGTATGGCATAGTGAAAATATTGGAATCTAATATTACACTAATTAAATTCCTATAATAAACATATTGGAATCTGATATCACACTAGATAAAAACCAATAATGGAAATTTAGGAATCCAATTTCAACAATTATAAAACTAGAAATGATACTACTATAAATCTATATTCTTAGTAAAATGTTCATATTTAACAAAATTATGGTTTTTTGTGAGATCTCAAAATAGTGTTGGATCATCCTGACCCATCGTGTCATTGTGGTAGTCACTTTTCTTAACCCTTAATTCCCAGGCGTGCTAGCATATTACCCAACCTAAATTGGGTGATCACCCGAAGCGTGTGAAGGCTCCAAACCCCTGACTTATGTGAGCTTTGTTAATAATATTAACATGAATGGTGGAGTAGTGAACAATCATAAACACATACATTCTATAACAAGAACAAAGAAACTAGACCCGAGCATAGATGATCCATATTATGACTATGAACATCAAAAACAACATGTAGAAATCAGATCTAAAAAAATGAACACAATAAAGGACACAAATACTGAGATCCATAAGCACTAATATTTAGAACAACCACCATTATATTAATCCACCAATGTTAAAGTAGCCAAATACATCATAAGAACCATAATCAGACCAGATACATCAACAGAACAACATTCTAACCCTATAATGACTATGTTCAAGAAGTTCCAACAACATTCTCTCTCATCTCCCCCTCTCCCGTGTAAATCAATACATATCAAGGATAATTCGTGGGGACTTTCCCTCCACTGCTTAGAGAAGGCCGCATGCCAAATTTCATCATGCTCCACCATACTCAAGTACCCTAAGCATGTCAACACTCTCCTAATACCAACTCAAATATAACGAACTCTACTTTTTAGCTCTTAATCTTAGCATGATGATCATATCCTAAAGTAGGCTTTTCTTAGGCTGCAAGTATCCATGCTTTATCCTTATCCACAATCAAGTTTGGCCGCATCTCCACATGTCCTTCATTGCAACTCTAACTATGGCCCAAAATGTGGCTAAGTCTTGAGCCTGTTCTTTCTGAGTGTGAACCTTCACACTCTTCCCGAAGCTAATTTTGTAGGAGCCTTTGCACGTTGTCACATGACAAAACGCATCACACCTCAGGTACTTAGTCTTTTTTGGGGCTCAACATTACCCCACACTAGCTTGATTTCTGCCCCTAACAATTCTTTGCACCTTATGTACAAAATTCCATTGATCTAAAAACTGGCTAAGGAAAAAATGTTGTATTTTTCAATAGTCTAAACTGTTAACTAGACGAGTTCAAGGAACTCTGCATCTATCTCCCCCTTTAACTTCTTCCATGCCTCCAATTTGGCCATTACTTTTTCTAGCGCTGCCTCCACTATATTGGGTATATGTTTTGGCATAATTTCTTCAATTCTCCCCTTGAGCTCTTATATGACCACCACCAGTTCTGCGCAAGCTCCCTCGAACTCATCCATGTGTTATGTGATAGAATCTCAGAGCTCAAAAATCTAAAATTCCATCTTATCACACTTGGTCTTTATCTTATCCTTTTGTGTTGTGATGTCGAATATCAGTTGGGCATGCTCAATCTTATTTTTTGGGACCCTCTCCTGTAAGGCCTTTAGGACGACCTCTTCATCTTTGACTCGTGCATCAATAACGGGATCACATTTCCAACAATTGTTGAATCCCCTATCTACTAATATGTTTTCCACCTTCATTAGGGTGAGAAATTCCTCCAACTCGATAATCCAGGCTTCAACAACAATCTTATTATTTTCCTTCTCCCTCACAAGCTCCTCTGGTGTGGTTCCCGTGCCATCCTTTATGTTGACTAGCAAAATCCCCACCAAGTCTTCCAAATATTCCATCTCATCGTTATAGTCCATTTTGGCTTGGCTCACGAGTGTCGAACATTGCTCCAAGACTTTATTAACCAAGGTTTCAGCTCGATCATATGTTTCTTTTGTCCGTGCATATTTGAAAAGTTAATATCATAATTGCATAAAGAAAATTCGAAATCTTACTCTTTATTCTTGCTCAATACATAGGAAGTATTACATCCATTTAAATAGGAGATGTTGTTCCTATATTTAAGGAGATATAATCTCCATAAATATCTCCACACATAACTCCTAAAACAACTCCATGCTATTATACGTGAGATTTTGTTTTCTCACAAAACTAATATTGTTAATGATTTGTTTACTCAACAACTCATAACAATATTTACTCACCCACTCATAATTACATTTACAATAATGTAATTAATTATTACAACACATATTATATTATCCTAGATGATATAATCACTTACATAATATTCTATGTTCACACTACAACATAGATATTCCTAACATTCGCCCCCTTAGTGTGAACATGGGGTAAGAGCTCCTGGAAACATCAACCTTGTCGGAGTAATCATTGCTACTGGATCTTGCTATCTGGATCTTGCTGCTAATGATCATTCTTGTCGTATGAACATCTTCATCGACTAATCACCTTCCACCGAAGTACCTTCCACCGAAGTATGGCAGTCAGAGGACCGTACGACTGGAAACAGAGGACCGTACGTAGATGATTTTCCCGACTGTAAGCTGAGTCATGACAGTTTGCTTCTTCCACACCAAATAGACACTCAGGAACTGTTGTTAGTCTATGTGAACACATTAAAATCAAAACATGAAACTAGTTTCACCCCCTTGTGTATAAACACACCACATAACTGAAATAAAATATCACCACATCTGTCTGCGACCCCATCGTTGGTGAATGACGAGAGGACGCTGATTTTCCTCCTTCCTCCATTGCCTCCTTCCTCCAACAAGAAAAGAGTCTACCATAGGAAATCCTCATCACTAGGACATGAAAGTTCTTCATCAGTTGAGTAGACTTCCCAATCAGTTTCTACTTCAGCTAGAAGGGCTTTCTGATCTATCTTGTCATCAAGAAGATCCTGAGCTCTCTTTTTACAGTTCAGTATTACATGCCCAATCTCATTACAATAAAAGCATTTTATTTTTCCATGTGAAGGAACCTTCTTTGGTTTATGTTTTTCCTTCTTAGATGAGGAGCTCGGTTTGTTTCCTACATATAGTACTTCTTCATGTTCTTCATGATTGCTTTGTTCTAACAATGTAGAAATCACTCCTTCTAGACTAATAGTAATTTTACTCAAAGTAAATACAATATTTGAGTAACTCTTAGGCATGCTATTAAGAAGAATAGCTTTAGCATCATCATCTTTTACATGTTCTTTAATTCCAGCTAGTTGATTTAGCAAAGAACGAAACTTACTTATATGATCTGCCATTTTTGAGTTCTCTTCCATTTTCAACCCGTACAAGCGTTGCTTCAATGTAGTCTTTGCCATTTCAGCTTCAGAACCAAACAATTTGTTAAGAGACTCCCAAATTTCTTTTGCAGATTTTGTGAAATCCACATGATGTAGATAGGCTTTTGATAAGCCCAGACCAATGGTACCTAATGCTCTCTGATCTTTTGCATTCCATTTTGCCAATTCATTTCCTCCAGTGGGTGGAGTTGAATTAGACTTCACCACATCTCATAGATCCTTTTCTATTAAATGTAATTGCATCTGTAGTTGCCATGTATGGAAATCTTGTCCTTCAAACTTTTCAATCAGATTTAGTTTCTCCATTATTTTGTACAATACTGATAAAAAAATACAAAATTGAATCAAGTACTTTAAAATTTTATATTGAATACCTTTTAACCTCCAAGCAAGTCAAGAACTTGTATTAACAATTCAACATTATTGAAAATTGGAGAAAACTTTCAGTAGAAGAATTGATGTGCTTAATTTGATAGCTGCATAGTAAAATCCGTATTTCTTCCAAACTACGTTCTGGGTTCTTCTAAAATTTCTTCTGTAGTTTCTTGACCAGCATCTGATTCTACACACAAAATTATAGAAAAACCCACATCTGGAAACGAAAAATATAATATATTCTTTGAGACGGATCTGATCATGAAAGCACTAAAATTTCTTGCATCAAACCTGCTTTGTTACCAAATGAAAAGTTAATATCATAATTGCATAAAGAAAATTCAAAATCTTACTCTTTATTCTTGCTCAATACATAGGAAGTATTACATCCATTTAAATAGGAGATGTTGTTCCTATATTTAAGGAGATATAATCTCCATAAATATCTCCACACATAACTCCTAAAACAACTCCATGCTATTATACGTGAGATTTTGTTTTCTCACAAAACTAATATTGTTAATGATTTGTTTACTCAACAACTCATAATAATATTTACTCACCCACTCATAATTACATTTACAATAATGTAATTAATTATTACAACACATATTATATTATCCTAGATGATATAATCACTTACATAATATTCTATGTTCACACTACAACATAGATATTCCTAACAATATTCACCCTTCAAACCATGGTGTAATATTTCTATTTCCTTTTCCTTCTCCTTTTGATCTATAACCAAGGTTTGACCAGTCGCCCCTATGTCTAAGCTCTGACTTATGACTTCTAAGTATATCTTTTGCAGTGCATTGCATGTCTGCTCATCTACAAGGTGGTTCGGATCCGCCACTTTATAAGTCACCCCTTTCCTATTCTTCAAATAGATGGTCTTGATCATATGATCATTCACCTCAAACTCGATCTCTTCTACAAGAAAATGTATATTCTAACTTATCATTTTCTTGTTCCTCGTTACACCCCATCCTGGTCTAATAAATCCCATACATAAAACTTCTCTAGGGAAACGGTGCTCTAGAACCATGGGCACAATACCTTCGCGGGATTATCCACAAATTCCATATGAGAGGACCTAGGTGCTCACCTCCTCCTCACCACCTTGTGCTTTGTGTGTTGCTTCCTCTGGGTGTTTGATCCTGCAACAAACCCTTTATCCTCCTTGATAACAAAGGAGTCTCTCCTTTATTCTTATCTTCTAGATCGACGGGCTAGATAGGTGAAATTTCTCACATAAGACTCTTCATAGTTTCCTCCGTTGTAGGCATCTTCACCTTTATGTGTTCCTTAACTGCTACCTTGGCCATCTCCTCGGCCCTTCTCTTCTCCTGCTCCTCAAGCTTCACCTCGAGTTCTTCTCTGAACGTGGTGTGATTTTTTTTGATCCTATCTTCATCGCAGAACTAGAGACAATATTTTACCTTAGGCTTCTTCGAGTTGTTTAACTTCTTTGCACTCTAGATGTGAACCCTCGACATTGCCATGCTATGATGTACCTACGCCTCCACTTCTGCTCTAATGTAAATAATACCTCCTTTTCTTAAAAGTGTCCAATTTCACCTCACTTCCTTCTTCTTCTTCCTTGTAACGCTCAAAATTACTAGAACTGGAAAATGAGGATATTTTTTTAAAACATACATAAATATAGATTACACAGTTGCAATCATAAAAAATTGTTTAATCAAATTCTTTAAATCAAATTTGTTCTTTTGATCTATCTGATAACATTCATGTAAGCCATGTGTGGCTAAGAAGGGTGTATCTAGATCTCCACAATCTCCCTTCGTCACTACTTCGAGTGACAATGCTTACTAGCATTTTGGATCAACCTTTTTCAGGTCATCGAAACCATGTGAAAGTCCTTGGGTCTACCACAAAGCTAGTTTTCCAACTTCGTATTATTGTATCCGACCATTGCCTACCTCATGTTCAGTTTTTAACTTCCCATGATCGGGTTACTGGCAATTTTAATTTAACTGGAGGACTAGGTGATCAGACAATGCACAGCCATCAATGCATTACTTTGGCCAAAGTTTTCCGCCGTGCAAGTTACAGCTAAACTCAAGACAACACACTAGTCTTATGAGTTTAAGTCTTCTACCACCTCACAATTATCCCTTTTCACAGTTATCTAGATCTTATAGTTTGTATTTACTTTATTTCCAATTTAACCTATCTTGCAAGAGTTTATATCGAGATAAATGCCAAAGGCAAACTAGGATCATCATGAGATAAGTACATTCATTACGCTGAAATGTATCTATTTCATCCTTTCACATGTACTTATCCCTTAATATGCTTAATGAATCTTTTCATCTATTTATCTTCCCAATTAGTTTCTCTTTTCCTGATGCTTGGTTTTTTAACCTTAAATTACCTTTTACAACGATACTCTTCCATTCTCTATACAACAGGATTTACAATCTTATCATATTAATACCAAGCTTACCGAAAGGCCGAATTAAATATATATTAAAACATGTATTTTTAATTATTGCTTCGATTAGCTACGCCACTAAATAGCTTATTTAATTTAGAAATTAGAGACAATTGATTGTTACAATAATTGCCCAACTATCAGCTTCATACATTGACAAATATCAAATAAATAAATTTAACAATTTATGATAAGTAAGATTTCTTACTTCTAGTATTTATCATTTACTCATATTGAGATATTATTACATACAAGGTAATCATCTATTTATTAAAATCATAAATTACATATGTCGTTAAGGTGAAATATATAACTATTACGGTAACTCTCACATAGTGAGGTTTGAATATTAACAATGGGTCCAAGATCCCAATAAATTTAGTCAAAATTCTGGGATATCATCCTTCTACAAATTGAAATCCAAGTATCTCATTTAGATCCATGATACAATAAAACTTCACAAGACATGAATTTCTGCATATCCGAACATGACGGCTAATTATCCTGTAAGACTGGAGTAGTGGTATGTTGTCAGTTCAAAATGAACTCGCATGAATATTGCCTCCAATTTCTAATGTAATTATTTAATAAAATATGAAACGATATACATGTTATTTTATCAACAAACAAATGGTAATACAACGGAGAATGTATTATTACATATTTTTCATCAAGATACAACTATGAATGTACACAAATAGACCAACCAATTTCTATTTCAGCAATCAGGTTTCACTCTAATCACAAGGATCAAGACATAATCAAACCATAATCATTCAACATCCAAATTCGATTAAAGCACAAGCAAATCATGCTTCACATGGTACAGATTCAACTATTATTTTTCTTACCTTCCACTCAACAAACAACTTAACAAAACTGTCTGAAATTATCATTTCCAAATACCAATTAGACATATTTCCTCTAGGTAATGAGCAGCTCTATAAAACGCATAGTAACTTTATTTCAAACAATCAAAATACATTTATATATATTTATAAGAACATTCCAACTAAATAGTGTAGAAACACCTCTATTAAATCATTTTAACATATTCTTTCAGGTAACCGATAGATCGACAAAACAAATTAACCCACGTACCACAGGATGATAATTTTGAAGTCTATTTGCATAGAATAACAACAATAAGTTTCTAACACTTCTAGTAATGAAATCCTTTAAGAAAAACTAAGTCATCTTACATAGACTGTTAACACTAATTTATTTTTCACTCGGAATAAAATTATACCTACAGGGAAATCAACTTGTACATATCCAAATTAGTTCATTCCAACATTAATTTCTTTTCTGTTTAGAAATTATTAGAATCCGGAAGCAAATATATCAGGCAAAATGATGAAATACCAGGTAAAAACATTTTTCACACTACCCAGAAATCGCTTTGCTCATACGAATAACTTATTGTTTGATTGTAATAAAACCCAGAGGCAGAAATCGATTTGGGTTTCCAAAAATCAAATTTAAATAGAAAATAAAATAAAATAAAATTGATTAGGAAAACCCATCTGCGTTTTTTCTAGGTTTAGCTAAAACCACACAAAGGAAACTTGAGAGAATACAGAATCCATCAATTTCCTTTTTAGATTTCATTTCCAAGCAATTAAATCAGAAGTTGTTCACAAATTCATTTAATTGCCATTTAAAACAGAATGTGTATTTCCTCATTATTTACAAATAATGTTGCAGAGAAAGGAGAAGATATTCATGCATGAAGTAAACCCAGAATCGGCAACCTCTTACTCTCCCCACTCCAACAAGTTGAATCTTTCTTTCCTCCAAAACTCACGCAGGTATTCCAAAAGAGAAGAATGAAAACAGACAAAGGAGAAATAAAAGAAAATATAATGAAGAAACTATACTATATTGGAGAATTTTTGGGCTTCCAAATGCTGCTTCATGCGTCAATGCATGCCACATACTTGGTGTCATATGTAGGTGTGTCCCTTTCAAAACTCTCAGATTTTAAGTATTAAAATATTACTATTATTATTCTTTTTGTAACTTTTGATTTACATGCCAAATCATTTTAGGATTTAAATATATAATTTCACAAATTAATAATGCATTTTTAAAAAAAAAAATTTAATTAATACCTAACTTTAATGGAAAAATTAATCATCATAATATAAGTCCATATATTGCCAACAATATGTTATCGTAATAATTATTTGAATATTCTCATAAAGCTAGTTTGATATAGCATTGTCAAATAAAACAAAGGTGGTATTTATCACGGTTATTGTAAAAGTTGAACAAAACAAAAGACAAACAAACTGATTAAAATAAAATAACCAGAATACAAATAACTAAAAGATTCACTATCATTCATGAACCATTTAACCTATGATTAAGGCCTAGTCATGTTTTAGGAAGGATCATCAAGGTGGGCGCGGCCCTGCGAGGTTATTCGTTCCACAAGGTCATGCCCTGCAGCAAAAGTTGTGGGTCATGATACGACGAATCAAATGAATTTTACACCCAAGTATGATCTCGTCTAATCTTGTTTAGACTTAACCGTAGTTACTTTAACTTACAAGAAATTTTGGGATGTTACATTCCTCTAGTTCTTCTGTCGAGACCACTCTCATAGGATTGATCGGTGCCTCTCTTGGCCTTAGAAGGGTGGAGTTTGTAACCTCCACTTCAACTCTGTAACATCCCAAAAAAATCTTGTAAGTTAAATTAACTACGAATAAGTCTAATTAGGATTAGACGAGATCATCATTGTGTATAAAATTCATTTGGTTCGTTGTGTCATGACCCACAAATTCTACTGCAGGGCACGACACTGCGGAACAAATAATCCCGCACCCACCTTTATGATCCTACCCAAAAAACATGGTTAGGCCTTAATCATAGGTAAAATGGTTCATAAATGATTGTAAATATTTCAGTTATTTGTATTTTGGTTACTTTATTTTAATCGTTTTGGTCGTCTTTTGTTTTGTTCGACTTTTGCAATGACCACAATGATCACTGCCTCTATTTTATTTGACAATGCTATATCAAGCCATCTTTATGAGAATATTCGAATTATTATTTACGGACTTGATGATTTTCGTTATTGGAATGTTTTATATAAACCTGGAAATTCAACTAATTATTATGGTAATATATTGTTGGAAATATGTGGACATGTATTATGAAGGTTAATTTTAACTTAACCATTAAGTTGGGTAACAACTAAAGTAAAAATAATGTGTATGAAATATTAATTAGTATATATATTTTAGAGGGATTTGACATGTAAGACAAAAGTTTTTTATTTAGATATTGAAATTTATGGGTTTCATAAAGTGAAACACCTTCACATCGCACAAGTGTGTGGCATGCACTAGTACACGTACCAGCATTGGGAAGCCCGAAAATTCTTCAATATGTTGCCCAACTATAGTTCTTTCATTATATTTTTTCTGTTATTTCTCCTTTGTTTATTTTCATTCTCCCCTTCTGGAATACCCTGCGTGAGTTTTAGAGGAAAGAAGGATTCAACTTGTTGGAGCTGGAAGAGTATAAGGTTTCTGATTCTGGGTTTATTTCAGGCATGAATATCTTCTCCCTTCTTTGTTGCGTTGTTTGTAAAAAGGAAAAAATAGGAAATACACATTTTGTTTTTTTTATGGCAATCAAGGAATTTGTGGTCAGCTTTTGATTTAATTATTTGGAGATGAAGTTTGAAAAGGAAATTGATGAATTATGTATTCTTTTTAGTTTTCTTTGTGTGGTTTTAACTAAACCCAGAAAAATACGCAGATGGGGTTTTGGGTTTTAATCTGCAAAAATAAAGTAAAAAAAAGGTTAAAAATTCCTTCTTTCCATTAAAATAAATTATAACCAAAGGAAAAGAGTTGGGTTTTCCTGTAATGGAAGAAGGAAAATGTTTTGTGAATTTATGTGTTTTAAAATTGATTTATGCTTGTGGTTTTTCATTTTGGTTTACTGAAATTTAATTGTGTTTTTTCTGTAAACAAATCGATTTGGGTATACAAATCGATTTGCATAAATGAATCAATTTGGGTATCCCCATCAATATGGGTATGCAACCAGTTGGGGTTTTGTATTTTTCTTTTTGGTTGTTACATGTAGGTCTGATTGCTAATTTATTGTGATCTCTTGAATGATAATTTGTGGATTTCAAAGCTCTTGCATGGGGTTGTTTTTCCAAAAAATTTATCTTTATGGACATCTAAATCGGATCATGTATAAATGAGGGTGTGTTGTTATGTGTAAAAAAAAGGCATTTAACCTGTAACTTCCAGCATGGCAATATGACTTGGATTTTGTAAAACTGTGAAAAAGAAATTGCTTGTCTTGGTAAGGGCATGAAATCCAGGACAGCTTGACCCAGATGCACCAAGGAGTAATTGGTGGCATGATTGGGTTTTATATAATGATATCTTATGAAATAAGTAATTAGTTGTTCTTTTACTAAACAAAGTATGTTTACATGATGTAATCAGGGTGCTACTATATTGTTTTGCTGGGGTTGTTCGTTTACCAGATAGAACATGTTAAAGTGATGTAAATTTGGTGATATTTGTGCTAATTTGTAGAGCTTCTCATTGACTAAAAAGAAATAAGTTTTATTTTCCTTGGTAATGATGTTCTTGGACAATATGATGATCTACTCATTAACTAGAAAGAATATGTTTGATTATTTTTTGGTAATGATGATTTTTGGATAGTTTTGTTAAGTTTTTCGTTGATTTGGAAGATAAGAGAAATAGTATTAAAATCTATGCCAAATAAAGTACGATTTTCTTGTGGTCATAATTTGAATTCGGATGTTGAGTGATTATGGTTTGATTATGTTGAAATAGAGATTGGTTGTTCCATTTGTATGCATCCATAGTTGTATCTTTATAGGAGCCAGGGGGTAAATCACTTTCAGTTGTATTACCATATGCTTGTTGATAAAATAGCATGTATATCCTTTCTTATTTTACTAATTAATTAGATCAGAAAATGGAGTTAATATTCATGCCAGTTCATTTTGAATTGACATCATACCACTACTCCAGTCTTGCAGGACAATTAGCCATTACTTTCAAATGTGTGGAAACTCATGTTTTGTGAAGTTTTATCGTAGCATGGATCAAAATGAGATGCTTGGATTTCAATTTGTAGAAGGATGAAATCCTAGAATTTTGACTGAATTTATTGGGATCTTGGACCCATTGTAAATATTTAAACCTCACTATGTGAGAGTTATTATACCGGTTATATATTTCGCCTTAACGGCATATGTAATTTATGATTTTAATAAAGAGATAATTACTTTGTGTGTAATAATGTCTCAAAATGAGTAAATGATGAATACTTGAGTTGAGAAATCTTACTTTTCACAAATTGTTAAATATATTTATTTGATAGTAATCAATGTATGAAGCCGATAATTGGACAATTATTGTAACAATCATTAGTCTTTTAATTTCTAAATTTAACAGCTATTTAGTGGTGTAGCTAATCAAGGAAATATATATATATATATATATATATATATATATATATATATATATATTATTTATCCTTTCGGTAAACTTGGTATTATTATGATAAGATTGTAAATCCTGTTGTATAGAGAATGGAAGAGTATCATTGTAAAGAGGTAATTTAAGGTTAAGGAATCAAACGTCAGGAATAGAGAGACTAAATGGGATGGTAAATAGATGAAATGATCCGTTAGGCATATTAAGGGATAACTACATGTGGAATGTTGATATAGTTACATTTTAGCATAACGAATGTACTTATCTCATAATGATCCTAGTTGGCCTTTGGTATCTATTTTAATATAAACTCTTGCAAGATAGGTTAAATTGGAAATAAAATAAAAACAAACTATAAAGATCTAGATAATTGTGAAAGGGATGGTTGTGAGGTGGTGGAAGACTTAAAACTCATAAGACTAGTGTGTTGTCTTGAGTTTAACCGTAACGTACATGACGGATAACTTTGGCCAAAGTAATGCATTAATGGTTATGCATTGTCTGATCACCTAAGTCCCCCAATTAAAATAAAAATTTTCTGTAACCTAATCATGGGAAGTTGGACACTGAACATGAGGTAGACAATGGTCAGATACCAGAATACGAAGTTAGGAAATTAGCTTCGTGGTAGACCAAAGGACTTTCACATAGTTCCCTCGACCTTTAAAAGGTTGAGCCGAAATGCTAGTAAGCATTGTCACTCGAAGTAGTGACGAAGGGAGATTATGGAGATCTAGATACACCCTTCTCAGCCACACATGACTTACATGGATGTTATCAGATAGATCAAAAGAACCAATTTGATTTAATGAATTTGATTAAATAAATCTGTACGATTACAACTGTGTAATTTTTTTTTATGTTTAAAAAAAATCATTTTCCAGCTCTTGTAATTTTGAGTGTTACATTTTGGTATCAGAGCCAGAGGCTCAAACACTTAGACATTAATGGGACACACGTTCTAATAAACGTATCCTCTTTTATAAAACAGGAAACTATGGCTAGGCCGGTAACAAGAGCTAGTATGGCAAGTGACAGTGGGGTAAATATTGATGACATGTCGGATAATATGGCTACTAAGTTAGAAGAAATCCTCAACCTTTTGAATGACACCTGAAACCAAGTTATTTCCTTAGAACAACAAGGTCAGGGTGGTGAAGAAAATGAGAATCATATGGATGAGAATCAGGGTGATGAGCAATATGATGATCAACCCGAGCACCTGAATGAAAAGGAAAATAAGAAAGCAAGGCTAGCTGCTGAGTTAGTAAGGGACATTAAAAGAATATCCCCACCTAAATTTGATGGTACAACTCTTGAGGATGGTGTTGAAACTTGGATCTCTTATATGGAAAAGTATTTTGAGATTAGGGACTTTTCTAAGGAGACAAAAGTAGTATGGGGAGCCTACCAATTATCCTGTGAAGCATCTTCCTGGTGGGATAACCGGAAAATGGAACTAGGAATTGATTCTGGTATGATCACATGGGAGCAGTTCAAGGCCTACTTCCATCAAAGATGGCAGAATTCCAAAATCTGATTCAAGGAAAGTACTCAGTTACAGAATATTGGGAACGTTTCACGCGATTGCTGAAATATGTTCCTATGTATCAAAAGGATGAGAAGTTTAGAGTGAGAAAATTTATAATGGGATTAAATCCTAGTATTGGTGGTGTGGTAGATGTTCATGGACCTACCTCGATGGAATTTGTGTTTGAAAAAGCTATCAAGTAAGAACAAAAGCTGTGAAGTATTTATGCCTCTAAAGAGGAAAGCAAAAGGAAAAATAGCAAGTTTCAAGCACCAACCGTAAGTAAACCAGCATGGAAAAATGGAAACAACAAGTTCAGGCATGTCAACAAAAAAGGAATAACAAGTAGAACTATTGTGAATAATAATAAAAATGGGCAAGGAACAAGTTTCAGCTAGAATAAGATTGAGAGAAAAGGACCACTGGGTGGATGTTTTAAATGTGGTGGTGATCATTTTGCTAACAATTGTCTGCAAAGAGGAAAATGGAATAACCAACAGAAGGGGTTTACTGCAGTAAATAAAGAGGGAAAACAACATAATATTTATGCTGCAATCCATAATAAGCAAGCAAAAAAGTAAGCGACTCCAATAGAAACTTCAAGTAAGCTTTTTAGAGAACCTGGTTCAACAAAATGTTTTGTTTCATCTAAAGTAGCTGATAAACTCAAGATAAGAGTTGTGTACATGGAACACACTTGGACTGTACAGTATAGAAATAATGCTATACATAGAGTGACTCAATGTTTGTTTGAGGCACCACTAGAATTACCTAAGTTCATGATAAGATTAAACATGTATGTGGCACCTCTTGGATCCTATGATATTTTCATAGGTATAAATTGGTTAAGTTGGCATAATGCAACTTTGGATTGCTTAGGAAAATGTGTAACCTGATGCGATGATCTGTAGAAAACAACAAGTGTTCAGGGTGTTACAAGAGAGTTTGTGACCAGGTAGATTTATGCCATGCAGCTAAAAAAGGTAAAGCGGAAGGGCTGCCATCTATATGCTGTAAAAATAACAAATTCAGGACAGGAAATTGATCCTAAAATTGAAGCATTTCCCATCCTAAGGGAATTTAGAGATGTGTTTCCAAATGATTTTCTCAGAATTCCACCTAAGCATGAATTTGACTTCACAATAGAGGTCAAACAAGCAATGGAACCAATCTCCAAGGCACCATACAGAATGACAACAACCGAATTAGTTGAGTTGAAAGATCAATTACATGAATTGTTGTCCTTAGGTCTGATTAGACCAAGTATATCACCATGGGGTGCACCAGTTATCTTCGTGAAAAAGAAGGATAGGACCCTCAGACTTTGTATTGCTTATCAAATTCTCAACAAGGTAACAGTGAAGAATCGGTACCTGCTATCCTAAATCAATGATATTTTTTATCAAATGGGGGGTGCAAAAGTGTTTTCCAAGATTGATCTTAGATTCGATTATCATCAACTGTGAATCAAGGATGAAGATATCCATAAAACCACTTTTAGAACAAGGTATGGGCATTACAAGTTTACAGTTTTGCCATTTAGTCTAACAAATGCACCTACCGCTTTCATGAACTTAATGAACAGCGTGTTTAAGGAATACTTAGACCAATTTTTACTTATCCTTCTCGATGATATATTAATATACTCCAAGAATGAGGAAGAACATGATGAACATTTAAGGATTGTGTTGGGAATTCTCAGAAAACATAAATTATATGGAAAATTATCTAAGTGTGTTTTCTATCAATACGAAGTACAATATTTAGGCCACTTAATAAATAAAGAAGGAATCTCAGTGGACCCCTCGAAGATCAGTGCCATCATGGAATGGCCAACACCAAAGGATGTGCACGAACTAAGAAGTTTAATGGGTCTAGCAGGCTACTATCGGAAGTTTGTAAAGGACTTATCTAAGTTAGCAGGACCTATCACTTCTTTACAAACGAAGGGTAAGAAAAAAAATTTGGACAACAAGTGTGAAGAAGCCTTGAAGGAGTTAAAAGGTAGACTCACAAGTGCTTTGGTGTTGAAGATTTTGGATCCAAATGGGAACTTCTTGGTGGTAACCAATGCTTCAGGGGAAGGTTTGGGCAGATTACTACTTCAAGATGGGCATGTGGTAGCTTTTGGAAGTAGAAAATTGAGGGTGCATGAAATAAATTATGCACCACATGATCTTGAAATTGTTGTGATTATTCGTGCACTGCAGGTATCGAGGCACTATTTGCTAGGGAAACCTTTTGAACTCAAAACAGGTCATCTTGGGCTCAAATACATCTTTACGTAGCCAAATCTAAATGTAAGGCAGTGAAGATGGCTGAAGTTCCTAGCAAATTATGAATTTGATATAAATTACATTAAGGGAAAAGAGAATAGAGTGCCCGATGCTTTAAGTCGAAAAAAATATATTGTTGCTATAATTACATTAAGAACTCGGTTTAAAGATGAGGTTAAAAATGAGTTAACCAATGACTCCTACTACAATCATGTTAAAACATCTCTAGAAAAAGATCCAAGGGACAAGAGGTATGACGATTTCAAGGTGGAAACAGATGGGATTCTGTGTTATAATAGCAGAATATATGTACCAGAAGGTAAAGAACTCAGAAATAAAGTCATGAGAGAATTTCATGATGATCCCTACTCGGGACACACAGGAGTAACAAAGATGATGACGAACATCAAAAAGCAATACTTCTGGAAAAAGATGAAAAATGATGTGATTCTTTATGTCTCACAATGCCTGGAATGTTAGCAAGTAAAAGCTGAACATTTACATCCAACAGGATTATTATATCCTAACAATGTGCCAGAATATAAGTGGCAAGTTATAATTATGGATTTTATCCAAGGTCTACCTATGTCCCAAAATAAACATGATTTTATACTTGTAGTTGTAGACAAGTTAACTAAAGTGGCACATTTTATAGCAGGTAATTTAATGGATAATTCACCCATACTGGCAAAAATATTCATGTAATAATTTTTCGGATACATGGAGTTCCAGAAGTAATAATTTTAGACAGGGACTCAAGCATAACTTCTAGATTATGGCAGACTTTGTACGCTGCCTTAGGGAAAAAATTGAACATAAGTTCTACCTACCATCCTGAAACTGATGGTCAAACTGAAAGAGTAAATCAAGTTTTAGAATATTTACTAAGAATGTATTGCATGCATCAGTAATACAAATGGGAAGAGTATCTTCCCTTGGTTGAATTTTCCTATAACAATACTTACCATTCTTCCATTCAGATGGCTCCTTTTGAGGCCTTATATGGTCTTAGGTGTAGAACACCTATAAGTTGGGATCCTAAAGATAGAGTACTGATTGGACCAGAAATTCTTTCGGAAATGGAAAAACAAGTTAAATTAATCTAAGTAAGATTGAAAGAGGCAACAAATAGATAGAAAAGTTATGCATATTTAAAAAGAATTGACAGAAAGTTTAACGTGGGAGATAATTTTTTTCTTAGGGTCAAACCTAAAAAGAGTTCTATTTCGTTTTGCAAGTCAGCCAAACTATCTCCTAGGTTTGTAGGACCATTTGAAGTCCTAGAGGTTGTTGGACCAATAGTCTACAAGCTAGCACTACCTCTTACTCTATCTAGGCTACATAATGTATTTCATGTATCCTTGCTTAAGAAATATGTACCTGATTTAACACATGTACTTAATTGGGATTCATTGCAGATTCTAGATCCAGGGGTAATCGTGGTTGATCCTATAAGGATACTAGAAACCCAAAAGTTGCACTTGAGGAACTGTGAGATTTTACAATGTAAGGTCTAGTGGGACCAATATTCTGAAGAAAGTGCCACTTAGGAGAATCTGGAAGATATCTTGACTACTTTTCCGCATTTGTTTGATTGATTTTTATGAACATTTTTTGTTATAGTGCTAAATTCAGTCTTCTGAAAAGTGGTAGATAAGAAAAATTTGTAGATAAGCCTACAACTGAATATTAGGACTAAGATACTTTTTAATTAGTAGTTATTGTTCAATATTTTGTTAATGAACCCGGAAAATCTATCGTTTAGGCAGTAATATATTATGTTCACATATTATGATTGATTTTCTATATGTACAAGGTTTGTTGCAACCTTTATGATTCAGCTGAAATAATATTGTTACAAATTTTAAGCTAATTTGAAATATATTTATACAACAAAGGAATAATGGGTTAGTTTATCTATTTATCCTGAAATCATCGAGATGATGATTATTCTAAGAGGTGGAGTATGTAACATCCCAAAAATTTCTTTCAAGTTAAATTAACTACGGATAAGTCTAATCAGGATTAGACGAGATCATCATTGTGTGTAAAATTCATTTGGTTTGTCATGTCATGACCCATAGCTTCTATTGTGGGGCATGATACTGCGGAATGAATAACCCCGCACCCACCTTTATGATCGTTCCTAAAAAACATGGTTAGGCCGTAATCATAGGAAAAATGGTTCATAAATGATTATGGATCTTTCGGTTATTTGTATTTTGGTTACTTTATTTTATTTAGTTTGGTCGTCTTTTGTTTTGTTCAACTTTTGCAATGACTGTGATGATAATTGCCTCTATTTTATTTGACTAATGCTATATTAAGCCAACTTTATGAGACTATTTGAATTATTATTTACGGACTTGATGATTTTTGTTATTGGAATGTTTTATATAAACCTAGAAATTCAACTAATTATTATGGTAATATATATTGTTGGAAATATGTGGACTTGTATTATGAAGGTTAATTTTAACTTAACCATTAAGTTGGGTAACAACTAAAGTAAAAATAAATGTGTATGAAATATTAATTAGTATATATATTTTAGAGGGATTTGAAATGTAAGCCAAAAGTTTTTAATTTAGATATTGAAGTTTATGGGTTTCATAAAGTGAAACACCTTCACATGGCACAAGTGTGCGACATACACTAGTACACGTACCAACATTGGGAAGCCTGAAAATTCTCCAATATGCCGCCCAACTATAGTTCTTTCATTATGTTTTTTCGGTTATTTTTCCTTTGTTTATTTTCATTCTCCCCTTTTGGAATACCTGCGTGAGTTTTAGAGGAAAGAAGGATTCAACTTGTTGGAGCTGGAAGAGTAGAAGGTTTCCGATTCTGGGTTTATTTCAGGCATGAATATCGTATCCCTTCTTTGCTGTGTTGTTTGTAAAACAGGAAAAAGGAGGAAATACACATTTTAGTTTTTTTATGGCAATCAAGGAATTTGTGGTCAGCTTTTGATTTAATTGTTTGGAGATGAAGTTTGAAAAGGAAATTGATGAATTATGTATTCTTTTTAGTTTTCTTTGTGTGGTTTTAACTAAACCCAGAAAAATACATATATGGGGTTTTGGGTTTTGATCTGCAAAAATAAAGTAAAAGAAAGGTTAAAAATTCCTTCTTTGGATTAAAATAAATTGTAACCAAAGGAAAAGAGTTGGGTTTTTCTTGTACTAGAAGAAGGAAAACGTTTTGTGAATTCATGTGTTTAAAATCGATTTGTGCTTGTGGGTTTTCATTTTGGTTTACTGAAATTTAGTTGTGTGTTTTCTGTCAACAAATCGATTTGGGTATACAAATTGATTTGCATAAATGAATTGGATTTGGGTAACCCCATCGATATGGGTATGCAACTGGTTGGGGTTTTGTATTTTTCTTTTTGGCTGTTATATGCAGGTCTGATTGTTAATTTATTGTGATCTCTTGAATGATAATTTATGGATGTCAAAGCTCTTGCATGGGGTTGTTTTTCCCAGAAATTTAATCTTTATGGACATCTAAATAAGAATCATGTATAAATGAGGGTGTGTTGTTATGTGTAAAAAAAATGCATTTATCCTGTAACTTCCAACCTGGAAATATGACTTGGATTTTTGTAAAACTGTGAAAAAGAAATTACTTGTCTTAGTAAGGGCATGAAATCTAGGACAACTTGACCCAGATGCACCAAGAAGTAATTGGTGGCATGATTGGGTTTTATATAATGATATCTTATGAAAGAAGTAATTAGTTGTTCTTTTACTAAACAGAGTATGTTTACATGATGTAATCAGGGTGCTGCTATATTGTTTTGTTGGGGTTGTTCGTTTACTAGATAGAACATGTTTAAGTGATGTAAATTTGGTGATATTTGTGCTAATTTGTAGAGCTTCTCATTGACTGAAAAGAAATAAGTTTTATTTTCCTTGGTAATGATGTTCTTGGACAATATGATGAGCTGCTCATTAACTAGAAAGAATATGTTTGATTAGTTTTTGGTAATGATGATTTTTGAACAGTTTTGTTAAGTTGCTCGTTGATTTGGAAGATAAGAGAAATAGTATTAAAATCTATACCAAATAAAGTATGATTTTCTTGTGCTCATAATTTGAATTCGGAGGTTGAGTGATTATGGTTTGATTATGCTAAAATAGAGATTGGTTGTTCTATTTGTATGCATCCATCGTTGTATCTTTATAGGAACCAGGGGTAAATCATTTTCAGCTGTATTACCATATGCTTGTTGATAAAACAACATGTATATCCTTTCTTATTTTACTAATTAATTACATGAGAAAATGGAGTTAATATTCATGTCAGTTCATTTTGAATTGACATCATACCACTACTCCAGTCTTGCAGGACCATTAGTCGTTACTTTCGAATGTGCAGAAACTCATGTTTTGTGAAGTTTTATCGTAGCATGGATCAAAATGAGATACTTGGATTTCAATTTGTAGAAGGATGAAATCCTAGAATTTTGACTGAATTTATTGGGATCTTAGACCCATTGTAAATATTTAAACCTCACTATGTGAGAGTTATTATACCGGTTATATATTTCGCCTTAACGGCATATGTAATTTATGATTTTAATAAAGAGATAATTACTTTGTGTGTAATAATGTCTCAAAATGAGTAAATGATGAATACTTGAGTTGAGAAATCTTAATTTTCACAAATTGTTAAATATATTTATTTGATAGTAATCAATGTATGAAGTTGATAATTGGACAATTATTGTAACAATCATTTGTTTTTTAATTTCTAAATTTAATAGCTATTTAGTGGCGTAGCTAATCAAGGGACTAATTATGTGTGTGTGTGTGTGTGTGTGTGTGTGTGTGTGTGTGTGTGTGTGTGTGTGTGTGTGTGTGTGTGTGTGTAATTTAGCCTTTCGGTAAACTTGGTATTATTATGATAAGATTGTAAATCCTGTTGTATAGAGAATGGAAGAGTATCATTGCAAAGAGGTAATTTAAGGTTAAGGAATCAAATGTCAGGAATAGAGAGACTAAATGGGATGGTAAATAGATGAAATGATCTGTTGGGCATATTAAGGGATAAGTACATGCGGAATGTTGGTATAGTTACATTTCAGCATAACGAATGTACTTATCTCATAATGATCCTAGTTGGCCTTTGGCATCTATTTTAATATAAACTCTTGCAAGATAGGTTAAATTGGAAATAAAATAAAAACAAACTATAAAGATCTAGATAACTGTGAAAGGGATAGTTGTGAGGTGGTAGAAGACTTAAAACTCATAAGACTAGTGTGTTGTCTTGAGTTTAGCCGTAACCTGCACGGCGGATAACTTTGGCCAAAGTAATGCATTAATGGTTGTGCATTGTCTGATCACCTAAGTCCTCCAATTAAAATAAAAATTGTTTGTAACCTGATCATGGGAAGTTGAACACTGAACATGAGGTAGACAATGGTTAGATACTAGAATATGAAGTCGGGAAATAAGCTTTGTGGTAGACCCAAGGACTTTCACATAGTTCCCATGACCTTTAAAAGGTTGAGCCAAAATGCTAGTAAGCATTGTCACGCGAAGTAGTGACGAAGGGAGATCATGGAGATTTGGATACACCCTTCTCAGCTGCACATGGCTTACATGGATGTTATCAGATAGATCAAAAGAACCAATTTGATTTAATGAATTTGATTAAATAAATCTGTACGATTGCAGCTGTGTAATTTTTTTTTATGTTTAAAAAAAATCCTCATTTTCCAACTCTTGTAATTTTGTGTGTTACAAACTCCCCCTTGTGTCTTAGGGCACAACTACATGAACACTTGGTGGATGAATCCCTTGATAGTGACATTGATCTGCTAATGCAAATATTGGAATTCTGGCTCCAAGACTTTGAAATACACTAGCATCTCATCGTACTTGTATGTCGTGTGAAGAGTGTGAACATCAGAGTCTGCTTTTTCGGCATCAATGGTCAGCTTCTGTGCATCCTTCATCCAATTGATGGAACACTTCATATATTTCACAGTAAATGGAAACGGAAGTTTGCACCAAGGCCCCAATTATGTATTGGCTATTTTAAATTTTGCCAAGTTGAAGTGTTGCATAACTGCAAAATTCACTTGGTCCCCTACAACTGCCATAAACTCATGTTGAATATGTCACTCATTCTCAAAGGCCTCACATAGTATCTCATACCATTTGTTCATCTAGTTCTTGTAGGCCTTCATGATGGAGCCATCAGAAGTGAACAGTGAAAATTGCACTACTGGAGATGAGTGCACTTGTGGGAAAGCCCACATGTTCCCATCCGGTCAATCGGGGACGCCAATTTCCCAAAATATAATTAATAGTAGGATAGACACCCATGTGATATTTGCTCCATATTCATTTTGTACATGTGTTTCCTCAATGATACTATTTGTAATGAATTTTGTGAAGCCAAAGTGTCTTTGTTTTGATACTCTGTATGCAATCTATAGGTATCTTCTATTTATCTCCGTCCACCACTATGATGCTCCTAATTTGTAGCTGATAAGTTGGGCGAAGAGCCTTAATGTCAGATCATTCAGATCTTCAATGACCTGAGCCCTTCCCCCCTTATCATACTTCAATTGCTCTGGAAATTCTTCAATTTTTAAGTTGGCACATAGGTAAAGTTCCATATCCTTGCCAGTGTTTGGCAAGCCTGTCACTCTCCTTATCAACTAGCCTGTAATTATCATTCGCCTCCCCCGAAAAGTAGAAAAAGTCCTCGTGTACCCGCAACATTAACCACCAGAAGAGAGGGGTGGGTTTAATGAAAAAGGGAAGCTCCCATAGCTGTAAAATTCCAATTTTACACAACTCATGTTGCATCAAGTCATCAAACCTAGGGTTTCTGAGCTCATCTACCCCTGGGATGTCACTAACCAAATCCAACTACATCTATTTTTCATGTTCTTTTGTTATGTGGTTGAACTCGCTAATTTTACACCTATATAGCTTCGAACTTCACTTATTTACTTTGATCACACCTAGGGGGTATTGCATTTCTGATTATACCTTTATGGGTTCCTCCACCACCACCGATATCTTGTTTCATGGCTTCCTTGGTGCCATTTTTGTTCCTTCACTTTGTGCCCTAGGTTTTCAACTTCTCCTTGTCTTCCCAAGCTCTCCTATCTTCACTCTCACACAACCCCATGTTTCCTCAGTGTTAACTCCACTTACCACTCTACAAGATCTCGTCATAGTCTACAAAATGCCATTGGTTCATAAAATTACTTCACTTCTTTATCACACTCTTGTCACACTTCAATCGCTCGAGAGCACAAAAAAATTTGAATGCAAGGTAGTTACAGTGACTACCCTTACCCCCTATTTATATTTTTCCATGACCTTAATATCCTTTTGACCCATGCATCTTAAAGTTATATTTTAACAAAGAAATTTTCCTGCTTAAGTTAACTTCTGCGACCCCACTTCGCACGCTACAGTCGTAACCTTCTGATGTGCTAACACTATTTCACTACCATAGCCCTCCTTCGCGTGCTTTACTGCACTGAATTGCTTAACCTCTATGTTATCCACTAAGTAGTTTCCATGCCACTGCCTACCTCATGTTACACTACACGATTTTTCTCTCCTACATGGTCTTCAATCATCTCAACCTTCCTCCAAACACCTTTTATACAGAAACTACCATTTTTTCTACCTTTCCACCAATATCCCATAAGGATTTTTTAATCAATCCAACCTCCCTTAGAAATGCACCAACCATTTTCTACATTATTTTCAATCCACCCCACACTGAATGTATATGTGGTCCTTTGCGAATGAAATCACTTAAGACGTAATTATCTACTGGTGCGCCAATGCTCAACCCAAAACATAACTAAAATGACAAAGCATAGTGACAACGAAAGGAAACACATATAAAGGAGAAATGCATTAATGGAAAACCTAAGCTAAATAACAACATTGCCTTATTACAAACACCAAAAAGAGTTATTTATAGTAGGGCTTCAACCTACTCCCATTAAAGTAACCAGGAAACTATGTGCCATATAAATATTCTAACTGGAAAGTTCCTTATTCAAGTATATAGGTCACAACATACGGTCCCAACTAATGCACTTTTAACTTTCCAGGGTGGCACAAAAACTTGGAGTCATACAAAAGAACCATCTATCCAACTTCAAGCTTTATGTTCTTAATGTGTTGATCCTGTTAAGCCTTCTATCTTGCTTTCTCTGTCTTCAAGCTCCAACGAGATATAACACGCCTCTCATCCAACTACATCAATTTTTATATGCACGCTTCAAGTGCTTACTCATCAACCAATCCTCCTACATGCTCAATACATAGGGATGGTAACATGAACTCAGTCGGTAAAATAACATATGTGTTAAACACTAACTAAAAGGGTGTTGCTTTTTTCAGCCTCTTATAGGTTGTTCTATATGACCAAATTACAGTAGAAACTTTATCACCCTAATATTTCCTTCCAACGTCACAGATCTTTGTCAATGTGTGGCTTAAGATCTTGTTGAAAGTTTAGCAGTTCCATTAGCTTGTGGGTGATAGGGTGTAGTCTTATGATGTGCTACCATAAACTCTGCCAATAATATTCTAACAATATCATTCAATAAATGAGTACCCCTATCACTTGTTAAACTCAATAGACATCCATACCTTCTTATGATATTCTCCTAAAGGAACATTGCTGTAGTAGCTACAGTATAATCATGTATAGGCATTGCTTCCACCCACCTTGTAATATACTATGTACAAGTACTGATGTATCGCAACCAAGTCATGTCTATCAGTGGGGAAATAGGTCCCACAAAGTCAATTTCCCATTTTTCAAAATGTTCCACACTTGTTATAGGCCTCAACAACATTTCATCTCTATGCTCGGGCTTCCCAAGGTACTGACAATGATCACAACCTCTGGCATATTCTTTGCAATCCTTTTACAATTTTCCCACCATAAGTCAGCCATCAAAATCTTGCGTACAGTGGCTTGTCTCTTATAGTGTCCATAATCAATCCCTCCATGAGCTTCCTCCATAATACCCATGCGCTCATGTTCAAGTACACACAGGTGCAAAATATCATCCCAGCCAAGTTTGTATAGATCCCCATTAATCAACATTTAAGGTGCAGTGCAAATGACAAGTTGTTTCTTTTTTATACTCTTCATTCCCTTGGGCGCTACACTTGTTCATAAAATACAACAATACTCTCCAAATCAAAGGGCATGCTTTGTAATCTGAACAAATTTTCATCCGACATTGTGTCTTCAATGCTTTGTGCATCCTAACCTGACTTAATTCTTTTAAGATGGTTAGGTCCTGAATTGCTCTTTCCTAGATTTACTACGAATATAAAGTCAAACTCCTTAAATAGCAATATCCAAAAACATATGCACCCCTACAAAACAAGTTTGTTTACCATATACTTAGGTGTCATGTGATCTGTGTAAAATATAAACAGAGTAGCCAACAAGTACCACCTAAACTTATGCAACGCATAAATCATAGACAACACTTCACGCTCCGTTGTTGTGTATTTTTACTCAGCTGGAGTTAACTTTCTACTTGTAAAACAAAAATGGTGATCAACAATCCCTTTTCTAGGATGTGCTAGAACTGCTCCAACTTCCATCCCTAATGTATCCACATGCACATGAAAGTGTTTTTCTAAAGAGGGAAAGTGTAAAATGGGCACAATTCTAAGCTTATCCTTCAACGTATCAAACGCCACTAGTTGTGCCTCGTCTTAGAGAAAATTTCCCTTATGCCTTAACATTTCTTCCAAAGGAGCAGCAATCCTAGCATAACCTTTGGTGAACTTTTTGTAGTAACCCATATGCCCCAAAAATCCGTGCACTGCACTTTTATTGGTAGGCTCCTCCAAATCCAAAATAACAACAAATTTGGCAGGATCCACCAATAAACCTTCCTTGCAAATAATATGACCTAGAAATATACCAAAAGGAGTAGCAAAGACACATTTCTTAATGTTTAGAGAGATACTTAATTATCTTCACCTTTCAAACATCAATCTCAAGTTATCACAATGATATTTCACCAATCTATACATTGTCCAATCATCTAGGTAGACTTGTAGAAACTTATGAATAAAGTCTTGAAATACTTGCACCATAATGCGCAAGAATACAACATGTGCATTCTTAAGTCCAAAGGGCATACCCGTGTAAGTAAAATTTCTCAATTCAATGGTGAAAGTAGTCTTCTCTTGGTCTTCTTTTGCAATCCTTACCTGGTGATACCCTGAGAATCCATCTGTAAAAGAGTAGATTTTGTGCCCTGCTACACCTTCCAAGATCTCCTCAGTAAAAGGCATCGGAAAAGCATTTATAATACATGCAACATTTAAATTGTTGTATTCCACATAGATCCTTATCCTCCCATCTTTGTTGATAGTAATCACCATTGGGATAACCCATTCAGACTCTTCAATGGCTTCAATGATCCTGGATTCTAACATTTTATCAATCTCTTCTTTCACCTTCACGCGCAGATTAGGATTCATCTAATAAGGCCTTTTCCTAATTAGGCACGTGTCTTCCTTCAACTTAATCCACATCTCTCCCAATGAGTGGTGAACTCTTTTCAATTCATGGTATCCACGCGGGAACAAATCTTGAAAGTTTCACAGTAGCTCAATTATCTTTGAAACCTCTTGGTTTGTCTAGTAATCACTAATGATTACTTCTTTCCATTCTGCTTATGTGCCAATGTTGACCTTATTTGTCTTTAAAGTCTCATGGTAAATACACACCTTCTCATCTACATTATCTAATACTTTGCACATACCCTCTATATGATCAACATCTAGGTTCTTTATTTCCTCATCATTTATCAGGTATACCATTTTTCCTTTCTCCTTTTCTAGGCAGGTGCGTTCATTCTATACTTTAACCATTTCTTCTTATTCAAAGTGCACCTTCAAATCAGGTTCCCCTAGCAAATCTAAGATGAGGTCCTTAGCTTTGGCACTATCTCCCATAGTATGGCGCTTGACTACCTACAAATATTCATTCACTGGTAGTTTAGAAGATAAATACTCAAAATCCTGAATAATACTTGTCGTCAACTCCTTCAAATTTCTTGTCTGACGACGTAACTCTAAATAGACATACCAAGCATGCATAAAATTGCAAGGTGGAATAGAACTTATGTACCTAGAATGAATGGGGTAAGGCTTCCCAGTCTTCTGTCCAGGATTTCTCACATTCTTGAACATGGTACGAGGTGGATTCCTTCCCATTATAGTCTCATATTTTGGAAGGTACATTGTTACGGAGAAATCTAATAGAGAACGTGATTCTTTGTTCCTAGGTGTTGTATTAGCGTGTGAAGGTAGACTATGAACTGGAGATGCTGGTGTGACTGACAGAATTGGATTAAGAGGAACTACAGTAATTCTCCTCTAGATGTTCAAGACCGGTCTCGTATTGGTGTTCGTATTACATGAGATCCTCCTTGAGCCTTAGTGCTTCATCATATGCCTTCTAAAAGGCATCGGTGGCTTCCCAAATGTATTGTGTTGTAGTGAAAATGGCCTTCAAGTGATCAAATGGAGCTCCCTAGATCACACATAGTTCAAGATCGTGGAGCAAGTTGTATTGCTCCTAGTACACTGGATGGTGGACAATGGGAAGGGAATCAGTTGTTGGTAAGTTAGAACCTCCTAATGCCATCTGAAGACATCATGCTAGACAGAGGATCAATAGGTAACGAGGAAAAACAAAACATTTTGATTAGATTTTAGTAGAGAATGATGAAAAAGCATAAAAATATAGAAATCGCTAGTGATTCACAGAAATCACTGGCGATTCAGAGAAATCGCTAGCGGTTACTATGAAATTTGAGAATTTTTACAAACAAAGCTTAAGCTAATGAATCAAGACATTAATTTAACAAAACAAACTATTATTCAACATATTAATGACATATAAGCAAAGATATACCTGTTTTTGATATCTAAACTAAATCAAAATGAGTGATGTACCTTGCGGAATATATTGGTGGATGGAAAAACAGAAGAAGGTAGTTGAAGGATGAAAATGAGAAATTTGATGATAAATTTGACGTTTGTTGAGCAATGTGATGTTAGATGATATTGTTATGAAGTGCCTAAATACTTGATGAACTGGGATTAAAACAACATAAAACTACAAAGTTTGAGAATTCGTATTATCAAATGAGGTCTGCAAACAAATATATATAGATCACCGGTGATCAGGAAAATTGCCAACAGTTTCAAAGAAAACTGGTTTGGTTAGAAAATTACATGATTTCCTTCCATTTTCAGCTCAAAACAGTGTATTTTGAGATGATGAGGATGGGGGATGGTTAAAAAATCACAAACTGAATTTGTTAGGATGAGAGAACTTGCTTTTTGGAGGATTTGGCTAGTTAGTTAGGAAATAGGTCAATGCTTTTTAGGAAGCGATTTAGGCAGTTAGTGATGTGTCCAAGTTGACTCAACGAGGTGCGAGGGTGAGGTGTGAGGAGATAATATGTACTTTAATTATTTTAATTAAATAACCATTTTAGATCTTTAGAGATATGATGGGTCATAAAAAAATTAATTAATTAAACGAGGGCGATATAGCACGGTGTCGCAAATGTGTTATCTTTTGTCATGAGTATGTTTGTTCTTAAGGGGGGCCGTAGATTTTTGGTGTCTACATTTGCCCCTTTTGTCTGGCAATTTTTGAAAAATTTCTAAACAAAAGTAATTTGGATTGGTTGTGTCGTCATGGGTGGATTCACTGTAGTGCAATACAACAAGCACCAATGTATTTATGTTTCAAAAAGGCTTACCTCAATTGGAGAGGGTGTAAGATGAAATGTTAGGGAATCAATTTTCGGGATGGCCAAAGGGATCAATGCCTACAGATGTATGATTATAACAGTTTCACCTGATTCTTAGACATTTCTTTGAAAATGACGAAATAGATAGGGTAATGGGCGTAGGAGGAATACATGTTGAAATGTTGGTTGATAGGTTGTTGTGCGCGTGTTGACTCCTTGATCCAAAGTTGATCGTGAGAGATTCCTTTTGGCTAGGAGGAACTACCTGAAATGGAAAACAAGACCACCAGAAAGAGTTAAATAGTATATGCAGTGGACTACCTAGTGTGTGCTAGATCCTGGAAGTGTGATACTTCCTATATGGCTGTCAATCCACTGTTTAAAAATATTTAGTGCTGGTAATAAAGTAAATCCTATTATAGTTAAAATGATTTAGATATCTCATTTAAAACACAATAAGAAATGTCTAATCTAACAGGCTAGGTTAAGATAAGATTCGAAGGTCAAGTAACGGGTTCTGGGTCTCTGCAGGTTTGACAGAGGTCTTAGGCAAGCCACAGGTGAGTATGGGTGATGTGGGAATAGGTAGGTAGGTTATTGTTCTAGGTTGTATTGGTAAATACAGAGACCGATGCCGGTTAAGGGTGACCAATGCCGGTTTGGGAGAACCGGTGCCGGTTACTGTGGGATACTGGGAATGTCACAAAATGAGCTTTAGACCTCCCTTATGACTGTACCAAGGACTAGGCTGGTCGGAATGAGGAATTAAGTTGTTTGGATGGGATTTGGCAAGGTTTTAATAGGGATATGGAGGAGTGAGTATTAATGGAGGTCAGTGGGTGGCTAGGAGAACAAAGGATGAAAATACAATGATGAAATAAGTGAACCAGAGGAGTAAAATGTTCTACTTGGAATCGGGTTATGGACGTCTATGAGTGATGAATGAAGGTGTTGATAAGAGCTTGAACAATGAAGAAGATCACCAAATGTTGGGGAGCTCTTGCATGAGCTACATGTGCTCTCCTTCTTACCTGATTGAATCAAATCTATGTTGGGGTGAGTGTTGGATGGTTATTGGGTGAATGTTGGCTGTCTGCGCAAGAGAAAATACTTGATCTCCTTGTTTGCATGTGTGTTCTCTCTGAAACGTGTTCTCAAAAGACGTGATATCTCTCAGGAATTTTCCAACCTCCAAAATAAGGTTGTTTTGGGGGTTAAAAGGTGACCGACAATGGTTTCGGCTTAACCGGCGGTGGTTAAGGGTAATCGGCGTTGGTTAGGGTAGGATTTCCTAGGTTTACTAAACTGGGCAGATCCCCTTGATTTTTTGGGATCTCGTGTGTTGGCCTCGCGGATTAGGATGGAAGCTTCTTTTAAGCATGTGGGAATGTGGTTAGAGGGAATGTAGGCATTGATTTTTAGGGTTTAGGTAGGTCTTAGTTAGTTATGGCAACTTGCTAAGAATAGGTCTTAGGGTGAGGTGGCTAGATGAGGTGGATATGTGAGCATTATCTCAATTAGGATATTTAAATAATAAATATAGTGAGGATAATGAATTAATTTAATTTTAATAATTAAATTAATATTATAGTGAGGTGAAGGGGGCCATGGATAGGTGGATGTGTTCAAGGTATTTATTTATCGAGGGACCAAGGGGAGTGTGACCCAATTTTGGTGTCTACATTTTGCCCCTTTTTGTTGCGTAGCTTGTATTGGTAAGTGACACTAACAAAAATAAGATGTGGTTGCCCCATGTGTGGGTGGAGGTGATCCCCTTCAAACCAGGAACTGACGAGGCAGAACGCAGAATCGGTGAGTGGTTTGATAAAAGGTAAATTTGATGAAAAGGAAGGTGGGTAACAGGGGAAAAAGGAGCAAAGTCTACTCGGGTAATCTAGGTAATGGGTCAAGGTCAAAGGTAGCAACAGTCAAATGCACACACACGTATAAACTACAGCACAATACCAGGTTGAAGAGCATATAAACTCTACATTTTCTAAGGTCGATAGGTTTATCAAAACAAGGTTAAGGTGATTCCGTTATCCAAGGTATAGGATATGGTCAGGAAACATGACATAGGTCAGGTGCAGGAACGTGTAGGTGTGTTCCGAAACACCAAAGGTAGGGTCAGGATAAACAGTCAAGGCAAGAGGCAAGGTAAGGTCAATAGATCAATCAACATAGGTAATAGTGCCGCAAGGTATAGCGAACACAGGAGGTCAAAGGTCACTAGCGATGGTCTAGATCCAAGAATCTAGGTCACGGCATGGGTAGGGCTGAGGTTTGGGTAAAATAGCGAGTCCCCAAAGGAGGATGCGGGTAGGTAATAAATGATGAGGGCAAGAGGGTGAGGGGAATGGTCAGGGTAAAGATTGGGTGTGGAAAAAAGAATGACGGGCAAGGTAATAGGGTAAAATTTAGGGCAATTTGGAAAAGTATGTGACCAATGTCGGTCAAGGGTAACTGACACCGGTACAGGCTAACCATCCATGGTAACGTAGGGCACAAGACCGATGCCAGTGAAGGTAAAACCGGCGTCAGTTAGGTCGGGTTTAGTATAAAAACAAAAAATCTGTGTATTTTGTTATTCATTTGTCATCTAGCGAACTGAGAAAATGACACAAGAGAGAGAAAAGGGAAAAGTGTCCAGACGGAACAGAGAGTTCAGTTGGCGAGCCGAACGGTGGGTGATTGGTTGTTGAGAGGCGGATTTACGGGATCGGTGTGTGTGATTTGATTGGTTGGAGTCGCGGGTAGCGATTTGGTAATGGCAGAGGCTGGAGAGGGATCGGACGGGCCACCAGTGCAGCGGCCCGATGTGTCACTACGACAACGGCAGCGTGATGATCTAAGTGTCTAACTCTTGTTTTGTTTTGTTAGATAGATTAGGTGATTTGGCAAATTAGGTTTTTGTTTTTTGTTTTGGGTGGGGGAAAATAAAATTTGGAAGATGGGAGGGTAAATTGGGTAAAATAGGAGCGGGGAGAGAGATAAGTGGGAGAAGAGGGGAGGGGATGAGGTGTAGGGGGAGTTGTAGGTGATTTTGGGTGGGTAGAAGTGTCAGGGGTGGTAAGTTTTTTAGAAGGATGGGTTTGGGGGTAACGAGTTTTCGTTGCGACAGTGACAGGCATCGGTCGGGTTTAGCCGGCGTCGGTAGGGTTAAACTGATATCGGTCACGAAATAGGTGACTGATGCTGGGTTAGGGGTTACCGTGGTCGGTTAGAGAGAATCGGTGCCAGTCGGGTTTTGGAGAGCAAGGGGCCAAAAGTGCCACAGGTTGGGTGGTTAAGATGGGTAGGGGTAAAATAGGGTGCAGAAAAATGAGAATGGGTGAGTATGGGTATGATAAATGTAGATTAATTTATTATTTGTATTGGATGCAGGGGTGAGATCAACTACGTGTGCAAGACAGGGTTCCACCCCTGCTTGTGACAGTTCATGGCACAGGGACCCCTGAGGAGTTGCGGCATGTGGAGGAGGTTGGCCATCAACTTCCAAGGCTAAATTAGGGAGAGGCTATCAGTGCATAGAGGCTAGCTCCAGATGAGGCGCCAGTCTAATGGACACAACCACCACCTCTGATAGAGTGGGGATTCCATGACCATCACGGTCCACCTGACAGTGGCTGAGGAGGTAGAGGGTCACATGAGATCATAGATATGGAGGATATCTTCCAAGATTCTTGACATATGGCTACCTCATTTTTGATGTACACACAGGTCATTTTTTGATATATACCGGCTCCGCGTGCCTTGAAGATAGTGAGGATGTATGAGATTGTTATGTATATTTTAGAGCAGGGGACTAGCTTGCGCGCTGAAGAAATTTTGTATTGAGTTATTAGCTTGATTGCTATGGATGAGATGTAGCTTGCGTGTTGATGAAATTTTGTATTGAGATAGACATGATGGGATATCCATGTATATTGTATTGAGATACACATGTATTTATATGATGATATACATGAGATTCTTGATTTGTTTTATGTTTTGATGAGACTTTTGATTTTTTGTTTTGATATGGACAGGTATAGGAGCCGAGGCCTATGGGGCCACCACAGACCGTGCCCATATCTAGGTTATGGGATGCCCTATGTGAGGCAGATACTACCAGGATCAGCTGATGGTGGCTAGGATAGATTTCCTATCCTATGGAGAGTACAGGGCACAACAGGCCTCGAGTGAGAGGACCAGATCCCAGACTCACAATGTAGAGAGCACAGGGGGTCATCAAGCTCCTAGATAGGATCAGGGAGAGGCCACCAGCTCCAAGTGATGTGCCAGTAGGGACCCAGCTAGGAGCCGAGGAGGAGACTGGAGAGACCAACATGGAGGATTTCCGGCAGGGTGAGGCCTAATGACCAGCCCTGTATTTTTGATGTATTGCAGTCATTTTATTTTTTTGATATATGTTGGCCTGTGTGCCGAAGATAATGAGGATGTACAAGAGTTTTTGTATATTTATGAGCATATACCTACCTGTGTGCCGAAGAGATTTTGTATTGTTTTATTATTTTATTGTATGGGTATGAAAATGAGTTGGTAGGTTTTAGGCATGTTGTGGGTTTAGGTTTGTTAGGTGTTTGTGGGTTATAGGAAAATCAGTATTGGTGATATTGATTGTGGCAAAAGAAGAAGATAGATTACCTCAAAGGTAAGCGTCGAAGACTAAGTCCTATTTAAGGTAATCAAACACATAAATAATGTCTTTTAAAATATAACAGGAGGAAATAAAGCCACCTGATTGGTTAGGATCATACCGAGTAGATCATACCTTGGAGGAGGTGATGAACGTAAGACCCCAAAGACATTGCATGATTAATTGTTCTAAGGTGAGTAGTCACATGATAACCAAATATCATAGGTTTCCAAGAGGCCCCTTGAGGATAGTAGGAAATGGAAGTGTGAATGGTGAGAGGGGTGAAAGGTGGTGAATTTCGATATGGTATGAGATAGCATGCTCTTTGGGCAAGAGATCCAAGGTCACAATTGGCAAGTCCATGAAAAAAAGTATTTTTATTGTTTGACTTGATATTTGAGATAGACTAATCGATGTGGGAAGTCTATATATGCGATGAGGAAATTAACTCTTTGAGGTCTTTGTGAAGCTGATCGATGTGGGAAGCTTCTGTTTCTCTCGTATTTTTTTTATTTTTTTGAAAGAGCTTGTACATAGTTGTCCTTTGAGGGAGAAGTATATTTATAGCAGTGATTTTCGAGAGGAATATTTCCTTTTGATGGAATCATATTTTTATTAGAAGTTTGACTCAAGGAGTTGGGTCCCATGTGAATGGATTTGGATTCATGGACAAGATCAAGGTGAAGAGGATAGGATTCTTATCCAGAAAGTAGGGTGAAACAAAAATGGGATCTCATCTAAAGGTAGACGAAAAGTATCCATGAGAATCATGCTATGTGCAGCACCGTGGTACACATATTCAAGAGAAGATAACAAGCAAAAGGTAAGCACATGATTCTTGTTTAATCATTGGTGACGGTGTAAGAAGTGGATAGCTCTCAAGGGATGAGCATGAAAAGAGGAAAAAGGTGAGGTAGGACTAAAAGTCAATAGTAGAATGGTCAAAGATGCAAGGAATTAAGGGGATCAGGTTCGGGTTTACCATCGAGTGAAGATAAACAATAAGCACCTGATCCGTAAGTATGGGTCACAATGTATGGTCCAAGCAAATTAGGAGAAAAATTGACCCCGTTTACTTTTTTCTACTTTGGTTACATACTGATTTTATTTCAGGACAAGGTCAATGACTTGAAAGGTTCGTGCATGGACATACGTTTTTGTAGGCACATTTGATACATTTTTGGTAAACTTGAAGGTGGTCAAGAGTGTTAAGACAGCATTTGTCTAATAACTCAAGTTGTGCTAAATGGTCTTGACGAAAGTCATCATCATTAACCATGTCATGGAGAGCAATGCGGAGTGAGGGAATCTAGACTTCGAGAGGTAGAACAGCCTCGGTACCATAGACTAGAGAAAACGGTGTGGCCGTAGTGGAAGTGCAAATACTAGTGTGGTATGCTCATAGAGGAAAAAGGAATGTGTGTATGCCAATCCCTCCCAGTATCGTTAACCACTTTCATGAGAATTTTGTTTAAGGATTTATTAGTGGATTCAGCTTGGCCATTGGTTCGTGGGTAATAAGGTGATGAGAAACTTAGCTGAATGCTGAAGGCGTCACAAATTTTTTGCAATGTTTTTTTTTTAAATTGTTTTCCATTATCAGTGATGAGGTGATGAGGAACACCAAAGAGACAAATGATTTGATGATTGATGAACTCACATATTTTCTTGGCTTTCGTGGAGATGAGTGGTATGGCTTCAACCCATTTTTTTTAGTATTTGGTAGCGGTGATGATCCACTGATGGCGTTAGAAAGAATGGGGGTTAATCTCTCTGACAAGATCCAAACCCCATTGAGAGAAGGGCCAAAGGTCACGGGTGACCTATAAGGCATGAATGGGTGTATGATGAAGGTTGGCATGTTGTTGGCACTTTACACAACATTTGATGTAGTCGCAACAATCATGGTTGAGGGTCAGCCATATGATAGCCTAGGAAAAGAATATGCTTAGCAACAGCAAGGCCACTAAATTTATCTCCACATATGCCATCATGAACTTCCTTAATAGTATAAGGAATTTCAAAACTTGTGAGGCATCATAAGATAATACCATCAAAGCCACGCATATAGAGGAGGCCCCCTATGATGACATAATGAGAGACCTTTTTAAGGAATGTGCGTTGTCTGTTATGAGTGAGATCAAGAGGTAAGATGGAGAGAGAAAGATAGTCGGAGTATTATTTATACCAAAGGTCACTCAGGTCAAGGGTAGCGGTTCTGATGGAGTAAAATTTCACGAGGTAAATAAGAAGGTGATTGGAGTCATTATATGGTAACAAAGATTTTAGAATCAGCGGGTGAAGTGCAGGTATTTGAGAATCCAAGCAAGCCATGGTATCTACAAATTTGTTGGTTGAACGGGGGATGGTTTGAAGGGCGTAACATTCAAAGGTGGTCAAAAGTATGTCTACATGATGTTTATATCTTTTGAATTATCTCATTATGACATTGGTATATACCATTAACTTGGTTTATGACCAATTGGGAATCACCAAAGATGTTGATTGATTTGACATCTAGGGTGTAGGTGGCTTAGAGACCTAATACGAGTGCTTCGTATTTGGCAATATTGTTTGTACAATCAAAAATCGAGTTTGAAAGACAAAGGCATGGGTTCACCATCAAGTAGAATGAGGATTACACTAGCCCCACCCCCCATGCTGACACTTGGAACCATCGAAGAAGAGTGTCATTTGGTAAGCAGGTTAGTCTAGGGAAAGGGTAGTAATTGACTCATCTGGAAAATCAAAATTAGAGGGTTGATCCCTGGAAATAGGTGTGTCAGCCAATTGATCGGCAATAGCTTGGCCCTTGATGGACTTTTGATGAATGAATTTGAGGTCAAGGTCAGCTAAAATCATAAGCCAACATGTGGCACATTGATTTTGGCAAGATTTAGCATACATGAAGTGTAAGGGGTCAGTGTTGGTCACAACATAGGTTTTTTGGTTGAGTAGGTAATGGCAGAGTTTTGTGGCAATGAAAACTAAGGCCAAGTAAAGTTTTTTGGGATGGGTATATTGGGTTTCATAGTCCAAAAGAGTATGGCTTATGTAGTAAACTTCCTGCTCCCTGTGATGCTCATCGTGATGAGCGAGCATGGCTCCCCAAGGAGTGATCGGTAGCTGAGATGTATAGGTAGAAGGGTTGATCATCTTTAGGTGGGATAAGTACAGGTGGTTGGAGAAGGTATTATTTCAAGGCCTCAAAAGCTTTATGGCATTCATCATCCCATTTAAAGGATACATCCTTCTTAAGAAGCTGATGAAATGGTTGACACCGATCAGATACCTATGAAATGAAATGGTGAATAGATTGCAACTTACCTTGCAGGCTACAGAGTTACCTAAAGTTAGTGGATAGAGGCATTTCTAGAATGGCCTTGACTTTAGCAGGGTCAACTTCTATACCACATAGGGAAAAGATAAATCCTAGGATTTTTCCTGAGAGGACCGTGAAGACGTACTTCTTAGGTTGAAGGAAAACGTAATATTTAATGAGACGATTCCAAAATGGTTTTTAGGATAGAAGAGGTGCTCTGAGCGGTGTTTAGATTTTCTAGGAGATTTTCCACGTAATCTTCCAATATATGATGCATGATGTCATGAAAGATATAATTCATAGCCCACTGATATGTGGCACCATTGTTTTTAAGGCCATATGGCATGACTCAATAGCGGAAGGTCCCCTAAGGGGTTATGAATGAGGTTTTATGTTGATCCTCTGGGGCGAGTAAGATTTGGTTATAACTTGAGAAGCCATCCATGAGTGATAGCATCTCGTGACCAGTGGTAAGGTCAACCAGTTGATCAATACTGGGTAATGGGAAGTCATCCTTTGGGTAGGCTAGGTTGAGGTCATGGAAATATGTGCAAATGTGGAGTCCCCCTGTCACCTTAGTGATAAGGACCCAAATGTTAGAGATCCAACGAGGATAATCGATGGGTAATATGAAAGAAACGGAAAGAAGACGCTGAAGTTATTCTTTGACGAGAAGGGAAATGCGAGGGTGTATTTTCCTTAGTTTTTGTTTGATGGGTTTGGCATTTGGGATGGCTATGATATTATGGACCACTATGGTGGGGTCAATACCGGGCATGTCTACGTAAGACCAAGCGAAAGTATGGTTATGATCTTTGAGAAAAGAAGTGATGGTTTCCTGTTTAGCAACATCTAAAGATTGACCAATCTTTAGGATGTGTGGGTCGTCTTGAGTATGAATGTTGATCTCGATAGTTGATTCATTCAACATGGTTTATGTCTCAGAGGGTAACGACCGATGAATATATGAGTCTTCTGCACCAAATTAGGTGAGTATAGATTCTTCATCCTGACATTGAATGAAGTTAATTGAAGGTGTATCGTCATCAATCATTTTAGGATACAAGAAGGGAAGAGAGGAAAGAGCCTCACCCTCATGTTGATAAGTCACAGGTCCCAAGGAAATGGTGTTTATGAAAAAAAAAAGTTATAAGGAATAGATTTTAGATCCATCGATTCCGTTGGCAAAGGTGGTGATGAAGGCGGAGCGGGTGAAGAGGGTGGAGAAGGGTTGATGTCCTCGATGAGTTCAATGCGGGCCTATTTGGTAGGTGGTTCAAGAAAGTTGATACCACTACAGTCATTATGTTTGTGGTTGGTACATGGAATAATAGTATGGTGACCTTTCTCGTAAAATCCAAAACCAAAACACTTCCACACACATCGGTGCAAGAACGTGTGGGCGAAATGGTGATTGATGAGAGACTGGAAGTCGGCAGAAAAATAGGTAGGTTTGTGACGGTGGTTTTTGGGTGTAAGTGGTAGTATCAAGTCCCCATTATGTGAGACTGGTACGAAGGTGAGGAGGACCATAAAGGAAATGTTCTCCTATGCGGTGATCATAGCGAGGATGTTGGTGAAAACTTCCATACTCTTATGGAGTAAGGAATGTGTTAACACTATATAGGTGATACTCCCCCAGAGTGAGGCATTGAAAAATGTCTTTCCAAGGGATCGGTGGTTAGTATGTGGGTAGCTGGAATAGATGATGTGTCAGAGGTCGATGCGGAGGTGGAGTTAATGGATTGGGAGGCTGATGGGTTAGCCGTGGAAGTTGTGGCGGCGGTAGGAATGGAGGAGGCATGTGTAGTTGAGGTAGCGACTATACTGGTAAGCGGAGGTGTAGATGAAGTGATAGTGGTCATGGAGATATATGCCTTAATGGGTATGAGCATGTCATTGGATTGGTAAAGCATGTTGCATGTTTTAAAAGGTGATGGATCAGCTGGAATAGTATAGGTGTGTCCTTCATGCTCAAACTTTAAACAACAATGCAAAGTGGAAGGAACACAACCCATGACACGAATCCAGGGTCTACCAAGTAACATGTTATATTGAAATTCCCCCTCCAAGATGTAAAATAACTCTAGAACTGTGTGGGGGTCCACGCGAATGTGGAGGATGACAGTGCCTAGTATATAGGTGATAACATTGTTGAATGAGCGCAACATGACAGGATGTTTATGCATGTAATTGTTAAGTATGCGCATTTGAGCGAATGCATGGGATGAAATGATATTAATACTAGTGCCCCCATTGATCATTATACATCTTACCCATGTATCATCGATGTGAAAAGATATGAAGAGATCTAGGTCTGGGTCATCCATTTACTGTGGTACGATCTCTTCCTCTGAGAAGCTAAGGGAGGCTATTTGGTGAGTAGGGTGAGGTGTGGATAAAGGTGGTGGTTTGGTGAGAGAGGCTACATTATGGGGTGTGATAATAGAGGCTATAGGTGTAGGGTCATTTGGTAAAACCTCAATAGATTGTAGAACCTCCATAAGAGCTTGACGATGGGATTTTGAGGTTTAGATGAGGTCACTATATGGACATTTTGATGGGAGATTCATGTAATTGTTTGAGCATGGTGCAATGTGTGACCCCATTAGAAATAGGGTATGTGGGGCCGCATGATAAGTAATTTTAGGTTTGGGTGTAGATGGTATGTTGGGTATGAATGATTGGTTGGTGAGTTAGTTTCCTTTTCCTTGCCTTTGTCTCTCTGAGCACGGGTAGTGACGTGTATCATGAGTCTGATCTGACCAAGGTAGGTGAGTTGGATTCATTATCATGACATTGAAGGTGTAATGGATGAGTGGTATAACAACATGATTTTTGGAAAAAACCTACCGAGGGAGAAACGACTTGTGAAGTGAGCCTAGGCGCAATGACATTTAGGTAATGTTATCAAAAATTCACCCCCAAGGAAGACAGGCTCGGGCCAGGAAAAATCATGAAGGAATGGCTAAGTCTTAGGATCCATCCGGGATAGGCGGGACAAAAGTACATGAGGGACGCGTGGGACGTGAAGAGCGCGGATCACCCGAAGGAAGATGTTTTCAATGTCCGGGACAGGCGGGACAAAAGTATGCGAGGGACGCGTGGGACAGCGAAAGCGCGATACCACTGGGTCAAAGGTTCATCCGGGACAGTACATGGACATAAAGTACGCGAGGGCGCGTGGGACGCGTAAAGCGTGGATCGCTCGAAACCAAGAGTTTTTCGTCATGCAGATAGGCGGTGACAGGAAGGTACACGAGGGACGAAACGTGGGATTGCGAAAGCGACTGGAAGTCACCCGAAAAATGGAAGAGTTTTTCGTCCGGGTTCAGGCGGTGACAAAAGTACGCGAGGGATGCAAGTGGGACGCGAAAGCGCGAAATGGTACGAAGGTTCATCCGAGGAGGAGCCGGGAAAAAAGTACGTTTATCCTATGCATGGGATCATGAAAGCGCAAAATGTTGGCGAAGACTTCCAGAAGAGGAGTAAGTCAACGTTTGACCTGCGAAACTATCATAACGGCCATAACTTTTGACTCCGAGCTCCGGCATTTTCACAAAATTGGACTTTCAAGGGATCGAGCACGACATCCTGGGTACGCCACAGAAGACTGGATTTCTTATTTTTAATGAGGATAGAGCTATATTTAATTAAGAGGTAAACATATTTGGTCAGCCAGTCAGGTTAATGTTCATTCCCGTCAGGAATGACAGAAAACGTCTGCCAGACCCCAAAATAGCTGCCCGCACTCAGAACTGGCCATAACTTTTTCATAGGTGAACGAAAGTGGTCACAAAATTGGTACCGTTGGAATCATGGTTAATGAGCCTGATGCACAACAATCAATTGGGTCAGTACAGCATGTTGATCAGAATTTGATTGAGTGATGGATCAAGAAATACGTGGTCGGGTTCGGAACAGTGTTTTAAACTTGGTACACTGGGAGTGCAAAGTAAGAGGCATGGTCATCAATCTAGGGTCTCTGCTGCAAGCAACATGGGATAGTATGGGGATTCCTTTTGCAAGATGTAATATACAATCTGGAACAATGTGGGTGCCCAACGCGAATGCTTCTTATGAGGTGGTTGTAGAGGACATATTTCGGGATTTCCATTTTCCCTTCTCTTCTCCTTCTCAGGATGTTTCTATAAATTGGAATTGTCAGGTATGCTCATTTGAGCGAAGGCATGGGAGTGATATTAATGGGTAGCAAAGCTCTCAATCAAACATTTCTTACACATGATAGCCAGTGATGTTGCAGAGCCCTTGTAGAGGACTCCTTGGTCATGGTGATCTAGGCCCTTATCTTGGTAATAGACTGAACTGTGCATACTCAGAGAAGCAATAAGGGATACAAAGTTTGGTGGATGTATCTTCCCCTGCTGTGATAAAGGTTGCATTCTTCTTGCCCCTTTTATCTTGGGGTGTGAAGAATGTTGTGTCTATTATGTATGTTCATTGCAGGAATTCACTAACATTGTGACCTGCTTGGAATATTGTTGTGAATGGGATTTTGCTAGATTATGGATGAACTGTCATATACCATCTTCTGAGTGTGCACTTTCCCTCTAGTATTTTGACACATTTGGAGATTACTCTCACACCCTCCTTAGAAATAGGTATATCACCACTTTAGTGTAGGCTTTCATTTTATGTATTCTCTCTCCCTGGTCCCTTGGGGTATAGGATTTAGATTAGAACAGTTAGCCTTATCCTACATTAGAGTAGATTGTGAGCAGGTAGTTTAGGAGCAAGAACCATGCTTTCTCTGAGGTGGGGAGGTCTGTCTCAAGTAGCAAGTCCCACAACTTGAGAGATAGTACCCATGTTGTCCAATCACACTGTGAGTTCAAATACAGCACATGGGTGAGCTGTGATTCGGGGATAACATTTGGGTAATGGTGTGGAAAGTTCCTTGATGCGAACCATGTTAATTTTGAATCTCAGGGGTGGCTCTAAGAGTTGAGGGGGTGGAGGTCATGGTTATTGAGTAGGCAGTGAGGGAATGACTATAGAAATGGGTGTTGGTGAAATGGGGTCATCATCAAGAAGGTCTTCATCATCAAATTTGGCTTCAGGAGGACACAACTAGATAAGGATGGTTCTCAAAGCCTTGCAGTTCTCCACATCATTCCCTGGCACACGATGGTAGGCGCAAATTTTAGTGTCATCAAACCCTTTTGGCTTGGGTTTGAGGGGGTCATAAGGTCTAAGCAGCGGTAATGTGATGACAGACATTCTCAAGAAGGTTGGTTAATATTTTGGCATAGGACCCGTCTAGTGGGTCCCAATTGGGAAGTAAAAGTGGGTTTAGGCATAGGTGCAGCTGATTGTTGAGGAATGGTAAACGAACTAGCAAGAGGGTGTGTGGTTGTTTTGACTACCTTATTGGAGGGTAACGGATTTTTGTGGGTCGAGCTTGTTATCCCGTAAAATTGGCAAGGGCAATTTTACAGATAACCCTACCGAAATTTTGTTCCGGTCCCTCGTCAGGGACCCCTTGCGTTTGGAACATTGCAAAATCCCTTCCCGGGAAATCTAGTTTTCAGAACTTAGCCATTTTTGTTTTTTTTTGGTCGGGCGCACATAATGACTATGCAACATCAAGTTTTGGTGCGCCCCCTTTAAATCTTTTGGCGCACGGTTCTTAGTGTTGGCAAGTGTTTTGATGTGCCAAAGGGCGCATGCTTTCTTGTGTCGACAGTGTTTTTCATGCGCCACTTGAAAAAGTTGGTGGCACATTTATTACCACCTCGCCTATATATAGCCGCGTCTGCACTGTCATTTTCATCCGTCTGATCACGTGATTTTTCTCTCACCTCTGTACGTGTCAACGCACCTGCCCTGTCATTTTCGAATCACTTCGTGGACTCGTTTGCACACTTCTCCATTATATAATCCTGGTAAGAGGTCCTCTGTGCTTCTGTGTGTTTTATGTTTTGTATCTTGGCTGCTTGTTGGTGTGGGTTAAATAAGATCTGTCAAAACCATGAACTCCCCCCCCCCTCCTTGTTGTTTTTTCTCTACCCTGCACCCATGCATTTTTTCCCCCTCTTTCTAGGTCTGCTGGTAAAGGGGACTCTGTCCTAAAAAGATGGCTTGTAACTCTTATTTTTAGCTTCTTCATCACCCAATGAACCCTGCAAAAGGAGCTTGACCACATGTAAAACCCCTCAGAGAAGGAATCATGGCTTGAAAATAAGAGACTGTTATTTCCTCCTTTGGCGCATCTGTCATCCCTGTAACATAATACACGGTCGCTCCAATGGCGCACATACCATGACTGTTACACAAAGAACAACCACGCCCTCAAGGCGCACTCCCTTCACTTGTTGCAACCGCTTTCCCTGCGCCCTACTTGGCACACCAAACTCATACGTTGCAGTATTTAAACCTGCGCCCTTTGGCGCACCTTGCATGTATGCAACATTCAAATTATATGCGTTAAATGCAACTGTTAAAGCGGCGCAAGCACATCCATTGTTACAACGACATCATGTTATGCAAACCTTCCATGCGCCGCGCCAAGTTCTCCTGTGGCGCATGAAAAAATGATGTTACACGCATTAAACTTGCGCCCTTTAACGCATCCTGCACCTGTGTAACATGAAAATTGTCCACGCCCTTTATAAAATGTATACATATGGCGCAGGCGCACTTATACTCGCAATAACAAAAAATACAATCTGCAGTGTCCATGCGCCATGCGCCCTTTGGCGCTGATTTATCCCTTGTAGCGGCCCTTTCCTGTGCGCCTTATTATTTAGCCCAGTAACCTACATTATTCATGCGCCTTGCGCCCTGAGGCCTTAAAATCACTAACTCTTTCTTTTATTGACGCTTTAATGGAAGATCAAACAGCTGATATGACTTTCTTGCATTGGGTTTCACTTCTTATTCTTGCAGATCAGCAACTGAGTTCAGAGTTACATATGTCAACATCAAGCAAGAGACCTACCAAACCCAAGGGCAAAGCGAAGCTCACAGAAGAAGAAATGAAGCATAAATATCAGAGGGTCAGGATGCCCGAGTCCCAAGCAGAGTGTGACCTAGACATCAGAGACTCATAACTGGGTCATATTGATATGGAGGATTTCTGGGCCAGAACCCAGAGGGTCACAAGAAGTCCATGGATGGACAAACTAATGGGCAGTGCACTACATTTTGCTGGTGGGATTCCAGTTAGTGCTGTAAACAATGAGTTTATGATGGTAGTAGCCCGATGCTACAATAAAGACACGAGATGTGTCCATAACGAGAAGGGTGAGGTCATAATCAACCTCACTGCCTACCACGTTAAAATAATGCTCGGCATCCCTCACCACCGTCACTTTGTGGCCGTTAGCCAAGAGGATTGCATCAAAGCTTGGGACGACAATGAAGATCAGTGCATGCAACTGATGAACGAAGTATACCTAAAGAACAAAAAGGTGGTGACTCGGTGGCCACAAGTCATTCATCGCAGTGACTTTTCAGAGGAACTCAGTGACACAATCACGTTCCTGAGCATAGTCTTTGGGCTTCCTGATGCCCACTATTTTCACAAGTGGATGCTGCGATACCTAGAAACCATGAACAAAAATGTGCCCGATCAACACTTTGAGTGGGCAGAAATCATAAGTAGCATGATATCTGAGCAGATCCAACAACTTAACACAATGGGGAGGTTCTATATGAACTCCTACGTAGTCTATGCCGCAGCTTCAGAAAGGGACTATCCAGCTCTGATGCGGTGCGGGGTTTGGCCCCAAGTTAAAATCTATGAATATTATCTAGAACTGAAGCTGGAAAATAGCATTCCCAGTTCACAAAGATCCAATGATGCCTTCTTCTACGGCATCATCTACCTTTTGATGGCTATGAATATTAGACTCACAGTCGCACGACCAAGAGCATCGTAGCAGCTACAGAGAAATGGGGGCCTTGTTCACTCCATTCCCACATTCACCTATCTAAGGGTAGTTAACTTCTTGGGGGGGAACCAAACTAAATTGCCAAGATATGCCAGTCCCAAGTGATCCTGTTGGACTGTCGAGACAGCTAATCACCTACCACGAGAAATGTCTCAAGAGAAAAAAGGGTGGGACTCCTTTCCCCCTCACAATGGGCAGGTATACGTGTCTCTCTCACCATAAGGCGAAGGACATGTTTGCAGAGCTGGAGCTGCTAAATCTAAAGCATAACTTCCCAACGAGGCCCACCTTTGACCCAAGAAATTGTCTACCTAGGGCCAAGCTTGACCTGATCTGCATCCCTCAGATCGAAGACATTTACATCGACTTATATCATGAGGTCGAGCTCAGGAGGAAGGATCATTCTCGCTTGGCCATAGTAGAAATCATCCAGTACGGGGTGGCCATCGTCCCAAAAGGCTACCAAACCACTGATCAAGAAGTTGATCAATTGTATCTTGATACAAATGGGGATAATTGGCCTTTCGCGGTGATCGACAGAAGCAAAGCTCCTCAAATAATAGAGGAGAGGGTCAAGGAAACTCTGCGAAGGACAGAGCATTGGTGCCGAATGAACGGGCTCATCTACCTCGGATTCGATTTCACAACCTCTCCGTTGGGCAACGCACCTCCTTAGGAAAAACAGTAGCCAAAGGGAAAGGGGAAAGGTGAAGAGGGTGAGTCCAGCTCTACCCAAGAGGAAGCTCCTGAAAGCCCTCCTTCCGCTTCACAAGAACGGGTTGTAATCCCAGAAAGCTCAGAGAAAGAAGCAGCGGAAGATGTTCCAATAGGCACATCCACTCAGGATGTGGTCACAATTGTAACAATTGAGGTCCCTTCTGTTCCTTCTCCTTCTCCTCCTTCCCCTCCTCGAGTGACCCAAGCGACCTTCCTTTGGTCGTTGTCCTCTCCCCCTTCTTCTACTATTCCTCCTGCTTCTTCGTCCATCTTCTCCTCTCTCGCGGAGCTGTCCCCCTCCATTTATTCCCTCATCTTTGAGCTCCCTTCCCTTCCTATGACTTCCTCCCCTGCAGTATCCCTTCCTCTCGTGAGCACTTCCTCGGCTTTCCTCTCAATGCCACCTTCAAGTGTCTCCACGTTTTTCCCTTCTACTACTGCAACTGCCCCCTTCTCCATTTATGGCCCTTCTCCCATAATTCTAGCCTGGGTCTCCCAGCACCTGAGTCAACAGAAGAGGAAAGTTCCCATTGCCCCGATGGACTTCTCTGTCATCCCATCAAAGGGATCAAGAAGCAAAAACCGATACCCGCTTCTCTCAGAGTGCATCAGGGGAGAGAGAGTGATGGAGATTACATACCCCAATCCTTTGAAGGATAAGAAGGATCTGTCTTCAACAGATTACATGGTGACTCAAGTCACAATGGGGACATCTTCAGCAAGCCTATAAGGAGAGGCCCTATCTGCAGTTGACGCCCTTTGCAAGAAACTCCAAGAAGCAAAGGAAGAGAAAAGGCTACTAAAGGAGCAAAATAAGCATCTTCTCCGCGCCTTGCAGAAATGGGCAGTGCGCCTCCTACAACTGCCGCTGAAACTCCTGAGCCTCTGAGCCAAGATAAGATCAATGAATATGCTAAAATCGGTGAGTAGGGCATGGCAGTTGGCTCACCCTTAGAGGAGCCAAATCCTCAAAGAAAGTTAGGAGGTTATCACTAAGTTCACAGTTTGTACCAGAATATCAATCGAACAAACAGAGAACTCCAGGCGATTAGCGGGACCCATCTCCGAAGAGCTTAATCATGTCAGGATGCAAACACGAGACCTTCATTCCGAAAATGCTCGACTGTTCAGTCGATGATCTGGTCAAGTTTGGCATCTTTGGACACCCTAGAGCCCTCAATAAAATCCTTTCCACTTTGGATTATCAGTGGATCAGCTGGAGTTCGGTCCTGGAGAAGATCGACAAGGTAAAGGAGGTAGCCCTACATGCAATGCATCAAATGGAACAGATTGTTCTTAGAATGTCTCCAGGGTTGCTCACTCCTTCTTTCGCCTTAAGAAAGGTTAAAGAAACTATTCAGATCTTCAAGGAGATCGTTTCACAGGGACTAGGGCCAAAGGTCACGTTCGACGCCGAATCCATCAATAACTTGTTGGCATGTCGTGACTTCATCAGGTACCTGATAGAGGCAGAGAATGATTATTCTAAACTCCCAGAAAATCTCATAGCCGAGCGGGAGACCTGTGAAGCTATCAGCGATAGACACAAGGATCCTTCCGAGGATCAACCTTCAACCCATGATCAGTAAGTTCATGGAGTACCGTGCCCAGTTCCACATCTCGTCACCCGAGCAGCAAAAGCAGGATACCCCCTTCCAGCCGCGGGGACGACGACAAATAGTTTCTTTCTTCCTAACTTTCTCTTTGTAAATATCTAAGTCATGTTGACACAACGATGACATCATCCATGTTGCACCATGGATGATGTCCATCCACCAAAGTTGTCAAAAGTCAACAAATGACTTTGTACTCTATTGTAAGATATTTTTGTAAATAAGTGGTTGTTTGCTTTGTCTTCTTTTTCTTCTCTCCGTTCTATATATACTTGAATACTTGTTGTATTCAGGTGGTGGATATTCTTTTAGATGAAAAATAGAATTGAGAAGAAAGGCTTTGTACTTTTTGTAACAGAAGGAGATATAATGCAAATATTAAGACTTTGTGCTAATATGTGTGTTATGGACATCTGATCTTTCTTATGTTAGATCATGCATTTATTCTATTGAATATATCTCTACTTTTTTGTCATTTATTCATCAGTATTGCTTTACTCGTTTATGCAAGTAGGTTTGGCTCTATTTACTACCAATCCCAAAACATTAAACCTTCCGACCTTCTCTGCTTTGGAATTCTTCTTTTCTCTCCCTTCGGACCTGATCTTGTTCTATCCTCTCTGTACACACTTTCCATTTATGTTCGACAGTCGGAAATACCTCTATTGGGATTGAGAATATTGTGATACTTGCACAGATTCCTGCTGGTAGAATAGCAATAAACCAGTTTCAATTTGCTGACTCAAAGAGGGGCTATGCCCTGCACACTGTTGGCTCGTCTATCCATAAATCTGCCCAAGCGACAAATTTTCAAACCAACAAGGTGACATGGGTGTACGAGATCTAGAGGGAAAAGTGAATGGGGGAAGAGGGAAAGTTACCCAGGGGGATAATGGAGGTGATGTGAAGGTAGATGATGCAGGTCATGTGCAGGGGGTGTAAGGGACAGAGACGGAAGTGTAGTAGGGTAGTGAAGAAGTAACTAATGGTATTAGAGGAATGGGTGGTAAATACGTGGCAGGTGTAGGTGGAAGTTGTGTCGAGGCGCTTAGGTATGGTAGAGTTTTGTGATGGTGGAATGGGCTGTTGTGTTTTTAGTTTACTGAGTGGGTGGAGGTTGCTTGATCGTGTTGGGAGGTTGAGGTCCTAAAATGGACAGACAGGGTAAAGGTGATGAAGGTGTAACTAACGTAGCTGGAGTAGGAGTTCTATGGTTTTGGTTCTTCTGTTTGGGTGTTGAAGTAGATTTAGCGTTGACTTTAGAGGATGTAGCTAAATCTAGTTTGATAGGTGGATGAATAAGGCTGGTGGTTAAGGTGGTGACCCCTGAAGGTAATAATAGGTTTAGTCGAGGAAGATGATGTAGGTGTAGGTTTTGATTTAGATGTGTGTTAGGTTATGGGTAAGGGTGTGTGTTGAGTTATGATGGGTGTCGTGGAATAATTTGTTATAGAGGTGGTTGTGCTCGGTTTGATTGGTTGAAATATTTTTGGGTAGATAGTGGAAGTATCAACAAGTGACATCTACATTTGCGTTGAGACAGGGAGTAGAAGGTGCCCCCACAGTAAGGATCTGTCCACATAATCTAAATGATTGGCCAAGCATGAGAACGACACATCTGTAGGCGAGATTGATGAGGACCTAATGGAAATTCCCATAAAATGTGTCTTAGAGATGGGGAATTTGTCTAGCTTCGGCTTCCATGGGTAAGAGAGCCAAAAGTAGGTCTGCGGGATCTTGGGTAGCTGATGGAGAATGGTCACCTAGAGGAAAAGGTATCTCTACTGGGTCTTGATAGGTGGAGGAGATGATGGGTGCTCCTCTATGGGTGGAGGAGATGATAGGTGCTCCTCTATGGGTGAAGGAGATGATAGGTTATCCTCTTGTGGGTAGAGGAGATAAAAAAACATCCTCCATGGACTGAAGAAGTACTGTGGGTGACGGTTCCCTAGGTGGAGAAGCCAAAGGTGAAATAGTCTCGATATTAGCAAAGGCTCCTCCACAGGTGAGGAAGGAGGTGAAAGGTACTCCTCTGTGGGTGGAGGAATAGGTGAGGTGGGTTCCAATGCTGAAGGAGGACTTTGGGCTAGAATTTCCTCTATGGAAGGAATATGAGGTAATTGGGAAGTAATGGGTGCATCACTAAAAATAGCGTGGACCTCGTGGGTATGGCTATCATGAGTTGAGGTCTCACTGGTTTGATCAGACGAAGGGGCATGATTGGGAAAGGGTTTCTTGAATATGTGTAGGTTTTGATTGGCTGGTGCATTAGGATTATCCATAGTTAACTCACCTTTCTCGAGCATTTCTTGGACAATATTTTTGAAAGTTATGCAATTTCCGTCACTATGACCCTTTACTCGATGATAGTTACAGAAGTCATGTTCTTTATACCATGTGGGCATGGGGTGAGCAGGGTCAAAACAAGTGTGTGGTTTTATAGGCGGAAGGGTGATGGCCCTAGCTTTGATGAGATTTTCTAAGATAGAAGAGTAAGGCTCCCCAATTGGGGTGTATTTCTGTTGTTCCCGTCTTAATTGAAAAGTCTGAGATGGGTGAGAGATTAGATGAGGGGCTAGCCTGATTTGATGGATGAGCCAGGGCCAGCTTTGAGTACCACTACATTAGTGGTGCCCTTGGCCTTTGAATAATTGTTTTGTGGTTTGGAAGAAGAAGAGGTATTATTCGACTTGAATGCTGATTTCTTATTGCGTAATTGGATTTTCTTCTCTTCAATGGCCCTAATATCTAGCTTTCGTGCCATGGTGAATGCTTCGTCAAAGGTTCAGAAAGTTTGGACCTGCAGGGTAGGTGAGATATGTCTAGCACAAGCCTGTGTGAAGAGCTTGATGAGTTCGGTTTGTGGTAGTTGGAATGTGAGTTGATTAATCAGGCTACACTAGCGAGCAACAAAATCTGTGATAGATTAGTCATCATACTGACATATGGAGTATAGGTCAGTCATGGTAACCTTCTTAACGATATTGATGGAGAAGTGATCCAAGAAGGCTTGGGCTACCTGATTAAATGAAAATATAGAGTGTCTAGGTAACCCACTATACCAATCTAACACAGGTCTAGTCATAGAGATATGGGAAAGGTCCTCAAGAGAAAAGCATCATCGTGGGTGATTAGGTAGCACCCATGTTTGAAAGACTACAAATGTTGTTGTGGGTCTTCCTTGCTATTGAAACGGTTGAATTTAGGCATTTCCCAATGCATGGGATATGGATATAGGAATGGATGGGTGGATAGGCTCATTACAAATCTCGTCGTAGGTGAGAGTATTTTAGGAGCCAGAAACCGATGCCTCCAATGTCTACATCTTGTCCATCATTAACTTGATTAGGTCATTGGTAGGTTGTGATGGTTGGGTGCCTCCTGTAGCGTAAGAGGGTTGGTGTTGGGCATGTAACAAGGGTGGCATTCCAGTATATGGTGCTGCCATGTAGGTAGATTGAGAAGAAGGTAGTGAAATAGGGGGTACGTACCCAGTAGTGAATAATAGATGAAACAAGAGGCTACTGATAGTACGTATATGGAGGTGGAAGGGTCATGGTGACCCTAGTGGCAATGGGGGCCAACGATTTTGGAATAGAAAGGACCACATTTTGAAAAGGGGTAGGGGTCACTGACACTAGGGAGGTGGTTGTGTAGCTATGGGTATATGTGAGACAATAGGGGTGGATGAGGTTGTGTTTTGGGTGGTTGTCGAAGGTATGGTGAATGTGGTAGGTGCAACGGATGTAGCAGACGTGACAGTCATAGCGGGTATAGGAAATAGCTAAGAAATGACTGGGGGTAAGGTAGATGCAGGCAATGCAGAGCCCAACATGGGGCTGATGAAGGAGTGGGAATGAGAGTCTCGAGGGGATAGATACAGGCATGTTGTATATCAACTAACCCTAGGCATCTCGAGTGGATGAGTGGGAAAGATAAAACTGCAAGGCAGACATGGTTTTGGTCAAGGATTCGTGTGAACTCCTCATCTCTGGTAGCGATAGTGATAGGTTGGATAGGTTCCATGGTGGGTGATAAAATGGAAGGTGGTGAAGGACTAGGTGGGAGTGGTTGACAACTGGTGTGGAATATAAGGGCGCATTTTCTTGTCGACGCGTCAGCACCATGTGAACAGGCACTAACGTGGTAAGACTTTTTTCTGTAAATGACACAAAAATACAATAGTGATAGGATAGATAGGTGGTGGTAGGTGTATTGGGGTTAAAATGTCAGTTGGAAAATGACATAGGCTAACCGATGTCGGTTAGGCTAAACCAACGCCGGTCACAGGTAACTGCTACCAATCACTGTGGAAAGTGGACAGTTGGTCAAAAACAAGGTATAAGGCCAAATCTGACAGGTATGCCGAATACTGATGAGATTTACCAGGTCAATGAGAATGATAATAGTGACATCGACTCTGAATAGTTGAAGAAGGTGAATAGATGTCCTTTTGGGTAGATTAACCAAAAGGATTGGGAACTGACGCTGGTTGGGTATAACTGATGACAGTCAGAGGGTAACTGACAATGGTCGCTAGACCAACACCAGTCACTGTGAAATTGAAACAATGATGAAAGAAAAGTGGTTGTGAATTAAAATATGATGTGGAATCAAACCTATAATGCTGAGAATGATGAGAATATGGTCCAGGCACACTCAGATGAAGCTGGAATACACCAACTATGATGAGGAGCGTGCAAGGAGAAACTAGAAAAATGAAGAACGTGACCTCTCACCTCAAAATGCAAGCCAAGCAGAAACACTAAGAAAAATGTGATCCTAAGAGTGCTTTTTCTATTATGTTTGTTTAGCTTATGCTATTTAAGGACTGACTCATGAACTGTAGAATAGAGTTTTTTGGTGAGGATGGCTTCCTACGAAGAAGGAGATCTAAAAGGTGAGGTTTTAGGTATGTTATGGTGGGGGTGGGCTTCACTCTGAAGTATGACTCAACAAAGCAGCGAGCTGGGGAGTACCTACCAATCCTTGAATCAGTGTGATTGTTGACAGGCATTCCCAGGAAAGATGTTGTTTAAGAATATGTATTTGTTTAGAATTTGTGCAGTTTCGTAAGAATTAGAGAGAGAGAGAGAGATGTGCTTTCTACGATTCATTTGTCAACCATCAGCTGGGAATGACTTCCAGCATATAGGTTGCCCTCAATTAATGTGAGCTAATGTAGAAAATTAGAATGAAATGCAATGATTTTTAAGCCCAAATCGAAATATGGAATTTGATGACACAAATAGATGAAGAGGGAGAGGGATGCTCTTTCACTAAAATATATAAAACAAGAAGAAATGGTTCTTTTTATGCACACCAAAAGAAAAGGTTTCTTTTAGAGATAATAGAAAGAAAAAGAAGGTTACCAAGGAAGAAAATTAATGTGTATGCTTTTTAGAAGGGAAACAAACACACAACTTTTCCTAGGAATGAATAAAAATGTAAGGAACCCCGGATGGGTCCCACCGGGCGTGCCAAAATGTTTCACCTGATTCTTAGACGTTTCTTTGAAAATGATGAAACAAATATTGTAACGGGCATAGGAGGAATACCTGTTGAAATCCAGGTTGATAGGTTGTTGCACATGCATGTTGAATCCTTGATCCAAAGTTGATCATGAGAGTTTACTTTTGGTTGGGAGGAACTACTTGAAATGGAAAGCAAGACCACCAGAAAGAGTTAAACAGTATATGCAGTGGACTGCCTAGTATGTGCTAGATCTGGGAAGTGTGATACTTCCTAGATGGATGTCAATCCACTGTTTAAAAAAATTTAATGCTGGTAATAAAGTAAATCCTATTGTAGTTAAAATGATTTAGGTATCTCATTTAAAACACAATAAGAAAGATCTAATCTAACAAGGCTAGGTTAAAATAAGATCCAAAGGTCAAGTAACTAGTTTTGGGTCTCTGCAGGTCTGACAGAGGTCTTAGACAGGTCACAGGTGATTAAGGGTGATGCGGGAATAGGTAGGTAGATTACTGTTCTGGGTTGTATTGGTAAATACAGAGACCGATGCTGGTTAAGGGTGACCAATGCCGGTTTGGGAGAATTGGTGCCGGTTACTCTGGGATACTGGGAATGTCACAGAATGAGCTTTAGATCTCCCTTATGATTGCACCAAGGACTAGGCTGGTCGGAATGAGGTATTAAGTTGTTTGGATGGGATTTGGTGAGGTTTTAATAGGGATATGGAGGGGTGAGTATTAATGGAGGTCAGTGGGTGGCTAGGAGAACAAAGGATGAAAATACAATGATGAAATGAGTGAACCAGAGGAGTAAAATGTTCTACTTACTTGGAATCTGGTCTGGACGTCTGTGAGTGAGGAATGAAGGTGTTGATAAGAGGTTGAATGATGTAAGAGGATCACCAAACATTGGGGAGCTCTTGCATGGGCTGCATGTGCTCTCCTTCTTGCCTGTTTGGATCAAATCATTTGGGGTGAGTGCTGGATGGTTGTTGGGTGAATGTTGGATGTCTGTGCAAGAGAAAATACTTGATCTCCTTCTTTGCATGCATTGTTCTCCCTGAAACTTGTTCTCAAAAGATGTGATATCTCTTAGGAATCTGCCAACCTAAAAAATAAGGTTGTTTTAGGGGTTAAAAGGTGACCGACGGTGGTTCCGGCTTCACCGGTGGCGGTTAAGGGTAACCGGCGTCGGTTAGGGTGGGATTTCCTAGGTTTACTAAATTGGGCAGATCCCCTTGATTTTTTGGGATCTCGTGTGTTGGCCCCATGGATTAGGATGGAAACTTCTTTTAAGCATGTGGGAATGTGGTTAGAGGGAATGTAGGCATTGATTTTTAGGGTTTGGGTAGGTCTTAGTTAGTTATGACAACTTACTAAGAATAGGTCTTAGGGTGAGGTGGCTAGATGAGGTGTCTTGGTGAGGTGGATATATGGGCATTATCTCAATTAGGATATTTAAATAATAAATATAGTGAGGATAATGAATTAATTTAATTTAATAATTAAATTAATATTATAGTGAGGTGAAGGGGGCCATGGCTAGGTGGATGTGTTCAAGGTATTTATTTATCGAGGGACCAAGGGGAGTGTGACCCAATTTTGGTGTCTACAATCAGCAAGTAGTGTTTTAAGAAGTGGGGAAATACTAAATGATGGGGGCCAAAGGGCTCATCTCCCATGGACGTATGGTAATTCCTAAATTTGAATGTGTTAGTTTGTTTAAGAGTTTTGAAGGCTAATGTCCTTTGAAAACATGGCACATTTTTGCAGTAATTGACACACGGTGCATTTTCATAGACAAATGTGCATGAGGATCCATCAAAAGGTAATCACTACCAATTGGGGTCAATCGTCGATGATTTAGCCAATCACTAGTGATTTGGCTTGCGTGAAAAATGGGTTATATAACCCTTCATTTTGCATTTTTATGATTATTTTGTTTTAAGGCTATTGTGAAAAGAACTTGTCGAGAACAATGTTTGATCGACTGATTGAGAGAGATGTAGACTGTGAGCAGGAAGAGGAAGCCTGTGCAAGCAGCGGTAAGATTCAAACTTCAATCTTGTTTAGTTTTCTTTGTAATTTTTGTATAATTAAATTTTTTTATCCGCAGCTTCAGGGTCGTGTGGACGTTTACAAGAATCACCGACAATTCAGTGAATCGCTGGCGATTTAGGTGAATCGCTGATGATTTATGTAGATCACCGGTAATTCGTGTGAATTGCTGGCAATTCGAATGTTTATTAAAAATTTTGTGCTTTTTTATGATTTTTCTAACTATTTTAGCTTATGTAATAACTTTATTTCATTGATTATATCATTGTGATGATACTAATGTTTTTTATGTGCATTTTTGTTTTGTAGGTGGATGTGAAACTTGTTATTAGAGACCGCATCCCTTCGATGTTAGACGAGGTCAGGGAGGATTTGACCGACGATGATTGGGAGCACTTAGAGGTAGTGGGTTTTGGAGGGATGAGGTATTATAGTAGATTCACATATGTCGTAGTCTTATTCTTGCTCTGCTAGAGAGGTGGAATCCCTCCACCAACATTTTTTGGTTGCCTACTAGAGAAATGAGCATCACCTTAGAGGATGTTCATCGAATTACAAGATTGTCAGTGAGGGGTCAACCTGTTTGTTGTATGTTAGATACAAAGAGGGATGATACCATGCAAAGATTTCATGGAGATGAATCTTAGGATGTGTGATATGCGTTAGGAGCCTTTGATTATTAGGATTTGTATGATGTTGGGAGAGATGGTTGTCCTCATATGAACATGATGATGATGGATATTTCTTGTTTTGCATAGCCATATTCAGGAGGAGGTAGATTTCCTTTGATGATGACAGGGGTGGTGGGTGTGGGTCATCCATCTCAGTGAACGCCGAGAGGTGGAGGTGGTGACGATGTGGGAGGATCCGGTGGTGGTATGGTAGGTGGCGCTCTTGCTCCAAGAGAAGGATCTGGTGATAGTACTTTTATAGGAGCTGTAGAGTTTACGATGTGATATTGTAGACTCATAGAATCCCAATTTGATATATGTATGAGACATTTATGAGATATTTTATATATGATGATGTTGCTGATTTTCTATTGATAGGCTCGTAGAATCCCATTTGATATATGTTGTGAGACTTTGATGGGACATTTTATATATGATGATGTTGATTTATCTATAGTGATATTGATTTTGTATGGATGGGCTCATAGAAACCCTTTTGATTTTACATGGATTATATGATCATTTGTACACATGATTCTATTTCTGATGATGATGATGATGATGTATATTTGTTTCTTGATTTCTCTTGATATATATATGTGTTGGATATATGTTTCATGATTTTTTATTATGATTTGGGAAAAAATTGTGACCATGTTTAAAAACCTAAAATGTAACGAAAATAATAACGAAAAAAGGTGGAAATAACACCCCACTAAGTTTCTTAGCACCTATTAGGGGTCTTGATAGCATTTGCACTTGTAGCCTTTCAAAATGCTAAATGAGACTGTTATTGGATAATTTATACAAGTTAATAGATTTGGAAAAAAAATCATCTTGTGACAATAATAGGAACAAAAGAAACATGGATGTATGCCTTTGTAGGGGAAGAAGGTTATCCTTTTTGATGAATTTATAGGGAACCAATGCCCCAACTTTTACAATAAGATTTTTGAAGAAAATTGATCAAAGCGGTAAGTTTTCTTATGGGAAAGTTGATCAATGTGGAAAGCTTTCCTGGGTGCTTTGTATTTTGAAGGTTGATCAATGCGGGAAGCCTTATATATATATATATATATAAGTAGCCATCCTTCGAGGGTATGGTCTACATTTTTTATTTTATTTGAATGGCCATCATTTGTGGGGTCGGTCCATGATTTTTCTAGGTAGTTTTCCTTCGAGGGATCAGTCTAATTTTCTTTTTATTTTTGATAATATATCATTTAAATAACTTTCTTTCGAGGGATCAGTCTATCTCCTTTTGACTTTTAGTAAGAAGCATCCATATATACGTACTTTACTTTGCCTAAGCTGAGGGAAAGACTCTAATAAACCATTTATTAAGAATGTGATAACTTCATAGGAGACCTACATCCATATGCCCTATGTAATAATGATAACAAGGAGTGATGGAATGGATTTTGAGCTTGTGTGGCAAATGGGGAATATTCGATCAAAAATTGTTGTCATGATAATCAATCATTTAACAATAGAAAGGCCACAAGTGCAAAGCATTTAGGGGTTCTGCCTCGGGTTCCCCTTTAAGAGAAGCGAGACGATATACTCCCGACCCATACTTATGAGTGATAATATATGGACCAATCCAATTGGGGGCAAACTTTCCATGTTTACTTCGTTCAAATGTAGTCACATTTTGATTTTCCTTAAGTACAAGGTCACCAATTTTAAAGTCACGCTCCTTGACATGCTTGTTATATGCTCTACTAATGCATTGTTGATAAACTTGGTGATGTTCAAGAGTTGTTATATGCTTTTCATCTAATAATTCAAGTTGTGCTAGGTAATTTTGGTGGTACTCTTCATCAGAAATGAAGTCTTTTAGAGACACGCGGAGTGATGGATTTTAAATTTCTAGGCGTATGATGGCTTCAGAGCCATAAACGAGTTAGTATGGCGTGGCCCCAGTAGGTGTACGGATACTAGTTCGATAATCCCACAGAGTGAATGGGATCTGAGTATGTCAATTCCTGCCTAATTCATTTACGGTTTTCATAAGAATTTTTTTTAGTGTTTTGTTGGAGGCATTGGCCTATCCATTTTTTTGGGAGTAATATGGCGATGAGAAGCTTAGATTAATGTTGAATGTATTACAAAGATTCTTAACCTCCTCATTTTTAAAGGACTTTTCGTTGTCCGTGACAAGCTTGTGTGGTAAACCAAAACGACAAATCATATTTTGGTATATAAAATTATTGATAGGCCCAAACTTTGTTGATGTCAAAGGAATAGCTTCAACCCATTTAGTGAATTATTCAGGTACGATGATAATTGAATGATGTTGTTGAGATTATTTTGGATTGATTGCACCAATGAGGTCCAATCCCCGTTGAGAGAAAGGCCATAAGTCCTGAGCAGGTTGTAATGTTTGATAGGGAATGTGGATAAGATCATAATGGAGTTAACATTTGATGCACTTCTTTATGTATGTATAACAGTCCTTAGTAATTGTAGGTCAATAGTACCCTAACCATATGATACGTTTGGTGATAGCATTGCCACTAAAATGACCACCACAAATACCGTTGTGGACTTCTTCAATTGCTTTAATTGATTCATGTGATTTAAGACAACATAATAGTATACCATAAAAGCAACGTTTATAAAGGATACCTCCTATGATAATGAAGTGAGTGACATGTTGAAGAAAAGAGCATTTGGTGCCTTGTGATAGGTCTGGGGGGACTTTATATTCCGTGAGGTAATCAAATATCTGAGTGTTACCATAGATCTGATGAATTTGCATTGATGTTGTGGATGGAAGGTAGCTCATTTTGATATGAAGGATGATCTAAGCATTGGATGACTACATGCATCTTAGTTTTATCCTTTGATTTCTCTATTTTGAAAGGCACAAGGTATCCTAAGGAAGCCATAGTGTCAGCAAATCTATTAGAGGATCGTGGGATGTATTGAATGGTATAGTGATTGAACGTGGCAAGGAGAAAATCCACAACAACCTTATATTTTTGAAGTATTTCATTTTTACATTGGAATTCCCCTTTGAATTGGATGATGTCTCCATAGATTTCCAGGAGTTGGACACTTAAGAGAATAGTGGTTTGTAAACCCATGATTAAAGCTTTGTACTCTGCCATATTATTAGTGCACTTAAAATTGAGCTTGAATGATAATGGAATGGGAATGTCTCAAGGTGGTATGATGACTATGTCGGCTCCTCCACCACCTTGACATTTAGCGCCATCAAAGAAACAGTTCATTTTGATTAAGACAAAGTCTAATTCATAATTGTCAGATTCATTAATGTTATTAATGGATTCATCGAGAAAGCCTTCATGAGGTGTTTTATTATCTGGAAGAGGTTCTTCAGCGAGTTGAAATCAGCAATGGCCTGACCTTTAATGGATTTTTTTGGTATAATCTCCAAGTCAAATTCAGTCATTAGCATGATCCATCAGGTTATATGATCATTGTGATAGGGTTTGTCATGCGTGGCTTTAAGAAGGTTAAAACTAGTGACAACATATGTTTTGTGGTTTAAAAGATAGTGTCGTAACTTAGAGGTGGAAAAATACAATGCACAACATAGTTTTTCAGCCTTTTTATAACACATCTTGTATTCATGAAGTGTGTGGCTGATGTAATATACAACCTCTTCACGATCGTGACTATCATGGTGGGAAAGCGTAGCTCTTAGAGCATGCACGGAAGTGGATATGTATAAGTAATATGGATCCCCTTCACGTGGTGGAGTGAGGATAGATGGTGTCAAAATATATTGTTTAATTTGATCAAATTCTTGTTGACAATCTGAGTCCTAATGGAACTCAACATCTTTATGAAGCAGGCGATGAAAGGGTTGGCAATGATCAGAGAGTTGCGATATAAAGATCGAATGGAATGTAATTTTCCTTGAAGGCTGTGCAGTTGCTTAAGATTAATGGGTCAATTATGTGCATATCATTATATGAGCAAGCGAAAGCTTGGTGATATATTGTTAGAAATGTTGTGAAGTCATGTAATTCTTATGGATCCATATTTTGACTGACTTTGACTATATGGGGATCCTGTGAGGTTCCTAGATTTACATCAAGTGTGGATTCATTGAGAAGAGTGGGTGTTTCAGATGGAAGGTATTTTTGAAGGAAGCATTCTTTAGCTCCCATGTGAGAGAGAATTTCTTGATCATCCTGACACTGAAGGATATCTGTGGTAGGTAAATCTTCTTCAACCATGTCTAGTGAAACAAGTGGTAATGATTTGACGGAGTCCCCTAATCGATATGTGAGTGGTCTTAAGGATATAGTTTTGACTAAAAAAAGTTGGGTGGGATAGATACAATGTCATCTATGTCTGTGGAACTCTTAAATTTAGTGGGTGATGATGATTCTGATATGAAAATGGGTACAGCAGTTCCTTGCTCAGATGAAGGAGCTTCAGTAGTTTCAGGGGTAAATTTTCTATAACCTAGGTCATTTTTCTCATATGGCTTGAGGGTGTGTAAGAGGGGTTGATTGCCCTAACTTTTGTGGGGTCAACTTCAATTCCATGGATAGATATGATAAACCCCAAAAATTTTCTAGTAAGAACACCAAAAACACATATTGCATGATTGAGACGGAGGAAATATTGAATAAGGTGGGTGAAGATCGATTCTAGGACTTCAAGATGGGTTTTTTTGAGATTTAGACTTTCTAAGGAGGTCGGCAACGTAATCCTCAACAATTTTATGGATAAGGTCATGGAAGATGTATGTCATGGTGTGTTGATACGTTGCCCCAATGTTTTAAGTCTGAAGGGCATGACACGATAGCAAAATGTTCCCCGAGGGGTGATAAAATATATTTTATGTTGATCATTAGGTGCAATGACGATTTAATTATAATCAGAAAACCCATCCATGAGGGATAGAATTTCGTGGCTGGTGGTTAAGTCGATGAGCTGATCTATGTTCGGAAAAGGGAAATCATCCTTCGGGTAGGTGAGGTTGAGATCCCTGAAATCTGTGCAAATGTAAATTTTTCCTAAGGCCTTGGTTATGGGGATAATGTTGGAGACCCATTGCGGATAATCAATAGGTATGATGAAATTTATGGTTAAGAGACGTTGCAACTCTTCCTTAACAAGGAGAGCTATACGGGGGTACATTTTGTGGAGTTTATGTCTGATTAGTTTCACATTAGGATATGTGACGATGTTATGTAAAACAATGTTGGGATCAATTTTGGGCATATCACTATATGAGCAAGCAACAACTTGGTGATATATTGTTGGAAATGTTGTGAAGTCATGCAAATCTTGTGGATCCATATTTTGACCGACTTTGACTATATGGGGATCCTGTGAGGTTCCTCGATTTACATTGAGTGTGGATTCATTGAGAAGAGTGGGTGTTTCGGATGGTAGGGATTTTTGAAGGAAGTGTTCTTTAGCTCCCATGTGAGAGAGAATTTCTTGATCATCCTTACATTGAAGGATATATGCGGTAGGTAAATCTTCTTCAACCATGTCTAGTGAAATAAGTGGTAATGATTTGATGAAGCCGCCTAATTGATATGTGAGTGGTCCTAAGGATATAGTTTTGATTACAAAAATTTGGATGGGATAGATACAGTGTTATTTGTGTCTGTGGAATTCTTAAATTTAGTGGGTGATGACGATTTTGATCCAAAAATGGTTACGGTAGTTCCTTACTCGGATGAAGGAGCTTCAACTGTTTCAGGGGTAAATTTTCTATAACCTAGGTCATTTTTCTCATATGGCTTGGGGAACGTGAAGGGTATAGGGTGTTATTGTCATAAGGAGGGTAACAATTCAAATCTTTTGCATAGGGAGGCATGTTGCACCATTTGTCACATCTATGAGATGTAGTATAGGTAGAAGCCATTTCACATGACCACTTGGCACCAATATAATTTGGCTATGTTTTTCTTTTAGCTTATACGACATTTTATTGACCCTTGGGTCGAGTCACTTGTACGAGACTCAAGTTTGGTTAAACTTGGTATAGTTAGCTCCTGATTAATTAAACTATCTATAATGTCCACGTAATAACAATTATAATTGGTAGCTTAAGGAGAGGTTTTCAATAGAGCACCAACTAACATTTATTTAGTTTATTATAAATATTTTTCAATATTGCCATTTAAACATAGGTGACTAATAAAACATTAAAAAAATAATCTTTACTAATTTAGAAATTTCAAATACATTGTGTATATTTATATGGTTTGTATATAAATCTATGTACAAAATCAAGGACATATTTTAAATATTCAAGTCATTTGTGACTATTATTTCAAAGATCTACCAGTATTTAAAATTTACAATTATTTAAATTTTAAGACCATGAAAAATGTGTAAATGGCTGTCAAATTTAACATTTGATGGTGATACATTTAGGATTTACCTAACCCCATTATGTTTGGTTTAATTTTCAATATATGTTATACAAACAAGTTTACAACTTGTCTATTTAAGATGGCATCGTGTGGGGATAATATGTGTTCTTTTGTCTACTAGAATTCTACCTCCACTCTCTTTTCACCTCTCACTTCTCTAACCACCATAGCCACCCAACATCCTTCCATTTTCCTTCACATTCTGCATTCCATCATTCCCTTCAAAGCTAACAAAATCATATTTAACATGGAAACCAAACTGTTTTCTTATTGGTTTATTCAATTGGACATAAATTATTAACTTCTCTTCACTCTTAACCATCAGCTCTTTATCAAATTCACGCATATTGAATCTTTTACAAATCTTGATTGCTACGTGGCGGGGATTGAAAAGATGGGTTTCAACTTTCGATTCAAAGTTATTTTACGTTATTGCATTTTTTATTACGCCTAAACCGCAAGTATTTACTTGCCACCTATTTATTTTTAACTTTCCATTTATGTCTTTATCTTATGTAATAAATTAAATGTCACCTAATCGACAACCTTCCTTTCATAAAGATAAATCGACATATAATATCTACATGTCTCTCATATGACCAGCTGTTGTAGGGGCTCAATTACCCTGTAAGTACTCAAAAATAAATTTGAAAATGGATCCCATATGAAATGCTATGAGAAGAAATCAATGTGGTTGGGTTCATCTGTGGTCCATCCATTCATTTAAAGTCTATTTGTCATGTTTTTCATCATTGCCATTTTTTTCACACCTCCGTTATTTTGTGTTGCCTCTCTGTGGGGGCATGTTTAGAGTAAATATGTTAGATCTTAAATTTAAGAAACCATGGACTCTCTTTCAAACCTAGACATTACACCTGCACTTTTATAGTTTTATTCATAAACGCATAATCCTCTGGTGAAACTTCATAATAGATTCCACCTCACAAACTCCAATCCATATTCACCTCTCATTTTCCCAACCACCATAGCTAACCATCCTCCTTCTTGTCTTCCTTCTTGGTTTGCATTCCCTCCTTTCACTCAATCTTGACCAATGACTCTTTATCAAATTGTGACCATCGAATCTTTCACAAATCTTGACCATTAGCTCTTTGTAAGGAATTGAGGATTGAACATATAGGTTTGACTTGTGATTCATAGTTATTTTGCATTTTTTCATTTATTTTACTATGCCGAAACCACAAGTATTTACCTCCCACATTTTTAATTCCATCTTCTCATTCATTTATTCATCTTAATTAACAAATTAAATGTCATACAATTGAAAATTTCCATGTCGTAACGCTGAATTGGCATATAAAATCTACTTGTCACTCATATGATCGACTAATGTAAGGGTTGAATTATTGATGATTGTTCGCGCATCAACAATTTCACTCTCTCCAATTTTACTTATTCAATCCATCCAAGGGTTAAATTTGACTTCCAAGTATGCATGTCAAACGATTTTTAGGCGATGGTCATTTTCAAATACTGTCCTTCAAAAACGTAAAATAGTGTTATATTTATAGTGTTAACAAAATATATAAAAGATTTTTCCATATATATTTAATTATTTCTAAATTATATTTGTATAGTTTACATATAAATCTATATAAAAAGGACGGTCATACGTAAAATAGGCAAGTCACGTGTGATGATTATTTCAAATATTTGCAAGTATTTTACGGCTAAAACCATGAAAAACGTCTATACGACCATCACATTTAACCCCTGAATCCATCCTCTTTGGCATTTCCATCGTACATAGTAATTACAATTTTTCAATATTTCACAAATGTCTGCACTTACTTTCAACGATACTTTATTTCCATTTAATTGTTTATCTCTCTACTCAAACATCAAATTTTAAAATTTTCGTGCCTCCCCTCATATCCCTTTCGACATTCACATCGCACGATGTAAGTATAGAGCAAATTGCAGTGCAACTACACACATAGAGAGTTGAATTGGAAACCCACACGTCGGATGAAGGTCCCGTGCGCCACTTTAATCAACTTTAATCCAAAGTCTTCAGCTACCTACCTCCATTGAACGCAGCAAGCAACTCTGCAACAGATACTAAACGACAAACTCCCCATTCAAACGCCCTACTAGCGGTAATTACATTTTTTTTAACACACCCGTTGAAAACGATGGGCCATCGGATTAAATAAAATAACAATATGGGCTGGGTACTTAACCAGGGTTGAGCGAAACCACAAGTCCCGCAGGCTGTCATACGTGCGGCGGCTGCCATTTCCGCCAGCTTCGCATTAAATTGGACGCACGGAAGAGATACGAGAATCGAGGAGGGAAAGAGTAACGCAAATCTGGCCACACGACTCTCGAGTATTTAACGTGGATTCGGTGTCTGACCGGCGAGGTAAACTCGCTGCCCCCTGCAGGTTTCAGGGCAGACAGCCAGCGGTCTGCACAACTAAGGTGGGTTGCACTGCCCGGCCGAGTAGGAAGGGGGAGCACGTCACCGGAGAAGTTCGCCCGCCGGCCTGGCGCACGTGCGACGAGGGGATTCCCTTTGCTTATATTTTTTTCCCCGGACCCCCGCGAAAGCTACACATGGTTTTTTGCGCTCGGTGTGAACAGACCGCGCGGCGTTGAGCAGTGGGCATAAAAAATTACAAAAAAAATATGTTTGATCGAGAATAGGTAATAGAGGAAGGGAAGGCTCTGGTATGCAACTAGTCTGCGGTTCGATTCTGCCAACGACGCCGTGGAGGCTGACTTTTTTCCAAAAACGGATTAGACTTTAGAAATAGGACCCCCCGACGTCCGCTGTTCGAGCCCCCCCGCAGAGGAAAAATACAGACACTTATGCATCAGTATCAGTAGTGACATCTACCTGAGGGCAGCCACGGCTTCTTGTATTGTATTCCGTGACATCCATCTCCGTCACTTTTGTGTTTTGTTTTTTTCGCCAAGGATTCGGGTTCGATTCCTCGGAGGCGGAGGCAGTGAGGGTTTTCGGCGTATGCGGTATGGATGGCCGGTAAAAGTGATCATCAGGTGGCGGCGGCGGCAGCGGCAGACACTTATTTTGTTAGACGTGATCATCTCGGCATGCAGAGCTTCGCTCCACCTCCAGTTTCCCACACAATGTACAGCAAATGCTCTGTTTGGTCTCTGTTTTTGGCCTCAATGAAACGGAGGCTTTTCTTTGAAGCATCTAGATGCACTTTAGCAGATTAAATATAAGAGGAACAAGAAAAAACCTTATTTTTAAGCTTTTGGTTACCGTAACCCTTAAGATTAAAGTTTGTTACAGTTTACACGAATCGTTCAAGCTAAGAATTCATCTAGATCGGTTAGTTTTGTGCAAACGATAGAGTCAAATTGATTGAAGTACAGGTCTATCGGTCACGCAAATCACGGAATTTTTCAGCCTGTTGAGATGTTGTTTCTCGTCTTGTTTTTCGTGTGAACTTTTAACTGTTAGAACAATATATTCTTTTATTTACGATTCTGGTTTCAAGCTATATTTTTCTGTCAAATGAAATGAGGGTTCACTATTTGTCGCCGTTTTTGTCATTTAAGGGAACGGCTGAGAATTTACGTAGATCGATTATTTTTAACGTCTTCTGCAAAAACTGGCAAAGTTGCCGTTTGAGATGCACCTATTAGCCACATAAGACATAAAATTAAGGAAACATAAAATAGCCCTCAAAATTCTCAGTATACGAAATTTTTCAGTGGCATAAGAAATTAAGCAGTTGAAGGTTTTGTTTTTGTTTTTTAAGGTTAGGAGTGGTTGACTTACATTATATTTATGATTATGGTTATAAAAACTACTTGTCTGTCAAATGAAATGAAGGAATACTGTTTGACTCTGTTTTTTTATCATTTATGCTTGAAAATGAGTGAAAGTTTATGTGATCGATTGTTGTAAATGTTCATTAGAAAAATCTCTCATGTTGTCTGAAATACAAGTCAATCAGCCTTGCACATGGCAGGAATTTTTCATATATTGTTTTTTGGATTTTTACCTTTAAAATGTTAGAACGCCTTTCCTGCTATCTATGGTTTTGGTTTTGAACACATTTTTTTTTTTTTGAAATGAGCGATCACAAGTCTGGCTTGACTTGTGTGTTATCTTCTACGATCTTTTGTTTGCTTTATTTACTTAGTTTCTCAGTCTGTGCTATTATTTGTTTTGTTTTCAGCGGTACATATGGTACAGAGGTTAGTAAACTGTATCATCCGCGAGTTGCTGATGTTGGGGAGCTTGATCAGCAAGCGGGTTTTCATCTAGATGATTTGGCTACTCTCGCCGCCAAAAGTAGGTTTCTTCACTTCTGTAGTTTTTCAAGAAATTTGCAAAAAGCTAGAATAGTGTTTTTCTGCATTTTTTGCAAATCTAGAAAACTGATTTTTTGAAAATATTATAAGTTACAATAGTAATTTTTTGAAAATGTTTCATCTAACATAGCGAGTTTATGAAAACTTCGAACTTAGATTAGCTAGATCATCTCATTGATGGAAATATTAGCTGTGATTAAATACTTTTATGGCATGGAGTTTGTTAAATATATGCTGGTTACTGCATGGATTTTTCTTTCGTTTGCCACTTTGCCTACCTTCAAATGAAAACATGTCTGACCTCTCGAGAGAAGCAGGAAAATGGTGTAAGTGATGTGGTGTTTTCTTGTTGCATGTGAATGTTCCGTACTGACCCCCCCCCCCTTTTTTTTTCCAGACCCCCTCACACATCAAATCATTCTGGCCATTGCAGACTGCATGAATAATTTGGGCAGTGTAAGGATCGCATTTTCACATTCTTTAATTGGAACTAGGAGTACATAAGTACTAGATCAATCCTGTTTAATAATTAGTTTTCATTTCAGTCGTCAGGTTTAATCCTTTTATCAACTTATGGTAGTGCTTTGGGAAAACCAGGTTGCCGCAGCCTGGTCCCTTCTGATTGTTACTTGGCTCCTTCAGTGCAACAATGTTGGAATCGCTATCCTCATGTTTTTTTGGTCTCTGTTTTTTGGCCTCAATGAAACGGGGCTGTTCTTTGAAAGCATCTAGATGCCTTTAAAGCAATTAACTATAAGAGGAACAAGAAAACCTTATTTTTTAAAGCTTTTTGGTTACCGTAACCGTAAGATTAAAGTTTGTTCAGTTTACCACGAATCTTCAAGCTAAATTCATCTAGATCTGTTTAGTTTTGTGCAAACGAAGATTCAAATTGATTGAAGTCAGAGTCTAATCGGTCACGCAAATCAGAGAATTTTGTGTTCAGCCGGTTGAGATGTTGTTTCGCGGCTTGTTTTTCGTGTGAACTTGTAAACTGTTAGAACAAATATGCTTTTTAATTTTAGCGATTCTGGTTTCATCAAGCTATAGTTTTTCTCTGTCAATAAAATGGGGTTCCACTATTTGTCGCCCCTTTTTTGTTCATTTTAAGGGAACGCTTTAATTTACGTAGATCGATTTATTTTGAAACCGTCTTCTTTTCTGCAAAGCTGGGCAAGTGGCCGTTTGAGATGCACCTATTGCACATAAGACATAAAATTAAGGAAACATAAAATAGCCCCTCAAAATTCTCAGTAGAAGCGAAAATTTTTCAGCAGTGGCTAAGAAAATTAAGCAGTTGAGAAGTTTTGTTTTTGTTTTTTTAAGGTTAGGAGTGGGTTGACTTACATTATTTTATATGATTATGGTTATAAAAACTAACTTTCTGTCAAATGAAATGAAGGACAACTGTTTGACTCGGTTTTTTTAATCATTATGCTTGACAATGAGTGAAAGTTTTATGTGATCGATGTTTCAAGTTCATTAAAAATCTCTCATTTTGTCGGAAATACAAGTAATCAGCCTTGCACAGGAGGAATTTTTCATAATTGTTGTTTGGATTGTTTAACCTTAAAATGTTAGAACGCGCGCAGCCTTTCCGCTATCTTGGTTTTTGGTTTTGAACACATTTTTTTTTTTTTTTGAAATGAGCGATCCCAAAGTCTGGCTGACTTGTGTGTTCTCCTTCCTACGATCTTTTTTTGCTTTATTTATTAGTTTTCTCATGTCTGGGCTATTATTTGTTTTTGTTTTCAAGCGGGTACATATGGTACGAGTTAGAACTGTATCAATCCTCGTTGCTGATGTTGGGGAGGCTTGATCAGCAGCGTGGGTTTTTCAGCTAGTGATTTGGCTACTCTTCCTCCGCCAAAGTAGGTTTTGTCTGGGTTGGCTTCTTCTTCATTCTGTAGGTTTTCAAAATTTGCCAAAGCTAATAGTGTTTTTCCTGCATTTTTGCAACTCTAGAAACTGTTTTTTTGAACCAATTTTACTTTTTCAATCGTAATTTTTTGACAAGTTATTTCATCCATCTAACATAGCGAGTTTTATTATGACAACCTCTTCGAAACGTAGATTAGCTAGTCATCTCATTGATGGAAATTACTGATGATTAAAATACTTTTATGGCTATTAGTTGTTAAGATATATGCTGGTTACTGCATGGAATTTCTTCGTTTTGCCACTTTGCCTCTTCAAAATTGAAAACATGGTCTTACCTCGGAGAGAAGCAGGAAAATGGTGTATAGTGATGTGGTGTTGTCTGGTTGCATGTGAAGGTTCCGGACTGACTTCCAGACCCATCCTCAACATCAATCATTCTGGGCCATTGCAGACTGCTAATTTGGGCAGGGTAAGGATCCATTTTCACATTCTTTAATGGAGAACTAGAGACATAAGTATATCAATCCTGTTTTATAAATTATTTTCTTCAGTCAGGTTATCCTTTATTAACTTTGTGTGCTTTGGGAAAACAGGTGCAGCAGCCTTCTGATTTTACTACTGCTTCCTCAGGGTGGAAACAAAATGGGGATGGACAGTCGATCTTCGAGTCATAATCAACTCGAATCATCCAAGGAGAAAGAAAAAAAAGGCCCAATCAAGCTTTGGTATGCGGATCACCAATAGACAATCCATAGAATGTCATGGGAGATGATTCAAAGTAATGATGGGGCAAAAGAACAGGAAACAAGACGCCAGGGCATGATACTGGTGGCCAACAAAATAGGGGGAGAATCGATACTAGCATATAGAATTGGGAATCAAAAGGTGAAAAAAGACCTATTTCGTTTAGAGGAATTACTAGAGTTAAAATTAAAAAATAATATTTCGCAAGAAAGGAACAATAAATGCTTAAAAAATCAAGAGTAAGTTGTTAAAAGGATTAGTAAGTTGTTAGAAGAATCAACGAAACAGGTATTACTCAATCTTCAACCTAATTGCAGAGGGTAACAATGACACTGCGTAGAAATCGAATGCCTATTAAGAGGCAGGTAGTAATGTGCATGACAGAACTTGCACACACCAGGGGCCGAAGAAATCTACGGATAGAGTAAATATCAAAATAAACTAAAGGAAATTGATAATGAGTTTTTTACCATATATTGAGGATATACACAAGATATTCCAGTCCTAGACGAGACCACATTGTCGTCAAAATGTTGTGGGATATGGATAGAGGAGAATGCCATCTTAAAATGGGCTGAGGTAATATTAAACAAAATGATTCAACTAAAAATAATAGGTCCAAAACGAATATCAGTGAAATTATGTTTTTCGACTTGTGACAAGAGATGGATCCTAGGCAGTAAACCAACATAATTGAGAGAATCCAAATGGCGATAAACATAAGAATCAAAAGTTGAGAGGTAGTGAATCCATGGGAGCATTGGAGTCAGTGGCGGATAGGAGGATTAGGTCGGCAAAAATGCACTACAAGGGAAATAAGTTGTGGTAGAGGGGGGGAAAGGGAAAAAGGGGAGGGGGGGGTAGTTCCTAAAGTCGACTAGTGGAAACTGGTTATAACAAAGATACCAATGGATCAAGCATAAGGTAGGGAAACAATCCTCCTAAAGGAGGGGGGGGGAAGGAGCAATGGGGAAATGTTTGCAACTGTAACAGACGCCTCGAGTCATGTTTATTGGTAGGATGGGACCTTTGAGGTAGTGTTTCTGCTTAAAATTGTTTGATTTTTTTTGTATGGTTTTTTAATATGATCGTAAGGGTGCGTTGCTAGAAGCGTTAATGTCGTGAGAGTGGGCAGAAAGAATAGAAGAGGTTTTAAATCATGGTTGCACATTAATAAATCAGTTGGAAAAAATGAGTTCACGCATGGAGGCAATGGGGGGTCTTGGAATGAGCGTGGATCAAATAACACAACCTGGAAGCCCCAGAAAGGTTTGGAAAATAATCAGAGTCTGCGCCTTTTACGGGGTGGGTGGCTGGCAAGGGAATTTCCCTGTATATACGGCTCAAAAATGATGAATAATCGAATCAGAATCAGGTTTTTTAAGGTTTTGGGGCAGGAAAACACTACGGAAGAAAGCTTGCGTCAGAAAAATACAAAAAAAGACCGGGGGGGGAGGGCGCAGAGGCTGCAACGGTGGACAAAAAGGATCGTATATAAATAAAAAAAAAAAAGAAGAGCTACGAAACAGTTCGGTTTTCATGTAAACCCCGGAATTTTTAAACAAAAACATAATTTTACTAGATGTTTATAAGGGATCTAAACAGAAACATTGGCTATTATATACAAATTGTTAAAAGTGTTGACGGCGAGGGGTTGACTAAATAAAGGACACAAGATTATTGACAATAATATTAGCTAAAAATGGAAATTTTATGGGGATATATATGTTGACTAGAACTAAAAGGGGTCTTGGTTAATCGTGTACACAAAGAAATTTTTTTGAAAGACTTCAACCTATAATGGAGAGAAGACATAAACGGGTTTGCCAGGCGCTCAACAGGTGGGAAACAAAAGGAGTCTTGTTTGTACTGCATGGTGACATTATGGTCATGAAAAACCAAACGAATTATAGGGGGAAAGGGGAGAACACGAATTAACGTGGACTAGTTGGTGGTTTGGACGTTCGTCTATGAAGATTGTTAAATTTGGTGGGAGAAAAAATAATGAATAAGGTAATTACGACAATAGGATAACAAAGTACAAATCAAAAGCTAGTGAGATACAGAAGAGACTGTGATAGTGGTAGGTGGGTAGCAAGAGATAGATGAGGAACATACAAGGACTTGCTGAGCTGGTGGCACTCGTTGCTGGGTGTAGTCACAAAACAAACCAAATATTATAAAGGGAGGAAACACAGGGTTGTATCATGCCGCATTGAGGACATATGCGTGTAGAATGGACTGAAACCTCCTAGTAGGCTAAATAGACCAGTACAAGAAGGAGGCTTTCGGGATGCTAAGTCATGCAAACCTATTGCAAATAAAAACGATTCGGGCGGGAAAGTTATAAGGATGAAATGGTTACAAAAAAGAGATCGCAAGATGAACTAGAGTGTAAAGAATATTGTGGAACATAATGGTTTTGTATATGTCTCTAACCACCGGGGAAGAATCAATAAGATTACGGTGGGAAAAAAAAAAAAAAAGCAGAGAAAGTATATTGTGACACAAACTGCCTCTGGAACTAGAAGACATTTGTCTCTACCAACACCTCTTAATATTGGCTAAAGTTTGGGTATTCCATCTCCAGTTTTTCCTAGCCGCAACTAATCATCGGAGTTTAAATAATAGGTATCCTTCCAAAATGTCTCTGTGGAGGGAGCGTTATTTCCTGTTGGGCATAATGTCTCATTGTTTTGGCAGCGAATGGGGAATAGGCTCCATGGTATTTAAATTTGAATGACAAGCTTTATCATTTAGAGCATATTATGGAATGGGGTCTCTGTACCACTTTTTCCTACAACATGAATGGTGAGTCCAACTTCTCGTCTCTCAACTTGTGCCAAGACACAACGAGGTGTTTTCTTTAGAGGACTCGTATGTTACCATTACCATCAGAGGGAACTGCCCATATATATGCGCTGTTCTTCTTGGGGACGCTATTGACTTTTGGCAGCAACCACGCCATTTTTTGTGGGGAAAATGAGGATGAGCCCGGATCAATACCCAGGGGGGGGGGATAGGACTTTGGTGCATGTAAAAAACATATGAGTAGATAGATGGTATTATGGTTATAACTATATTGTAATTTGTTTACCACTTGGGAATGTGGTATTACGATGTGTATTCTGAATAAAGGTAAATATCAACTGATGGCTATCAATAACGCCGTAGACTGATACGGGGATTAGAGAAAATATAGGTACGGCTTATGCTTACAAAAGTTGTGGTGAAAGTGTGTGGGGGTTAAACGACTTGCAGTGTGCAAGAAATGAAAAAAGTGGTGGGGTGTAGGGGAGGAATCAGAGGGGAAGAGGTGGGTTGGCGAGGCTCTATCCTTATGGTCAGATCAGAGTTATGGATGGGGTTTTAAATTCAAGGTGTGAGGGTGAAAATATTTTACGTAACCGTGTTAAGGTGAAAATTTAGGTGTTTCAACAACACATGGGATGAAAATTATTGTTGGGTCGCGTGGAAGTAAAAAGAGGTGGTGATCAAGGATTGGCCAAAAGAACAGGACGGGGAGCTACTCTGAGTGGGAAAATCCTTCATATGATGTGATTTGTGTGCTAGGCAGAGGAGGGACGCAAAATGGAAGTTGGTTCAGAAAAAGGGAAAGGGATGGTTACACCTCTATCCTGTGACAACTAAGAACACGTATAATGGCGATCCAGAGGGATTGATAATTGAATACCATTTGTAATGTGTGTGTACAGGCCTAGCGGCACGGATCCTAACAATAGGATGGTGGGTTATCGGGAGAGTTGCAGGGGCAAATAAGGAAATTAAAGTAAACAAAACAAGAAAAAAAAAAGATAGCCAAGATGAGAGATCTAAACGCAAGACCAGGAATGAGGTAAAATTTGAGAAGTTACGCGGGGGGTTGGGGTGGCGTTAAAGAAAGCCAAGGTGGTGAGGGAGGTGATGTAAATATACTCACAAATGTGAAGAGATAGATTACGAGGGATATGGGGCTGAAGTTTAGTTCACAAGTACACCATTGGATGGTTTTGTCATAAGACATAGGGGTGTTTATGCAGAACCAAGGGGAGCTGGTGAGTGAGATTATGCGGGGGATAAGAGACTAAAGGAGAGGAAAACCTAGCAATGATGAATGTAAACACAATCTGATCAAGATGCATGTGAGCATAGCTCAATTGAGCTAATCACCAAATGCAGAGATCAACACAATGGAGAAGTTCCAAAACTTGTGTTGAAGCCTTTAATCAATGAGGTGATCGGAAGGGAAGAGCAGAGGAAATTGATTATGATGTGGGCTTCATAGGCTACAACGAATGAGGCACTTAAGAGTTTGATGACAAATGTGGATGAACACCATTTAGAGTGGGAGGTTGGACTAACGGCGAACTCGAACTGAAGGTGGTGGAAAATTGACATGGGAGGAATGAAACCGCCAAGTGATGGTATAGAAAATGTAAGAAACCAAAAGATAAACACATGGTTGAAACAAACAAAGATTGACCAACGATGGATAGGAAATAGGTTTGCCACGGATTAAAGGGACAATTTTTGTACTTGCAAGAGAAAAGCTAATTGTGTTGGATTTTGCCAATAGACCAAGTAAGAAAACTTAAGAAAAGGAAAGAAATGTCATATTGGGTAAAGAGAGTTAGCATTCATAGGTTATACAAAAAAGGAAATGATATATACAGGGACCTGTCGAGGTCCTGGATTTAAGATAGGGCAATAGTAATCAAAGAGCTATGATAGAAATGGGGTCGAGAATCCACATGCAAGATGGACATGGTAGTGAAGTATGATGGTTTAGGGGTGGGTTAGCAGGGAAAAGCGTGTAAGGAGACGACAGGTGCTATTAGCTTGCACTTAAGCTGAAGAGAGTAGGTTGTTTAAAATATAGGGAGCAAAAATAGACGAAGATGGAAAGAAGTGGGAGGAAAAGCAGATGAGTTAAAAGTATGACAACGATCAACAATAAATCTGGAAAAGTGATAGATGACCCTTTACGATAGAGGGGGGAAAAAGCTATATTAGTGGGCTCAAATGTCAAAACATATACAGGAACCAACAGAGTGAAGGGAGCAAAGTATGATCATAGCAGGAATAGGAAATTCATGTGAGGATAGCAAGGACAATGGCTTCAAAAGTTAGTGAACAAGTTGGAATCAGGCAGCTAGTAGAGGGTGCCACTAACAGCAACCAACGAAGCAACAGTATGTGAGAAAAATGATTACCCACCACATTGTGTACAAGGAAAGAATGACAATAATTTGCATCACCCAATCAGCCAGTTAGGGAACTAGAGGAGAAGTAACACTGAAATCTGAAAAAAAAGAGAAATCATGATTCACCAACAGGAACCTTAGAAACACTTATGTAATGGATGGTATAGTCGAAGCGACAAAAGCGATTCATTCTACCCAAATGCTTAAATAGGAATGGACTCGTAAGCAAGGGCGAAAAAGGAAGCCTAACATAATGTATTTGAATCTCAAATAAATAACTATTAATTGGATAAACAATATTATCATTGTTGACAATATAACTAGTGAAAGCACACAGATCATGAAGGTAGAGGGGGGGAGAGGGAAAAAAAGAGAAGGAAATGAATATACACATGAAACCCGAGGGGCATGCATGTCAATGTGTTGTTGGAGTATAAGACACTTCAATAAATTGATCGGACAGGTTATAGTAAACCAAATATAATGGAAAGTAGGAAAAAAGTGTAGAATACACCTACTTGAGAAGAATAGAAATAAATGGGTATACCAATTGAGTACCATTGCAGATTAAGGAGCGCAGTGAACAACAGTCTGAAGTAGTATATTGTACAATTTGTAAATAAATAAGACATATAGGTCCACAGAGACAAGAACCAACAAATCAGGCGTGCTTTCGTGTCATGTCCAAGGATGCATGACAAGGCTCAAAGTAAGCAGAGATAAGAAAGGGGACTGAACAGAGACAATGCATGAACTGTCAGTGAAAGTAAATTTGGATATGGATAGACATTATGAGATGGGAGTGAGGAATCCAATCGAAAAGAATGAACAACTGGTGTTGCCCCCATAGTAAAAGCATCAACAGCAATAACCTGGTTGGGTTCCCGGATCTAGTTTACAAACACGGCAAAACACCAAATGGTTAAACACCCCTAGGAAGGAATAGCAAGATGAGTGAAGTATGTCCTCTCAAGGAAGGTCTATGTATAGAGAGACAAAGGTGGTTGAAATCAAAGAAACTATTAATGAAAGGGGACCCAAGTATGCAATCTCAGATACATGGTATAAAATAACAAACCACAACAGACAAGAGTGGATAGTTGGGTGATAATGTGGGCAACAAAATTCTAAAGAGACAAGGAATAAACGGAGAAATAACCATCATAAATAGCAAAATTTCATTCCTTGGAATAAGGATGGCCTGATAAATTAGTAGTTAGGTGAGCAAAACAATCGTGGCTTTAACAAAAAGATTGATCAATATAGTAGTACAAGAGATGGGGAATATCCCACAATCAAAGCCAAATTCATGAGGGCATGGGATAAATGAAGGAAATATGCACTTCAAGAAACAATAGGGGCAGGTTAGTGAAGAGAGAAAAAAAAAAAAAGAAAAAATAATAGTGGTCACGAGTATATGACCATTATACTTCGAGACGGAACAAAAATAGGTACCGAAAGGAGAGACTCACGAATGTATACGACACACTAGGGGCTTGCTCAAGTTTGGTGCTATATAATTTATTTAGATGATACTTAGATTTTTAGTAAAGACAAAAGAGGAGCATTTAATGCATTCGAGACAATTGTTCCAAAGATTAAGAGAAGAGAAGTTGCTGATCAACTTGAAAAAGTATAGTTTTGTGAAGACCGAGTTGATTTATTGTGGCTTTATGGAATCAAAGAATGGATTGAGGTTGGAACTAGGAAAGGTAAGAGCTATTTTGGAATGGCCAATACAAAAAACATGTATGGGGTAGGAGTTTTCATGGGGTTAGCTAGTTTTTATTAGAAGTTCATTAGAAGTGTCACTGAGATTTGTGCATCCATAACATAAACAATGACAGGTATATCAAAAGAACACAAATGGATAGTTGTAGATGTGAAAATTAGTTGTTGAAGAAGGTAACTAAATAGCCAATATTAACATTCCTGGATTTCAACAAGGTGTTACAGGGTGATTGCGATTTTAGTGGAATAATGCTAGTTTCTATTTTGAGATAAGAGGTCATACTTGTAACTTATTTCAGTGAGAAGATAAATGATGCTAATAGGAAATGCTGTGTATGACCAAGAGTTCTATGCAATTATTGATGATCTTAAAAAATGGAGACATTTCTTTTTTGCAAGATGGATTGTTGTTCTGAGGACCGCAATTGTGCATATTGCAATGGTCAATTTAGAAAAATATGAAAAAGGAAAAAGTGTAGTAATTGAATGGATAGATAATTTGGTATAGATAAAACATTAGAATAGTTGAATGAGATGTATTTTTGGTAAGAAATGAATACATATGGTTAAAAGTGTGTGAAAATTGTTAGAGTTTTCTAGTATGCAAAAGGCAAAAGTCAGAATGTGGGATGTATTGATCGCTTCCAATACTGGGAAGATGATGGGGTGACATTAGCATTTACTTTAATGCTTGGACTGTCATTTTCTTGGATTTATATTTGTTGTTGTTGATGGGTTTTTGAAAATAACGCACTTCATTGCATTAAGAAGGCTAGTGATGCCACAAATATAGCAAATTTGTTTTAAGAGGTAGTTAGATTACATGGATTACCTTGGAGTATGGGTTTGGATAGAGATGTCATGTTTGTGGGTCATATTTGGAGAACTTTGCAAAATCAATTTGGTACAAAGTTGAGTTTCAATTCAACTTACCATCTACAAATGAATGGTAAACATAGGCGGGTAAATAGAAGTCTTGGTAGTTTGCTAAGATGTTTTGTGGGGAACAACCCAAACTTTGGATTTAATCTTTAGCACAAGCTCAGTTCATATACAATAACACCATAGCAAAAACACCTTTCCAAATACTCTATGGGTGTTGTCGAAGAGGTGTCACAAAGTTGCGGGACCGGTTAATTTGAGCGGTAAAAGTGTTTGTAGCTGAAGATTATATAGAGTATATGCAAGAGATGCATTAACAAGTTAGATAAGATGAGATAATGTTATTAATGTCCAACACATGACCACAAAATTAGGTCAATGGGATTGCAGAGTACAAAGCAAACAAACCCAACAAGAGGACCCAAACGGGTCACCTGAAATACAATGAGGGAGAGGAGGAGAAGGAAACAACAGAGGCCGAGAGACCATAAATGAAGAAGAGAGAGATGACAGTGTGGGGAGGGAGTGGAAGAAGAAGCAACATCCCCAACAACATCACCTAACACTCAAGGTCGGAAGGGAGTAACTCGCAGTGCGCCGACGACAAGAGTTGGGACAAAGTACCATAGGATACAAAAAACATGCAAATCTCAAGTGAATAGTGAATGAATTCTAAGTGGGTAATTCCCTTTTGGCACATTTGAGAATAGAAATACTAACTAAGGGAACATACAATAAATTGAAATGGTTTAAAGATTGGGCCATTCTAAAATTTGAGAAAGTTTTCAACAAATGCATATGAGATTGAGTTGCCTCAAGGCATGGACATTTCTTCCAATTTTTTAATGTTATAGATTTCTATGTTATTCATAAAGAGCAGGTAGTTGATGACAATGTTGAATCAAATTTTTAGATCTTTGATTGGATACACGTGCTTGAGACTTAGAAAGAGAGAGGAAATGTAGGCCATTCTAGACTTTGAAGTTGTCAAATGTACAAGAGGTAAAAAGTGTTGAATACTTAGTAAAGTGGAAGGATAGAACAAGAAAAAACCTAACTTGGATCTCACTTGAGGTTCATGACCAAAACCTCTTGAATTTTTATCACTTACACATGGTGTTTGATGCAGGAACATATTGGGATCACATGTGATCTTACATCAACCAAAAAAAGTAAAGTGTATCAATCCAAACAACTAAGATTTTAATCCAGTCTTGCATCAACCTAAAATATGGAACTTCTGTCCAACTACTGTGAATTTTCAATAGTGTTTTCAGCTGTTGCATTGTTAGGTATATTTAGAATTTAAAAAGGAAACCATTAGGAGTCATTCTTGTTAGTTTGGTTAGTATAATTGCATGTTGACGTCTAGTTAGTAAATGGGATATAGCAGGAGCTACAAGGAAGATTTCATGAATTAAAGATCCTCTGCATTAAAACTAACCAAAATTTGCAAAATGCTATGGGTTGAGAATAATGAGAGAGGTTTTTGTTCATCATTGGAATCACAGGTATGCGTGAAGCAAAGGCATCTCTCTCCCCATTTTGGTTAGTAAGAAGTAATAATTCAAGAGCCTATGGTGTGTTCATCTCGAATGTTTCAACTAAATGTGTGGAGGCATGATAGAAGCAAAGTCTGCTATGTGTTTAGAGATAGTGCTTTGAGACTCAAAGTTATTGTATGGAGTGAGATCATGATAGTCCATTGAGCACAACCATGTGTGCCGACCATTGTAATGTCCATCTTGAGACTTTAATTACATAAACAAAGAGAATGAGTTGTATAGCTGTATAAAGAATAATGCAGGAAATTGATAAATTTGTTTGGGGCAGGAATAGAATTTCAAGCATATTGTTGGGATCTTCAGTCTATGACTACATTTGTGTGAATTTCATAGTCAAGTGATTTGGTTGCTGCAAGCAATAAGGTAATTTAGTTGACTCCACTATCAACTATGAATGGAGATCACATGTTTTATGAGGGATCTTGTTTGTAATGCTCATATCAATTGTCCATAGGTTCACTCCCCTAACCTATATATGCTGCTAGATATAGATAATCAATCATATGATAACATGTTTTAAACAAATAATGTATTTTTACTTGAATAATGGTGGCCTACTTGAAATTTAAGTTTGGAGATGTGGTCCCTTTTCTGTTCCTATAGTTGAGTGGATTTCAATCACTTGATCCTCCTATTTTCACTACAACCATATGTCAAGGAAGCAAGTTACATAAATGTGAATCTCAAGATTCTTTTTCACCTCATGTATTTTACTCCTGAAATCCAAAGGATTTTAGCCAGTACCCAAGAGGACTTAAGTTACCTAGGCAACCAAATGTCTCTTAACTATCTTCAAATGGTGGGACTAGTGCACAAGCACACCATTTGTATTCTATGAGTCTAGCTTATTATATTTGTTGCAATTGCTGAAGAGAATATTTTTCATTTGAGTGAATTCATTGATGTTTATAGACATGTTTGCAACAAAAAATAAGCTAAATGGATTGTCAATCAAGAGGTATGAAACAAAAAAATGTATGGAAAGGATTTGGTTAAGAGATTGCATTGAAATTAGAGAAGTTAGTCAACTTAAGATTTCAAAATGATTTTCTTTAAAAATATAGGTCATCCACACAAGGATCAATCACTAGTTGTTTGCTCAGTCCCTAATGGAAGGTTCTTTTGCCTTAAAGCTTGATAGGCAAGCTTTTAAAATTAGCTTTAAGCTTGCTATCTGTTGGATGGTGTAATGAATAATTACATTTTGTATTCTCATTTCTATAATCACGACATATTTTTTGTAATACGTTTCGAGTCCTACTGACTAGAAATTGCATCCCATTCAGCAGGAAATGCTTGGAAATGAAAGACTATCTTCATTCTTCAAGAAGGGAATTACCTCCATTTGAAAGATGGATCCAATCTAGTGATTGGATTCCTTGGCCATATACTTGGACAAAAAACTTTTGTACTGGATGAATTTGGAACAATATTCAATTCTCATAACTTGTGTGCGAGCTATTTTCAAGAAGAAACTGAGTGATATCCCAATTGTCCTGGGCATTGCAAAATGCTTAGAATCTGTCATAAACACAAATGCATTCGAGGTATGGAATTTTGATACTTCCCACTTCGGGAGAAATATTTCACTTAGGCTTGCTCTACTCAACTTACAATCTCAAATTTCATGGTATATCTTATTTTCACCCCCTAACTCTAGATGGAATTTTTAAGTCCTGATCATCATTCTAGGCTTCATTGCCTCAATCAGGTTTGGTTAGCTCAGTGAGAACCTACAGGTATCAAATTCAATTCCATGCTTACTGGGTTTACCATGGCTATCTACAAAAGGTGATATGACTAGTTTGCTTGTAATTAAGTCTACCATTATCTAATGTCCTACTTGTGGCAATCACGTTGTAACCTTAAGAAAATATTAAAGTTCCACTTTCATCTCTACCTACCGTGCGCAACAGGGCATATTCGTATCGGTTTCATCCTTTGATGGTCAAGCTAGGGATCATCGAGCCTTGTTCACATTGCTAGATGGATCTTTTTGGAGATTCCTCTCATGTTGAGAAAAATAGAAAATTGGTGGAATGTTAGCACCTAGCATTATGTACTATTCTGAACTTTCAATTATGGAAAGCCTAAGAAATTGCTATCCATTTTTAGCACCATGAAACTATTTGTATATCATTTATCAATGTACTCTGACATGGATATACATGTTGTATCTGTTGTTTGCCTCATAGATTTGATTTGCTTCAAAATATGATAACAGTGGCTGTAACTTTCCATGATTTAGATGAAATGTTTCTAAGCTACTCCTGCACTTGGGGGAGTGTCTGACCAATTGCACAATTTGTATAGTTGCCATCTTATCCGACAATTTAGTTGGGAATCACCATTTAACTAATAGGCGTATTAGCATTTTAGTTGCAATTTTACTAATCCTATTTGAGTAGGTCCCACTTGCACTTATTTTTGACACCATAAAAGTTAGTTGGATTAGTTACAATCACAGGGGATAGTGTATTGTAGATAGTTAATAAATTCAAAATGGCATGGTCTGTTGAATCTTCATCGTGTGCAAGGGCTCAATGTTATGATCCTCTGTATCTCCAAGTTGTGTGAATTAGCCTTCTTCCAAATTTAGCCATTTATTATTTTTCAGGTTAACTAGGTTGGTCAGGATTCCAAACAAAAAAAGAGGTGATGGAATCATATTAGGAACATATTGTGTCCCCTCTAAGGATCTATTACTTATCTAGTGTTGAAAGTTATTTAGTTCTCCCTACTTCTACTTTTTAGATTGATGGAATTAGTTGTCGACCCATAAAATTCAGTTGATTAGTTACAGACAGTGTGTCTTTTAGATGTTAATAATTGTCAAAATGGCATTTTCTATTGTAATCCATAATTGCAGATGCTTCCAATGGTCTATTGAATCCATTTGATCAACAGCTGATATATATCCCAAGTGTCTGATAACCTTCTTCCAGATTTTGTATTCATTATTTATCATGTAATATTGGTCTTTTTCCAAACAAAAATGGAGACGGTGGAAGAGATTAGGAACAATTGTGTTGTTCAAGAATCTATTACTTATCTACATTGAAAGTTTTTAGTTCTCCCTGCTTCTACTTTTTGCGTGACAATTTTCATGGTCATTGAGTTATATTATGTAACAAAAGATACTGAAATGTAGGGTTGGCCCAATAAGTAGCTTCTTAGTTAGTTAGTTAAATGGTCAATCTCGTGTGGTACAAATAATACATATCTCACCTCCTAAAAGGAAACCACGGATTGAGCATGGAACTAACAACAATGTGAATGTAGAAATAACCATTTGACATCTACTAGAATGTGATGTGCATGAAATTTAATGTGCTTTCTTATTTTTACCCCTTGACATTTGTAGCCTAAAAACACCTACTCTTTTTGACATTTGTGTTCACCATATTCATTTTATGTACTTCATTTAATTTTATCTTACAGGATTATGATTTTGCACTGTTCGCTTGGATAAAAAATGCTTTTGGTGCTTCACACACTCTTCTTGTTCAAGATGAACTCAATACTACTATTTACTAGCCAAAATTTCTGTGAAAAGAATTGAATTTCTCGTCTATATATAAGTTTAAGAGTGAGAAACTAAATCATAGAATTTACCAAACTCATTTGATTCTGTAAGGTTCAATTCCCTACCACTGAATGTTAGGAAAATCATATTTCTAAAGAACAATATGGTAAATTGTGAATGTGGGAAGTTGGACATCCCATGCGATAGAATATCTCTGTCATTGGAAGAGAATTGATAATGAATTGACATTTTTTTGTTGAGGTTACCTAGGGAGAGGGCCCTAGCCCTTTATGGCATCACCAACACACACTAGTCGTGGAACCATCTTAGGATGGAATTTAAAGCTCTCGTCTAGCCCACATATTAAACCACATTATCGTGGTGCCCTATCATGAGGGTATCCAAACTGTCGGTTGTAGGCTGCCTTAACATGGAGCCGAGATTTGAATCTTGGACCTCCGAATTACTAGGAGGCCTAAGAACTGTTACACCACTACCCGTTGGATTTCAAGTGTGATGCTTGAGATGTCATAACATTATCATATTTTCTGCTGTACGCATTCTACTTACCCCTGCGCCATTGCACCCGCATGCCCATGTTTTCAGAGATTGCACCGGGTGCCGTGTACTTGCACCTTACGTACCCATGTACCCAGGTAACCTTGGTACATATTTATGGCTAGGTAAGCATTTTTGAGTGGGACTAAACTACAACTGATAAAATATATTGAAGTAGGTTACCAATTTTTTTTTATCGATGAGCAAAAGAATTGCAAATTTGCAATATATTTCAATTAAGATACATAGGCACAAAAGAAAGAAAATTTAATTTAGGCTGGAAGCATTCTCAAGAAAAAGGGTGTAGACCCATATCTATCTAGAGGGGGTATTCCACATCCATATAGTCTAGAGGGCTTCTTCCCTTTCATATAATAAATAGGGCAGCCCTCTATATATGACTGTCACCCGCAACACTGCCCCCTATAGATTTGATCTATATGGCAGTGCTAGGATACCGATACGACAGGGTAGAGGGCCTAGAAACTGGTACAAAACGTATCTGGTACGGATACGGCACGGAAACGTGCTTGGGAGCGGGCAGGGTATGGGTGGTATTTGCTTGCAGTTTATTTACTTGGATGGGTTGCACCAAGGTCTCTGCTGCCCTGTGAAGACATGCCGTGCATTTCCACCTGCCCCCAGCCGTTCAATCCCAGCCTTTCGAAGCCTTTTCAACTTTAAAGGTGGAATTTAAAAACCGTTCGTGTTAATAAAGTAGGGTGGTTTAACTGGTTTTATATGTGGGTTGTTTTTATAAGCTGGGAGCAAGGATTCAAACGTGTATTGTTATGACTTTCAAATATAAGCTTTGGCATATTAAAGTGTGGTCGGGGTCTCTTTTATTAAAAGTGGTGTGGTTCAATAAATTAATATTAAAGGGGCTAGGTATTATAGGATATATCAACATGTAGTTGGTGTTATATTAAAGTGGGTTTTACTTTAATATTAAGGTAACTTTTTATGATGTATAGAATCATAGATTAGGTCCTTTTTTTAATATAATATTTTAGGATTTAATTTATTTAATCTAAAGCAGTTTAAAATTTATTATTAGGTTCTAATTTAATTTTATATATTTTTTGTACTGCTGTATCCAATGCCGTATCCGGGGGCCAATTTTTTTTTTTGCCATATCCGTGTATCAGATACTCTGTACCTGTACCTGTACCCGTATCCAAAACGTATTGGCTACTTAATGGCAGGGCAGTCATATCGGTATGCCAGAATAGGAACACTCAACCAATACCACAAGAAATTCCTCACCATGTTTTGAGTTATTTGGGGTTGATTCCCAAATCTTACAAAATTTTGTCCATGTTCTTGAAAAATTGTTTATCCTGGTTTTATTCCTTCCTTTTATGGGATGGTTTTTGGTTTGTAATTAGCTAATTCCTAACTATTCTTTTGAAGGTTTACCTCTAATTTGCTATTTCCCCTTCTTGTTTCCCTTCTTTTGAGGTACTAACTGCTTCCTGGAATCAACTTCCTTGTTGGTGATTATGTTGACTTGCTTGCTTTTATCCAAATTGTCTTGATTCTCTTCTTTGACATTCAATTCATCTTGCTTCAAGATGGAAAGGATTAATTGACATAGCTCGAGCCCACTCTTTGGGTATTTTACTTTGGTTCTCATCAGCTCTGCTGTCCCCGACTTTTGCTTTGTAAACTATTCTTTATGCCTATTTTTGAACACAGTGTGGTATTTTTTCCTTTTTTTTGTATTACTTCCTTTGCTTTTTCCTCTTTTGCGTTCCACTTCAAGACTTTTGAATCTTTGAATAAACATCCATTAGAAGATAATATTCTATTGCAAAATTTGCATGTATATGGTATGTTCTTGTAAGCCACTTGCTGATTTCAGGTGTGGCCGAACGTGTTTAACTCCAGTAATTGGAAGAGGTTTTCTTAGTAATAGATTCACAAACATCATCTCATAGCTCAGATCGCATGTTTTGATGCCGCCTTTGAGGTTGTGAGAGAATAGCCTAGGGTGTCTAATCTATGCAAACATTGATCATTTCCTAGGATTCCAAAGGTAATTCAGGGAGTCCAACCCATACAGGGTAAAATAGGGGTTCATTGAGTGGACTGACATTCTATCATCTATGGGTTCATGAGTGATTCTACTTGGTCCATAATCCACAGACCATTTTAAAAACCTCATTTTCAGTACTTGGGGCTAGAAAACAAAACCAGAAAAACAACTCTGTGCTGATAGAATTACTGTCACCCCTTTGTTGAGTTTGCAACTTTGCAGTAATGCCCTACTCAATGTTTGATGGTTATTCCCATTTAACATTGTGCATATTAAAAATTACAAGCTGAAATGTTGTATATGGTTAGATACCGATTTAGGCTTGACCACAATCAATGTCGACACCTTTTGGAAAAATACCTTCTTTGGAGAAGAAAATAACTTCATTCTCCTTTCTTCTTTAATATGGCTCCATGATCTTTGATGAGAAAAGAATGTTTTTTCAAAGAATCCCCATTTTCCACGTGCACTTCCCAACTGTTTGTCCCAAGGACTACAACTTCAGCTCTCCTAGCCAAGGAGAAGATGATAAAAAGAGGCATTGAGAAGAACTCACCAAAAGTGGAAAACATGCAGGACATACAATTCACAGATCCCTGCATTAGTTGAAAATCATGATATGTCAACAGGGAACTACAGCATTATTTGCCATGAACATGCTTTCACTTTAGATATTGATCCAGGCCTGACCACAATCATTGGCTATTCATATTTTGGAGAGCAAACCCCCCATTGGAGAGAAATTTGGGTTCTCTTTTCCATTCTTCTTTAACATGGATCCTTGATCTTTTGATGAGAAAAGAAGTGCTCTCCCAAACAATCCATATTTACTGCCAGTGCTTTCCCAATCTTTTGTACCAAGTACTACAACTGTAGCTTTAGTTTCCTAAAAAAAAAATTCTTAAATGAAGCAATGGTGAGATCTTACCAAAAGCAGAAAAGATGAAATAGAATCAAGTCACAATTGGCTCAAAATCATGTTAAGGCAACAGTCAACCTCTTTCAGAGGGAAGCAAATGGAAACTGGAAATGCCTGAACCTGTAACCTTGTAGGCAGTTAGAAATATTAAAAAGGACCCAGAACGATGTGCACCAAAGACAAAACCATGGAGATCTCAACAATACCCTGTAAAGTTAATATGTTTCAAGCCCAAGATTGCAATCGTTTCAAACCCAAGATTGCAGAGACGGGGAGTGACCATACAAATATCATAGTAGGGTCTTAACTATAAGCCTAGGGGGGGGGTTTATGATATTTATGGAAGCATGCATTTATAACAGAATTGGATTATGGAAGTCTTGTGACAAACAATGGTGACAATCCTAGGATTTTTCACAGATGAATAAACAGGCACCTCTTATATATGGTAGTGATTATTACTATAAGCTCGCATTATTTATGATATTTATGGAAGTGGGCATTTATCAGAATTGTATTATGGAAGTCATGACAAACAATGGTGACAATCCTAGGATATTCCACAGATGAATAAACACGCATCTGTCATATATGGTAGTGATCATTACTATAAGCTCGCATTATTAAATCTATCCATAAGATTTGCAAGTTTTCTTCAAAAATCAATTGTGTGTTGCATGTCTTATTTTATTATCGACATTGATTAATTTTACTTTTTCAATATGTGACTTTTAATAAAATCAATTGTGAAATGGATGAACTGAAGTTTAATGGAACTGGCAAACACTCCATATATTTCTTCAAAGGCACAAACATGCAAGGAGAAATACTTTTACTTGGAGTTAATTGATTTTAAGGAAATATGCAAATAAATAGTCATACTTGAGTGTCATCGGCCACTAAAGTGTGAGATATTCTGAAGCCCAATTCAGAGTAGGTCTTTTTATTGAAGTCTTAAAAGTTTGAAATTAGGAATGTGTTGCATATGCACGGTATCATCAATACATATGATGCCATTGAAAAAGTTTGATTGATGGAGTTTAAACTTTAGAAGTAAAGGACGACATAAGAGCTTGCAAAAAGTGTTAATCACTGTAAAGAAAAATGTGAATCAAACATCAATACATATGATGCCATTGAAAAAGTTTGATCGATGGAGTTTAAACTTAGAAGCAAAGGACGACATAAGAGCTTCCAAAAAGTGTTAATGAGTGTAAAGAAAATGTGAATCAGAATGCATGTTTATGAGATGGTGAAAATGCACACATGCAAGGCATATGACAATGTTCATGAAAGCCATAATGATAGATATGATGGCTCACAATAGTGATTATGCAAATGAAGAAATTGTGTACATAATCGGATTGAAGAATCTTTACAAAACAGTATCAATTTTAGCTATGACAGGCAATCTTGAAGCCAAAAATGTTAGGTTCATGTGTATATCAAAAAAGTTCATTTTATGTTTCTCAATAACAGTGATAGTTTACAATTCTAAAAATAATGACCTGGCCCAAAGGTAAAATCTGTTTGTTTGTCATACTCATAAATTTGAAGTCATGATACTAGGGGAGACATCTTTATGTGGAAGAAAATGTCATCATGCAAATTTAACTGTGGGTGAATAGTAATACCAATACTTAGTCTTCCATTAATGCTATGTGCTTACAAGCAGAGCTGCAATAGCCGATAAATCAATCAGCAGTTAGTTTGGCAACACTAACGCAAGCCATTAACATTAATTGCTCTGTTATAAATTGGTAGGGTCAAAAGGCGTATAACTGGCCTCTGAGTCTCATGTATACATAGAGCAACTATTGTTAACCATTCGTCATCACTCTACATCTTTATATCGAAGAATATGTATTATTTCTTTGTGGTTAATGTTTTGATTAGAAATTCAGGAAACAGGCCAGATGATTAGGTGAATTTGTATGAAAGTTTTGAATATTTTCTGCAAAGCCTTTAGGCAAGTAGTTGTCAGCTCAACTGCTATCAGTGGAAACTTGAGCTTGGACATGATTTAATTTACATGTCCCTCTACGAGGAACACAATTACAAATCAATATGTTGAAGTATTTTGAAGAGCATATGTTCACACTTTGAGCGATTGCTATTTTTGTAACTCTGTTCGTTCGAACAAAATTCAATTTGTTGAAGTTTTTGTAGAGCCTCTGTCCACATTTTGAGCATTGCTTTTTTGGCAGCTTGTTTCCTAAGAACAGACAAAAATTATATTTATTGCATTTCTATGTGGATTACGAGAAGAGTTCTCTCACAATGATCATCTCCTGAACAACAAACATAAAATGTTATTTTTATTGCATTCCTATGTGGATTACAAGAAGAATTCTCTCATAATGATTATCTCCTTGTGTATCGTGTTTTTATATCCAAAGCCAATTTATCTTGGACCATGGTGACTTTTTTGTTAAGGAGATCTTTTACTCGGGCAAAATTGATTTTAGAACCACGATGATTCTTTTATTTCATTGAAGGTCTTTTGTGAACATGATCATTACAGTTCCTGGACTAGCCTTAAGCTTTAACATGGCAGGAGTGGATTTTCTCTATACTTTGGAGTTTGGACCATAGTGACTTTTTTTGATAAGGAGATGTGGTTCTAAAATCAACTTTAACCTTTAACATGGAAGGTCCTCTGTGAACATGACTATTAAGTTCCTATAGTAGCTTTAACCTTTAACATGACAGAATTCGTTTTTTTTGACTTTATCTGGCATGGTTGCAATTTGCAAGTTCTACAACTTGTATGTGTGGCTTCTATTCTTGCAGTATTGAATACAGCATTAAAAGGATCCATGTTGTTTCATTCTTCTAAATTCATTTCATTATAAGCTTCATGAACACAAATTTTAGGTGAAGATATATTTATTAAACCATTTGTCAGATCCTCATAATTTTCAAAAGGTTCATGTTTGTTGACTCAAATATTGAAGTGAACACTAATCCACTTCTTCTCTAGAAGTCATCATAAAATGAATTACTAAATAAATACCATTGACTTTCTTCTGTACCTGTGCTTCATCATAAGCTTCATTAACACAATTTTTAGGTGATGATATATTTATTGAACCATTTCTCTGATCCTTTTAATTTCCAGAAGGTTCATGTTTGTGGATGCAAATATTAAAGTGAACACTAATCCACTTCTTCTTTGGAAGTGATTATAAAGTGTATTATTTCTTATTAACTTTCTGATGTACCTGCGCTTGTCTCTCTAATTATTTTGGTCCTTGGAGTTACCTTCCTTTGTCTCTTACCATGCTGGATAGATTTGAGAATGGTAAGCGCTTTATCTCTTTTGAAGTCCTTACTTGATCCTCTGTTTTACTGTCTGCCTCCTTCAATCTTCACTTCTAGTTTTGTCTGTGGTAATTTACCAACCAATCTTATTAAATTTTCTGTTTTCAAGCATGGATGGCCAAGCACTTTCACCCACAACACTTATGAATATCAGTTACAGAGTTATATGTGGCATGAATGCACATCTGCTTGGGAATTAAGTGTTTCATATACACTAAAAGATTGTCCAAAATAAAACTTCATAGCAGGCATCTGTCTTCTAGAGTAGGTTGCTTACATCAGGAGATTGATACCTGCTCTATACATGCTGAATTTGCACCTTCTATGCAACGAATCACAACGGTAATTTGTTTTCCTCATGTACGACTATCTCTGCATCAATAATAAGAGCCATAGATAAGCTTTAACAATGTGATGCACCTTTTTGAAAGAAATCGAATCATGGTAATTGCAAACCACCAGCCTAAGACGAAAATTCAATATTCAATAAGTGCAGGTTTCCATCACGATATCAGTGGGAGATAGCAGTGCAAAAATGGACAATATCCCGATTTGATAAATGAGAATGACTAATGTTGTCACTTAAGTGTTAGTGTTTTTAAATTGCATTTCATATCTTTGCCGATGCTTTACATTTAAATGGTTGTTATTAGAGCCTCATAACAAAGGTTCCTCACATAATAAGATCCCTTTTTTGTGGTTAATAATTAAAACCACAATCACTACAGAGACTTCATGGGTTTTTATTACCGTTCCGTGGACAAAAAATGGGCTGTAACATAAATGATTGTTAATTAAAGATGATTGTTACTTACAGATGATTCTGTTGAATCTTTACAGACTGACAAATTGTTAGGCAAGGGAGTAGATGTTCCCCATCTCTGACATACAGTTTAAATTCATATTGACTGCAGATGATACAAAGATCATTTCTTCAAATGGCATATAGACTAGATCATGAATTAATACCTTTTTCCGTGCAGGCTAGAGGTTGTTCTTAGCTTAGCTATCATGACTTTCTTTTGGACTGGTTATTTTGTGTGGATAGGTGTGATGTTCTTTTTTGGGGTTCATGATGTTATTATAATACCAAAGTTTTATTATATTTGGGTTTTTTTTGTTCCAAAGGTTGTTTGTGATTCTAGTTTGTGTATATGATTTCCAAGCCTATTGACTGTAAGTCGTCAGAGATGTTTGAATGGATGATAATAAATTGTCTAAGCCTATTAATGGTAGGTCATCACAGATGTCCCAGTGCTTTAACCATCTAGTTGATTCTGCTTGCCAACCTTTTTTTGGTTAAAGTGAATCCTAGCTTGAACATTTAGTGAGCTTGTGTTTGTGTAAAATATAGCTTCATAATGCTTCACTTTCAATGGCAAGAATACTTGCTTCTATGAGAAGAACAGGGTAAGTTGTATTGCTTAATTTGCTCAAATTTGTTCTAAGATATGCTTGTGTCCCACACTATGCAACCAGAGGGCTACTGGTGTAATTAGGTTATAGAATAATGCTTGTTGTGTGAGGAACATCTTTGTTATGATAGGCTCCAACAACAACCACTTGAATTAATACAACCCTTTGTAAAAATCTCTTTAGATATGCTTTCTGCTCGACACCCTCTAAACTTAGAGAATTACTGGTGTAACTAGACTAAAAAGTGGTGGTTTCTTATCAATGAACACGAACCTGTGTAATAAGTATCTAATTCTAAATATTTTAATTAAAAATAAACAATCTTAAAACACATTTATCTGTGTAATTAAAATGTAAGTAAGAACATGCATTTGTGAGATGTACATTTTCATATAAGAAAATTAGATTTGATTCAATGGTTTAAAATATTTAACACGATATTGATCCATGGTTCAAATTGTTCAATAGTTGTATTTACATGCTCAATGACCTTTTTAAGACAATACTATTCACAACGAGGTGCTATTGCTAGCATACTTATACAAAAAGTAGTAGAATGCACGGGTAATTGAGAAATGCAGTTGATACCCTAGTTATCGAATTTTTGGTAGGAACTAGGTGCTATTGCTAGCATGCTTATACAAAAAGTAGTAGAACACGGTTAATTGAGAAATGCAATTGATTCCCTAGTTATCTAACTATTGATAGGATGGCTAAAATTCTTGGACTTACAATTTGACTTCCATGTAGAAAGCTATTTGTTCTTATAATCTGAAGTATAACTTGTTACTGGCTTTTGGATAGGCATACGTGCAGCAGCTAGAGAGTAGTCGATTAAAGTTGAATCAGCTTGAGCAAGAACTTCAACGTGCACGGCAACAGGTGTAAAGCCTTGTTCTATAAGTATTTATTAAGTTTTATTTATAAAGATAACTCTTGTTAATTTCATGTATCGGCAAATTCTATAGAAACAAATAACATGTATTTCCATCTTCTGTTTCCTCATGTGCAGGGAATTTTCATTGCAGGAGGTGTCTCTGGGGATCAAAGTCATTCAATTGGTGGAAATGGTATCCATTTCCTCCTGAGCTAATACTTGGGAAATTAAGTTATCTGTGTGGGGAAGGGGGTTTTGGTCATTATATTGAAAATTTCCATGGGTGATCAAGGGCTATGCTATCACTTAACTCGTGTATTGATGAGGAAAAATTACCAGTAAATCGAGATTTGGCTTTCTCCCAATTTGTTGTGTCATTATTCTCTTTGCACTTTTGTAATTTATGTTTCTTCTGCATGTAGTGTTTACTTTGTGATAGAGATGAATATTGGAGAATTTTGATTGTTCTGATTGGAATAAGGGTTTTGCTTAAATAGCATGAAAGGAATATTTTACACAAAAAAATTGTCCAGTTGCTTTTTTGGTGTCTGCAAGATCCTGACAGCCACAGGAACATAATAGGGCTAAAATTCTTCCATGTCAAATTACATCCTCCTCCATTACAACTTAATGTAGAAAAGGCTTTGCCTCCGTTACAATTTTACAGAAAAGGCTGCCATGTGCATGGTTGATTAGTTTGGGTTTCCCATTCTATCTCATAACAACTTGCTGTTTCTATCTTGTTTATCTTTATTTGATATTTTAATTTACATTTCACAAATTGTAAATATTCTATAAATGAAAAGATTTATCATGGTGTAGCTGCCATAAATTATGCATGTTTTGTTGGAGTCCAAACGAACCCCATAATATTTGTAAGGGGAAATATAAAGAGAGTTTTTATTTTTTATTTTTTCTGATTGGAAAATACCCTTTTGAACTCTGGTGGACACACTATTGTATGTTTACATGTTCATGTCCAGCAAAATAAACAAGGGTGGCTCCCAAGAGGGTGCACCCTTTTTACTACTTGACATTGCTTGGACCTACTGTTTAGTTCTTCAACAAATTCTCTACCTGAAGTCATGTCCTTACTTAAACTTATCCTGTTCAGGAGCTTTGGCGTTTGACATGGAGTATGCTCGTTGGCTGGATGAGCAACACCGACAGACAAATGACTTGAGGGCCGCAGTCAATTCACATGTGGGCGACAATGAGCTACGCATTTTGGTGGATGGCGTAATGGCACATTATGATGATATTTTCCGTCTGAAGAGTGCAGCTGCAAAATCTGATGTCTTTCATATGCTCACAGGCATGTGGAAGACACCTGCAGAAAGATGCTTTATGTGGATGGGAGGATTTCGTCCATCTGAACTTCTGAAGGTATTTGATGAAACTTTGAAGTAAGACCTTTCTGATGATAATGTTTTTGAGCATTTTCTTAAGATCATTTTCAGGAGTCTAGGTAAGTATATCTTTGCATTGCTTTTATGGTATATTAAAGTACCTGTTATTATGGCCGTTGGCATTCTTTTTACTTTTGCTCCCAACAGTTGGATTCAATGCCCCGCATGTCATGATTAATGTTGCTGCCATTGATGGAAGGGCAATTAGTTGGCCAATTAGTTTGTCACTATCTTAATATGATTAGATATTTTTCCATTTCCTTAACCAGATGCTTGTTATGTGCATTCAGATACTCATTCCTCATCTGGAACCATTAACAGAACAGCAGTTGCTGGGTATTGTCAATTTACAACATTCATCACAAGAGGCAGAGGACGCATTATCACATGGATTGCAAGCTCTAGAACAATCATTAGCAGATACTCTTGCTTCTGGATCTCTAGGCTCTTCTGGAAATGTTGCAAACTACATGGGACAAATGGCGGTTGCAATGGGCAAGTTGGGTACAATGGAAAATTTTGTTCACCAGGTAATCATTTTCTAACTTTTTTGTTAAAGATTTGACAGCTTTCCATAACATAAGCACAAGTTCTACATTTGTAAATTTGCTCTTACCATGTTTAGGCTCTTCTTTATTGCATGATAATACTGGCGTAGTCTTGTTCGTTGCAAATAGAAGTCCTTCTCTTTTTAGATTTCATTTTAACTGGAAAATTTTGCTCACCAGGTAATCATTTTCTAACTTTTTTGTTAAAGATTTGACATCATTACATATCATAAGCACAATTTTTACATCTGTAAATTTGCTCTTACCACGTTTAGGCTCTTCTTTATTGTATAATAACACTGGTGTAGTCTTGTTTGTTGCAACCACAAGTCCTTTTCCTTTTCCTTTTAGGTTTCTTACTCATTTTATTATGAACTAAAGATGAAACTGTTTTTAAAAACGGGTATTGTTGCGCAGGGCGACAATTTGCGGCAACAGACACTACAACAAATGCATCGTATTTTGACAACCCGACAAGCAGCTCGAGCTCTTCTTGCTATAAGTGATTACTTTTCTTGTCTCCGGGCACTTAGCTCTCTATGGCTTGCTCGCCCAAGAGAGTAAACTACTTTGGAAAGTATGTCTTTGAATCTGTACTATGTTGCGGCCCTGTGGGGTAGGCATTGCCACAGCTATGAGCAGCCCTGAAAGAAACTTATCCATTTGACAGGATGGAGTTGATGAATGGTTGCGAGGGTGGTTGTTATGAAGATGCAATATGGAAGACATTCCTTGAATGTTGGAGGTTTGGCTTTGCCCCCTTGGTCTTTGGGAACAACTCCTCCAATCTTCTTGTAACAATGTTGTGAGATGAATTCTGAAAATAACCTTCGAGCTTGGATGGTCCTAAGAAATTAGGCGCAAAAATCCTGTCCAAACTAGGATTTTCAGGGTTCAGCAGGCCTGCTTATGTCTTTATATTAGCTGCAGACAAGAATGTAAAATATCTAGAATTATTGTTGCTAATATAATCACAAGGTTGACGTCCCTTAACAGATAACTTTTTGATGTGGTCATAATTGTAACATACTGTTCAAGCCGAGGTTTTTTCGGAGCTAATCATTAGCACCCCATCTCATATGGCTATACTAATCGAGTAAAGTTATAATCAGTTGTATTTATCAAATTCATTTACGCCCATGATGCTTATGGGGAACCAGAGAACAGAACTGTTGTCTCTTTATTTCTGTTAATATCATCACGCAAGGTTGGACTCCATAAACAAAGGGACTAACTACTATTTTCTCAAAATCAAACGTGGTAGCCAAAGTCTGGAATTTGTTTGGTGCATTACTGTTAACTGCTTTAATTAGGTGGCATTTTAGTCAGGTCTGTGTAATGTATGGATTCTTGACTTGTGAACGAATGCAAAGATTGTTTCTCCTACTTTTCGGGCTCATTATGACCAGTTTTTGTTTTGCAGACTTTAGGAGTCTTCAAGTGTGTACTTTAGTGGATCATTAATTGGCATTGGCTTGGGTGAAACTCGAGATAATTTTTTCATTTTGGTTGAACAGGGGAAGGGGAATCACATGTTCCCCTCATTAACTGCCATCAGGTTTGGGGTTCAGTTCCAGAAAGCTACAACCATATCCCGACCTCTCTTCTGTAGCATGAAATTGTTATAATGTAGTCATGGAAAGTTCAAATCTGACATATATGAGCATGAGTAATTTAAATTTGTTTAAAGCAGTTATTTCGATAGTTGTTTGAGTCTCACATATCTGAGTATGAACAATTTAAATTTGTTTAAAGCAGTTATTTCTTTATGTAACTTTTGTAATAGTGAAGTAAAAATGCATCCACTGGTCATTTACCATCTTTGAAGTTGGATGCAAGAAAGAGGTAAAGATTGAGCGTGGATTTAGCTTGCAGTTTCATGGAGGGCAAGTACGGTTCCTATCTATCCTATGAGCTGGCCCACGAAAAGTTTAGAAATGCAAAACATGATTAATTAGGAAATTTTCTATGAAGTGTGGAGTGGTCATTATTTCTAGCAGGATAATTTAAGGGGGTGCTCAAGATGAGGGGCAAAAAGTTTGCTAGAAGTTACAGTGTCCACGAGAGAATGCTTAAAGAGTTCTGTTGCTAAATAATATCCAACTAAAAAATTGGCTTTAAGTGGGGTGACCGGAGGGGTTAGAAGTTTACTGCTTAGAAGTTTGCTGCATCCGCAGTTTTTAGGGAGCGTTGTTAGCAAAATGAGTTTTCCTCTCGGATATTAAATTAGAGTCGCAAACAAAGGGTTGGAACATTTGGCTACAAATATCTTCACAAAATTCAAAACTGCACCTGAGAAGAATTCCAAGTTGCAGCTGTTGAATATATGTTTTTCAATGGAAATAAATAAGAAGCCTTGGTATAAAATGTTGTATGGTTTCAAAGCTATATAGGGTATTGGTCGATGGATTGATTTTCTATTTAAATGAATATTAATGTATGCCACCCTCGTTATTGTGAGTAGGGTGGATAAACGGATCAAAATTAAATTGCGACACAAGTACCTGATTACATTTAACGAGGCCTGATAATATAGGCAAGACAATAATTAAACCTTAAGAGAGATGTCCAAGGTTTATTGGTTTATTTTGAAATATTATAAGATCTGGCGACTGTGGTCAAATTTGACATTGAAAATGCAGAGTCGACTTCAAAATTACTGCGTTAAAAGAAATTTCTTATTTGAGCGTTTTTTTTGGATTGTGTTCACTTTTATGACAATAGTGTTCAGCTAGTTCTGGTATATTACAAAATTTTATTCAAAATTTTGGGCTTTTGATTTGATTCTATGTAATAGCCAAAGTTTCTTTGTGTTGAGTGGTTGACATTGTTTGTTTGGAAAAATGTAATATGTTTTCGGGTATGTAATAAACCATAAAATTCAATAGCAAACCTCAATCATCAATAACATGAAAACAAGAGTATTGTAATTTGTGTAAATATTCATTTTCGTGTTTCAATGAATGCTCTAATGTGTGCATGATCTTCTCTAGAAAGTCAAAATTCTGCTTTAAAGCATACATTTACACGTTTCTTGATCTTCTCTAGAATGCAACAATTGCAGTTTAAAACATAAATTTACATGTTTCAACGAATGCTTCGACGTATATGCATGATCTTCCCTAGAATACGACAATTTTGTTATAAAATGCTCACGAGTCCTTGATTCTCTTTTTCATGACTGCAAGGCATGCAAATTGCGTCGCCATTCCAGCTATATTTGCTTCGGAAGTCGATCATTTTTGGTGTTTTGTGTGGTGAACATTCGAGCATGATGCCAACTTTGGTGGTGCAAAGTACACACGACAAAACATTTTTTATTGAGTCATCTTTGCATCGACTTACGTCACTTTTGTGTTGGGTTTGCATTGTGAAAAAGGCCTGGAATGCACACATCAGTGTGTCAATATTTTGGGGACACAATTTTAGCATTACGTACTATTGTAAACTTCAAAAACAATTATAATATAACCATTTGTAATTTTAAATAATCAAATTACATTTTGTAATTTATAAATATATAGACTATACTCTTTATTAACTATGCACATTTATTTTAAATAAATAAATATACATAAATATATCTACATTCGTGCGCACACTTATGCATGCACACAAGTAAATATATACACATATTTAGAAATCTGATATTACAATTCGATAAAAAATAAGATTTTTTTTTTTTGGGAAAATGGTATATATGAAAAATCAATGTCGCAGATAAGAAAATAAGTAATTTCTCATCTGAAATATAAACAATTAAAATGATTGAAATTTATTTATTATCTCATCTAAAATATAAATAAAAAAGATAGGGTCTAACGATTAAACCCTGTATTTGTCACAATCACCATCTATCATGTTATTGTTACAATCATCTATCATGTTACTCGCCTCATATGAATGTGAGCGTTTGTGCATTGTTTGTGTCTTTTATGCATGAACTCATACTCATATTGGGTTTGTCTTCATCATCCTTGAACTATATTAGGGCTATCAACGTGCATAAATGGTTTATTGACTTATAAAGACATAATCTAATTATTGTATAAGTGCTTAAGACAAAATTTATTTAGAAGTTAATTACAATTGCAAAGTAAATACTTTGACATTAGTTATTCGTAACTAAATAATGAATAATTTCTTGTGGGATAAAAAGCTTCTAGATTGAGACCACTTGTTGAAGGAATTTGTGTTCCATCCAAGGGTTTTCAATTGTTACTGCATTTGTGTATCGGCCTCACAATCGTACTACTTCTCGAGTAGTAAAATGTAATTGTTAAATTGAGGTGTCAATTAAAAGTTTCAAATTAGTTTGCGTACATGAACTTACAAACTGGTACTCAACCTCTTCAATGCTCATTTGGTCCAAAGCAAAGGGTCACACACTTCTCCTGACTCACTTTGTCTTTATCGTAGTTAAGTCTCAATCTTTGCATTGGATTTTGAAAATTCACAAAACTTTTAGTTGATTAAAATATAGATAAAACAAAATTTCACATGCTATGGGATTGTTTTTTGAGCTTACATGTAACCCGATTTCTATCACGCTTGACCCATCAACACTTAATTTATTATGAGAAAATACTTTTATCCTTGGACGAAACTTACTCTTCTGATATGTATTCCCCATATATGCCTCCTTTTAATGAATTATTATAATTCTATAAATAAATAAAAACTAATTCAAATTAATTAGGTGCCTTGACCCTCATATGCATCCCCATCCTCATAAGCTTGTTTACCATAGATTGTGAAATTAGCTTTGGATTATAGTGGAATTTGTCAAACTCCATGTGAATTGCACTAACCAACCATCTAATACGCTCAATTGACATGTACTTGAATTCGAGGTCGCTAGTTTCTCGAAACAATTTCTTAGCTCTCAAAGCTATTTGTTTTTGAAATAACAATAACATAAAAAAATAAATGTCAACATTGGTTTTTAGAAACGAAAATTAAAATAAATGCATAAAACTATAAGATAGACTTAATCCTAACATCTTGTAAAACTACCATCTTATTATTTATATACAATTTGACTCTAAGAGTTCCTGACAATTGATATTTGTATTTGTCTAGTATGAGATAAAACAATTGATCATTGTTGGACTCAGGCAGAGAATCATGATCCTAAGCCAACCTTAACGCTATAAGAAGATGCTTGTCAAGGATTTTAGGGGCCCTCTTGATATCTCCATGGATGAGGAGTAATAGATATGCTTGCATTTTTAGTAGGCATACTTGACATAGAATGATGAGGTTGCAACAAAGGCACGACATGTTTGGATTAGAAATTCAAAAAAATTAGAATCTCCATGTAGAATTAGGAGTAGTAGATATGCTTGCACTGCTCACAAGTCTACTTGACATAGAATTCAATGAGGTTGCGACAATGGCACATAAGGTTTGGATATGCAATTCAACAAGGCTTAAAATTGATAATTTTTCGTAACTAATTTAAATATCATGACTGCAAATATGATAAAAAATGTATATTTTTTTGGGTTCTTTAAAGTAGACGACGGTTGACAGGGCCCATTGCACTGATCCATCTGGTTATCATGGAGTTCCACATATGTAGTGGACTTGTCATCAAAACTAAAAAACTTGTATTTATAACTACAAATTATATAAAGTAATTAAAAAAGTTAATTGGAAAATTATCATACATGCGTGCTAATATCATACTGTTGTAGATTGTCAACATTGTTGATGGGTGCTGTACTCCTTTGCTTATGGACATGCAAATGAGTGACAAGGATGTGGGAGGTGTAGAATTCCTTATCTATATCTAGTTGTGTGGTTACACAAACATTGGATTTGCCACAATTCACACCATTTAACTCCCTTTTAAGAAAATTTGTACGTGGGTCATATGATTTCATTTTTTGACATGCTTAATATTTAAGACACAATTTTGACTTGTAAATTAAGAAAATTGAAAAGAAAATATCAATTACAAAATAAGGTTTCAATTTTCTAGTTGCTAAGGGTTCCAAATTTAAATATTTTCTACTAGGTTATTTTATTTACAATGATGTAAATAGATGAAGAAGAAGATTTTGAGTATAGAATATTATTATGATTTTAAAAAATAAAATAAATAAATTATATATATATATATATAATATATATATATAGATATATATATATATATATATATATCTATATATATATATATATATATATATATATATATGCCTTTTGTGCAAGACACTAGTTTATTAGTGCAAACAAGCACATTGAGTAACAAATTCACTTGCTCGTATGATAGTGAAAATAAATTTGAAAAGACTATAATTTCAATGTTTCAATATAACACAAAATTAATATTTTTTAAATTTTAAATTTTTGGTATATATTTGAATCATAGCTTTTATCAAACCACCCACATGAGGATCTAATGATCTTTTCAAAGCATGTTGTGCTTATCATCTCTATTAAATGGTTACAAACATCTTCCGAAATTCTAACAAATCATGCATTTCATTAGAATTTCCAACGTGTAGTTTATAGTCGACAGTCTATTTAAGTTTATAGTCTCATTATTACCAAAATAGGTCTGCCATATTTGATAAGGTCAAAAAATATTTGTAGTGTTAGCCGTTTAGAATTGAATCTTTAGTTTGGAGTCATGACACTTAAAAATGTTTTGATAAAATATAGAGTTGATGTCAAATATTTATTGAATTGTTATAAATTTTTGTAGCTTTTTCCACTCCAATAGAGCTTATAAATTAGAAAATTGTTTAGGGGTATTTATAACATAGAGTTAAAGTGTCGATTCCAATATTTAATTTGAGATTTTTATAACGTGTTTTGAGTCTATAGTTTTGTTATTAGATGTTGAAGTCCATACATATTGTATGTAATATACTGATTTGGTCTTAATAGTTGTTTTATGTCATGTCCATCAAATAAAGAGTCATATGCTGTCAAATAACATTATTGTCAAAATATGAGTAATTTTATGTGTCACAACAAATATCAACAATATTTTTTTTTCCTTACGGACGCATTTTCGAGAGAGCTCAACATACACTTTGTAATTAACATGTCAATTTTATTGGGGGAGGGGGATTTTTAAAATCTAAACGGTATGCAACCAAGCTCCAACATCCCATTTGCTGAGTAAGTAGCACTAAACATGAGGCTAGAGGCAACAAAGGAAGGAGGTTGAATAATGACCTCTCGTCAACCACTAGTGATAGGGCCACAAAATTAAGTTAATGACAACAAATTGCGCCAACATGACTAAATTTAGGACTAAGAAATGGTGGCAGTGGATATCAATTATGGCATTTGAGATCAGAGTGGAAGTGATCCAAAATGGTGGCTACATATGAAGATGATGAGGACCGAGTACTCGTCATTTCTAATTCAAATTTTTGCGGTGTACAAAATAAAACTTGTAATGTGAGTATGGAGTTTCTATATTTTCCCCTACTGTAAAAATAATGGATATTTTGAGCAGAATACTGTACTATCATGTTACTTATATGTATAAGTTTTTGGTTGTCTTGTAAAACCATTTAGATGTATGGGTTGTTGGTTAGATCTTGCATACAAGCATCGCCAGATATGGAGGATGAACATATGAATGGATGGCTATTTATACTTGGGTGGTTGTTGTATCCATCCATGAAAGACATATGTGATAATTTTTGTTTGAGCTATGTGCGATTTATGTATTATGCACATTTGTTGAGTTGATGAATAAGCCCATGCAAGTCACTTGTGACCGACCATCATGATAGAAGCTTCGTGAAGAGAACACAAGTTGGAGTGGACCAATTGCAACTTTCTATCAAGTTTCTATTATGACTTCTTAAAAGGTCCTCTTGAGTGTTCACATGAATGTGAGTTAGTAAAATAATTATACTTGTGAAGAGAATGATCTAATGAGTTGTTAGTAACAGCTCATAGTTATAAGTACTATGTATGTGAGTTAGTATATATTAATAATGGATGTTACTCTCAGTATGGTCTAGAGGTGAGAGTAATCTTGTAGGATATTACATTATGGATATTTTCTCCTATAAATAATGTCTCTCACACAAGTATGATATAAAAGAACAATATTATTATTGTGTGTATTTAATTTGTGCGGTCTAAGTAGTTTGTGTGTTTAGATTTTGAAATTTTTTATAAAAAATTTAGGGGTTACACTCACAACCCTTATCTATGCAAACTAATTTGATTATTTTGTGCACAATGACATAAAACACACTCAATGTGTATCATAATCTAGATTATTTAATAAATCTATTAAATAAAATCATCTAAACTTGAATATCATAGATTCTAGACAAATATAACTATAAATTACGCAATGGAAATATCCGAAACAATTCTCCTCAAGGAGGATTGTACAGTGAAAATATGGACTTGGAACCAACTTGAAAAAGTGTCAAGGTGTCTAAGAAAATGGGGCAAAGAATGGGTTTGGACACTGCCATCGAAAGGGGAAACTAAAGTGACTAACAATGTCTGTGGAGATTTATTAGGTTTGTAACTTCCTGGAATAGTTCATTTATGTTTGTAATATGGATTTAGGGAAGTTGGGCACCGCAATCTAATGTGATGAAGCTTGTATATCATTTCCTTTTTCAAAACCCAAATACTACACTAAAAAAATAATGCACATGAAAATACCTAAGAGTTATTAGGATGGACTGACCTCATCACAACCACATTGTAGGTGAGAATTTCATTACATACCAATACCTTGATAGTGGATCAAGACAAATGTAGTTATCTCTCTTCATATGTAAATGTGCAACTAGAATAACAATGTGCAATTTAGAGCGATCCTTCCTTGGATCCTTGATACTTGACACCATACAACTTCAACCCTTTGTACTTCATATTTTTAGCTTAATGGGGCTGCTATTGAAATATTTGAGATGTGTATATATATTTTTAAAAGTGATCTCCAAGGTGTGTGAAAATCAAGAGATGATAATGACATATAGGGTCAGTTGTATATATGGGTGATTCTTCATTAATTGCCCGCCATAGCAAACCCGCAAATCAAGTGTAAAACAACCTAATAAAAGTTCCCATGTTAAAAAAATATTTATAGCCCCTATGAGAGCACTACCCATGAAGGAGGAGTCTGTTGCCAATCAATAGTGTACTCTAAGGCAGATGATACTATTTTAAGCATGTAAACAATATTCTATAAGATGGAGAATGTTTATGTAGGATTTCTAAGGTGTTCATGTAGGGAACAAGTTGATCGTAAACAAGTATAATCAACATATAGAGGTGGTTAAAGTGAAGTATGGGAAATCATATAGGAGGAAAGTGTGATAAAGATTCAAATATACATCAATTATCCAAGTGTGCCAAAGAGTTCCAAAATTAATGTTTCCAAGTGTTAAATTCCAAATTTATGTCTCTATAGGTTCCCCACTTTTAATCTAGTATTGAAAATGTTATATTAAAAGGATTAAGGATAATGTGTGCCCCTAGAAACTGATTTGGGTTTTGATATGCAACTTGATCATTTGATTATATGCCCATGTGAAAATCTATAAGTAATTATGTGTAGATTAATATCTCATGCTCTCATAAACCAACAAACTAAAATATTTGAATGATAAAAAATATTGAAATTAAAAGACTAAAGGAATGAATTCACATGATTATATGTGAACTGGGAATTCAATCGTTGAACTTATAGGAGAGTTCCGTTGTTGATCGAAATTGCCAAGGAATGTAAATATACTGATTAAACTGAAGAAAACCATGGTATAAGTTGAGAAGTGCAGATGTCCAAAATGTGCTGCCTCACACATCTATATAACCTACTTGTAATGGAGAATGTGATCCAACATGAGCCAAAAATATGTTTATTTATAACTCTTGATCTCTAACTTTAAAATATAATGTGCAAATAAGGATAGAACCCATGTCCCTTGTGAGAAATTGTCCCTAAATTTGAATGTATTCTTAAAAAATACAAATATAGTCCCTCAAATCATGAATGCAACCCCTCAATATGGATAATGTCCATGCCTAATGTGGTCTAACGTCTCTCAAAATGATATGGAATGCCTTAAATGTGATAAATTATCCCTCAAAATCATGCATAATATCTCAAATGTGAATGAAATACATGTCTCACATGACCTTACATCCCTCAATATCACGTGAAATGTGTCTGAAATCTAAATATGATGGATTTAACCATATGATAAATTGTAGATAAATAAATCTGGACCAACAACATTTGGTAACTGATCATTGGTATTTATCTAAACCCATTAATCATTATGTACTTTAATGAGTAGTTCATACACACACCTTTATCAATCAACAATTTCAACCACTATATCATACTTGTCACTCATCATTGACTAGTTAAAATCCTACTTCCTAAATATAGAACAAATTTTAAAGATCTAGCGACCATATCTAACTGACACAATACAAATTGCACCTTACCAGAATAAAGTCAACCATGATTTTTTTGTTTAGGTAGATTAGTCCTAAGATGATGAATTTATCCTCCAAAAATTAATGGTCATTTTTTCAAATTCACAAGTTAGCCTAGTTGGCCCAATGTCAATTGAGCTGAAAAACCTTTTGCCATATTCACTTATAAAATCACACTTCCATAACTCATTTTAAGGGCCTCTAATCTCAAATCATTGGGAACTAATAAGGAGATCACAATTAAACACCCAAGTGCCACATCAATTGTTAAATCATATTAACCAAGTATGCATGCATCTTATAAAAATGCCAAGTAGGCCATTTTTTAAAGTTCATCACACACCAAATCTCATTTCAAAGCACTAGAGGTCCATATTGGCCTCCTCACTTCCAAAACACATTGCTATGCACATCAAGAACACATACATTAGGTGGGGAACTATGAGGGTTTGATTCCTCTTTAAAGTATTGCTAAGTAGGCATTGTGGAAGAAACTCAACCTAATTATACTAATCCTTAAGTCCCAAAGAAAATAACTGTAAGCCCTAATAGAATTTACAAAAATGATCGATGCAATTTGAATGCATAATATAGATCCCAGAACATAGACAAATATTATGCCATAGGTGAGATTCAGTCAAACTCTACTAAGAACAAATCCATCCATAAGCCCTAATAGAATTTACAAAAATGATCGATGTAAGTTGAATACATAATATAGATCCCAGAACATAGACAAATATTGTGCCATATGTGAGATTCAGTCAAACCCTACTAAGACCAAATCCATCCATATAAGAAAAAGTTCACTTGAGTGACATTTTCTAGAACATGTGAATTTATACTCCTATATTATTTGGGTAAGTGCATGGAAATGGGGGGCCAAAAGGGGGTCTTAAGTGGACACTTTTTTCTTTTGAAAAATAAAAAACTTCAAGTTGTACGAGTTATTTGAGATAGTTACACTCAAAATTTGAAGATGTTATAAGAACATGAATTATAACATTTCGAGTCTAGTTTCTAAACTACTAATTTTTGTTTTGAAAATGGTTAAGTGTAAGTGGGTTAAATATATAAAATTTCAATAGGTGATCCTTAGTTTTTGTAAAAACACAGTAGACAGTCGGTCCTGCCACCCCAGTTTTTGAGCATTTTTGAAAACCCTTTGGTAGAAAGACAGATAGGAGCATCTAGTTTGTGATAGAAATTTTTTAGTAAGTAATTATTTTTTAATGATTTTTCAATTTCAAATATTTTGAAAATAAAAAAATAATGGATAGTTGACCGTGCCCCCCCAACTACCTCAAAATATATCGAAAATTAGATATTTTTGAATATGTATAGAATTAGTTATAGTTTGTGACTGTATAATATTTTTTTCAATTTGTGATTTAACAAACATTAAATCAAGTAAAACCCTAGATATTTCAGAGTTCACATGCAATAAATAAAAAACTAAAGTACAAATCTGACCCAAGCAATAAGTTAAATGAAATTAAAACCCTAAGTACAAGAGAAGGGAATATAATACTTATTATGATTTCACAATTGATCTTGAAGTGTTTCCCGAAAATGAAGATTGATGAACAGGAGGAGGAAACAATGTCACAACCGTGCTCAAAAAATTGTGTGACTACTGGATATTCCTGGAATTGGGGCACTAGAGACTGCTTATAGGGCACTCGTGACTGCGAAAGACCTCAAAAATTGATTTGTTTTGTGTCGTAATATTGTTGCTGGTCTTCGCTTGTTTGTCACTTATGTCGTCACATTATGTCCGTAGAATTTACATGTGATCTGCAAAGAGAAAGAGAACTTGAAAAACCCCCAAAACACATCAAATCCTAAAAATAAAAATATGCAAATGGGGAGTCAGAATGACTTCAACGGTCACCCAGAATGAGTGAACTTATGACCAAGCGCTACACTGCATTTAAGAATCCATGTAGTTCTCATGTGTGTGTGAGCCCAATATTTGTACCCTAGGTGGCTCTTGTGTAATATGCACTTGATAGGGAGCGATAACTAGATGTAGTAATATAGATAGATGTGTGGATGGAAAAATGAACTTCCCATCTTTTGAGTGTATGCAGAAAATGCAATACCTTGTCCCTTGAATGAAGCTAGATGGATGCTTTGATGCTCTTGAAATTCCTTTGGATGTAACCTTAGGTGATAGTAATATATGCTTAGAGCTTGGTCCCTTATTATGGTCACATAGCTTTATATTTATAATGATTCCCTTGGTTGAATTTCGTTATTGACAACTAAAAGGCCAACCCATAAGAAAAAAAATGCCCAAAAGATAAAAGATGCCCAAAAGAGGCGAGTAAGATACAAAGAGTATTGAGGGGCACCCAGAGGGACGAGGGTGCATGGGCATTGACATCCTGGTTGGGCATTGGTGTCCAAAGTGATAGAAGATGAAACAGTATAGTATCAACTGGGTTGTGGGGTGTCAGAGACCAGAAAGAAGATATGAAACATAGACAAAAGGCCAAAGATAGATGTCAATTTACTAGTTTTCTCACTTAGGAATCATATGAATAGTAGTATGTGACTAGGTCTTAGAAATGTACCTAAAGTGTGTGATTTAGTGTCTACATTTGCCCCCACTTTATGTTGTTGAGTGAATACTCGATAACATAAAGTAGATAAGAGATGCGTACCTGATAACCATGTAGATTGATGGCGAAAGTGTGTCGAGGAGACAAGTGAAAGTGTGGAGTGATAAAGATTAAGCTTGGAAGCTAAGAAAGAGGAAGTGACCCTAGGGGTGAAGTATATGTGTGTTGTACCATGTTGTATCTATTTGTCATTTTCATGCTTGTGTTGTACTTAAGACTGTTGCTTCTTATAAGGATAGTACCTGCAAAAAGAAGAGAAAAAGAGTAGTTAAAGTTGTGTGTATGAAAAATTTCTATCCAAGTATGTAAAAATGCAAAAAGGAACATGTGCACCTGATTCATGACGAGTGAAAAGGATAGAAAGTGTCCTTAAAATGCTGTAGAAGAATGATTTTTTTAGGTGATCTCACGCCAAGAGAAATTTTTTTGCGAGAAGTTTTTTTTGGGCGATCTCATGCCACAATATAAGAGTGTTGGGGATAAAGGTCTAGTGTTATTCTTCTCCATCCCTGACTGCTTCCCAAAGTTTATACACCATTATATATGGTGTGATACTTTTTGTTCTATGTTCGATCCAGTTTGATCCAAGGAAATAGAAAAAAGGTGATAGAATGCATTCTGATTGTTGGAGGACTATGCCTGTGCTGTACAAACTGTTGTGTACAATTGCTGAAAACTGATCTGAGAAAATGACTGTAACTACCCCCTGGTCATAGGTACCTAGGTAAGGTCAGGAGCGCCCCAATGCTCATGTTTGTGTCTGGGCACTGGCATCTATACTGAATTGATGACCCAAGTCAGGATTTGGGCCATTTCTGAAATTGTAGTCTATGTTGATTCTGTACTCAATTGTGTTGTACTGAAGCTCTGATCTCCTGTATGGGGTTACTAATTCACCCAATGTATGATCCCCTCGTTTGGGGTGCATGCGACGTCTCTAGGAGAATGCAGCCTAAAGGAGGAACTAATTCTGATGATCTGAAATTGATAACCTTGCAGGGGGAGGGAATGTGCATGGTAGAAACCAAGGAACATGCAAAAAAAGTGGCTAGGAAATGTGTTAGTGCAATTAATATAAATACACATATAGAAGGCAAATTTGTAATCTAGCAAGCAAGAAGACAATGTAGACAATGAAAAGTGAGGTTTCAAACATGGGACATTGCTCACAATGTCACAAGAAAATCAGGGACAAAGCAGCCAAAAGCATACAAGAAATGAACAAGCAAGACATAGGGTATAACCCACAAACATATGGCAAACAATAGGAGAGAAAGGAAAACAATAGTAAACAAAGTATCAAACAACCTTGGTGGAAAATAGTTCTACAAAGAAAATGTTGCACATGAAGCACCTGTTAGCATGTTAGAAAGATAAAAAATTATGTCAAGATGTGTATATATTGATAGAGTAGTGTGCTAGTAAGAATATTAAGTAGTATAAAATGAAACAATAACACCTATAGTGTGTACGAAAATAGATGCCCCTAGGAGCCTCGGTGGGACTGGTAAGAGGTATAGTGCCAAGAATCCATGCTGCATGTAATGATATGTAGAAAGTCTGCATTCACAACTAGAGATACCATGTGAATGCGCATGTGTATATAGAAAATATAATGACATACAATGTATCCGTCTAACATGTGAAACAAAGTCTACGTGTAACTAACATAAGTAAACAAATAGTATGTGCAACCAAGATATGCAGTATGCTGTGAGTGTGTATGGAATGGAATGTAAAGTGAGTGTGATAAGAGTAGCGTGCCCCCCAAGTAGATGTGTATGCATGAGATGAGGTTAATTTATAAAATACCCCTCAGACAATAAAGAATGAACCATAGAACAAGAGTGCGTCATCGGGAAATGGTTTGAGTTACATGTGCTAGAAAGATATGATAAATGAAACATAGAGTGTAAAGAGTGTAAGTGAATGTGAGGTGAGGTTAATTTCAGATTTAGACCCTCAGCAGTCGAGTATGAACCATAGTACAAGAGTGCGTCATAAGGTAGTGTGATGTTATGAGAATTAAATATGAGAGAGAGATGTGTTCTGAATGTTCAGAGTGTAAAATGTGTAGTGTGTGAGGTTCATGAATGTAGTATGCCCTCAATAGTCAAGTGTGAACCTTAGCAAAAGAGTGCGTCATAGGGTAATGATGATACAAAGTGTATCAAGATGTGTAATGATGCTAAAAAAAATGAAACATGAAGCAAAAATCATAAGAGTGGAAATCATAGAGAACTTGGATGCTAGAAGGGGGGAGAAATAAGTATGATGCCCCCCAAGTGTATGATGATGGAGATATATGCAACGAAACAAGAGATACCATGTAATTGTGGGAGAGCATTATCTGTGTATGCCATGATAAGAGAGAGAGATCTAACACAATGGTAGGAATAAGCAACAATAGGGCCATGCGATGGTGGCAGAATTTGAAATGTGTCCTGACCATCAGTAGGAGGAGTAGTTGCTTTGATAAAATGAATTGAGGAATGGAAGTGGAGTAATATGGGGAGGAATATTGAATGGTGGTAGCTTATGTGGGATTGATAATGTTGTAGATGATTTGAGAGGAGAAGAGGATGGATTGATTTTGAGAGGAATTTTCTTAGGAGACTCGTGAATTTTCGTAGAAGGAACATTAGTAACAATGACATGATGTTCATTAGACATAGATGAATTAGATTTAGGAACTCAATGAGATTTAGCAATTAGAGATGTGTATGTATTAGAATGTTGTGCAGCGAATGAGAGAAAACCTTGACACTCAAGGTTCTTGATACTTTGTTGTAAAACATAGAAATAATTGTCATTATGTCCATTGATTCGATGATAATTAGAATATGGATGACCTTGATATTTTGGAAGCTGATAAGGAGGATAGAAATGTGTAGATGACAAGCTGATTAATTAATGAGTTATGAGCCACAGAAGAATATATTGTTGCTTAGCATTGAGATCAAACTTGAGAGGTGTCTGGTAATGGTAAGACTTGAGGTTCACCAATATGAGCACATGTAGAAGACATATAATGAGGATGCAAATAAGAACTAGCATGAGCCTGAGAAACATCCTTAAGATGTTTGATTTCAGATTTGAGAGATGGAATCGTGGATTCCATAGCCTGAAATTTAGACTGAAATAAAGAATGTAAAGCTTTAATCGGATTTGAAAATAGATCGATTATAATTAGGAATAATAGAGTCATCGAGAGATGATCGAAGATGGCACTAACTTTTGAAGGAATAATTTTGATAGGGCGATACATAGTGTTTAGGGTTTTATGGAGAGCATCTTTACAAGATGGGTGTATTTCAAGGAATTGAAGCAAGGAGACTTAAGAGACCTTATGATACATGAGAGAAGAAAAATGAGGATCCAAAAGTGTTCAAATGAGACAGGTTCACTAAATGATTTAAAAAATATTGAATTAGGTTAAATCCTAGATATTTCAGAGTCACATGCAATAGATACAATGTTAAAGTACGAATCTGACCCAAGAAATAAGATAAATGAAATTAAAACCCTAAGTGCAAGAAAAGGGATATAATACTTAGCTAATTTCACAATTGATCTAGAAGTGTGATGGACTGGAATACTGATGAATATGAGGAGGAAAATATCGCAACTGTGCTAAAAAAATTATGCAACTGCCAGATATGCCTGAGACTAGGGGCATCCTAGAATTAGGTTAGGGGCAATCCCCTCGAATGTCAGAGACTACTTATGGGCACCTGTGATTGCGAAATACCTTAGAAATTAGATTTTCCTTGTGTTGCAAGAATTTTGCTCACATCTCTCTTTTAGTCGCTTATGTGTCGCACTATGCCCACATAATTTTCCTATGACCTGCAAAGAGAAAGAGAACCTACAAAATCCTAAAACACATCGAATCCTAAAAAAAAAAATATGCAAATGGGGAGTCAAAATGACCCCGACAGTCACCCAAGTGAGTGAACTTATGACCAAGGGCTGTACACTACATTTCAGACTCCATGTAGTTCTTGTGAAGTGTGTGTGTGTGTGTAAGAATCGTGCCCTAGGTGACTCTTGTGCAAGATGCACTTGATAATCGAGCGATAGCTAGATGTAGCAATGTAGATAGATGTGTGGATGGAAAAATGAACTTCCCCTCCTATGCGTGTATGCATAAAATGTAGTCCCTTGTCCCTTGAATGAAGCTAGATGGATGTTTTGATGCTCTTGAAATGCCTTTGGATGCAAATTTAGGTGATAGTAATAGATGCTTAGAGCTTGGTCCTTTATTATGGTCACATAGATTTATATTTATATGATTCCCTTGGTTTAATTTCATAACTGAAAACTAAAAGGCCAACCTATAAGAAAATAATATGCCCAAAATATAGAAGAGGCCTAAAAGAGGAGAGTAAGATACAAAGAGGTTGAGGGTGCCCATAGGGGACAAGGGCGCCTAGGCATTGCCATCTTGGCTAGGCACTAATGTCTAGAGTGAAAAAAGATGAAATAGTAATTTATCAAAATAGGATGTGGGGTGTTAGAGACCAGAAAGAAGATATGAAACATGGATAAAAGGCCAAAGACATACGCCAATTAGTAGTTTTCTCATTTAGGAATCATATGAATAGTCGTATGTGACTAGGACCTAGAAATGTACCAAAAGTGGGTGCTTTAGTGTATACAATTTGGAGAAGTGAAACAAAAGATACATGACAAAAGATAAGCATTTATAATCACTAAAAAATAGAGGTATAAAAGACATAGCTTGAAATAAATATAAATGGAAACCTTAGAATAGTCAGAAAAATATAAAATTTATATATTTAGAAAGAGGATAGTTTTCTTGACATTGTAGGAAATTTTAAAAGAAATATAACAATCATTTTTCTAGGATTTATCATGGTGAAAGGTGAGTTTTTGCATATTTTTTCAAAAACACGCAGGTTGTTGTGTTGTTACAGGTCCAAGCCGTAGGTTTGGGAAACCAAAGCAATACCAAGCTTGTTAAATCTTGGTTTGGGTGCATAATTAAGGGAACGCGTATGCGTTCCATAGAGTATATGCATTATATGTGTTTGGGTATAGACATTATATGTGTTTGTGGTAGGCTTATTCTTATTTATAATTTAAATTTATTTTAGTAAATATAAGAAATTATAACAACTCTTCACTTATGGAACTAGTCTCACAACTCCATGAGTCACAGTTTAGGAGATAGTTTTTTATAATCTTATATGGTCAGTACATAGGTAATTTTTAGGATTTCCGCATTAAGCCTAAAGATTTTAGCATTTAAATTCTAAAATCAATGTCTATTTTGGGAAAGAATATAGTCATTGTTTAGGTTTCGGGGCCTTTTGGATTTTTTGGACATTGTGTCTTGTTTTTGTCATTGATGTCAAGTGTCATTGATGGAAAAGGGTTTCAGGTGGTAGAGGAGTCAGTATGAGGTGTCATTCATAATCAAGTTTGAAGGTTGGATGGTATTGTCTAATTTTGTTTTCATGATATGTTGTTTTGGTGTCTTGTCACGATGTCTTGGTCTGCATGCATGGTTGAGTGTATGGGTATAGCATGAAGGTGATTTTAGGTGTGCTCCAAAGGTTTTTTAAAGTCTCTAAGGTATCAAAAATATTTATTAAGGTATGTCAAAGTTGTTAAGAGTGTCTACATGGCGAAGGCAAGATAATTTTGTGTGAAGTATGAGTTGAAACTAGCCATTCTAGGCCTAGTCCTAGACGTAGTTCATAGTAGGTGATATGGTGGCATGAAGTATGATGGAGAGTAGGATTACATGAGTATGTGATATTTTTTTTAAGGTTACATGGCATGAGTAAAAGTTGTCAAAGGAAATTTTTGTAGGAGTTTAGTGCATGTTCTAGGTCCTTTGGAGGCATGTTCTTAAGGACAAATCAAGAATGCATCAAAAAATGAGATGACATGGTGAGTTTCAGAAGTAGCTAAGTATGTATGGGATTGGATATCATTGAGGAGGTCATTGGAGTGCTTTGTGCCAATTTTCAGGACATGAGGATGAATAAAAAGTAAGATAAATCAATTTTAGCTCTACTGAGCTCTTAGAATGTTCATTCCCAGCTCGAAGGCCATGTTTAGAGTGCTCACTTGCATGTGAATTATTTTCATGGAGAAATGATCCATTCACCATAATTGAGGTATGGAACTAAGAAATATTTGTAGCTAGAATGATGTCAAATGATGCCCTATCATTTATGAACGATTGTTAAGAAGCGAAGTTAGTCTAAACCCTCCCCAGAACCCTAGTTTAGAGTGATGGAGAAGAAATGATTTGTATGATCTCTCCAAATGGAATGAAAAGAAAATGTAAAGCTTCATGGTTGTAAAGAATTTATCTGAGATCCTTTTGGTGGTGCTTTCATGCTCGAGGTGTTTTGGTAAGTTGAATAAAAACCTCTGTTTTGAAGAGATTTGTTGGTACAACTATGTGTTGCAAGTGTCATGATGAAAGACCTTATGTGGGATATTTCTTGGGATGTTTAACAAGAGGTCCTAAAGATATATGGGAAGGTTCTATGGATAAAATGGGTACAACATGTCCTCCAATGTGCCCTACCGCTAATGGGATTGTGAGTGCAAAACTAGTCATGATGATATGAGAGTGTGTGTGTCATTTTACATGATGTAATAGGGTTGTTTGGACATGAATAAATTGTTATGGTATGACATGATGTGTTTGAAGTATTGGTTTGATCTGAAGAGGTTATTTATTTCTTAATCCCTAATGGCCTAATCGGCCCTATTAGGCTTGTCAAGAAGCTATTTGGAACATGTATGATTATAAGGTTTTATCCATGTGAATTATGGTTGTGAATGGTTAAGAATGTTGGTAGGGATTCCCTTGAAGTGTTCCAGGTGGTGTAAGATCTTAGAAGTGAAGTTTGAAGTGTTATTTATGTTGAGTCCAAGATTGGTTATTGGGATCTAATTACCAGTTTGGCCAATTTCAGAGATGCATGAGTTTTGGGGTGTTGTGCCATGAGTTGAAGGTCCTAATGAGTTACATGAGTTAGTTGAAATTGAGATATTTCTAGCAATGTTTCATTTATGCCATGATGAGGTTATTTGCTATGAGAAAAAGATCAATTTTTGAAGACTGGTCAAGGGTTCAAGGAAGACCTCAAGGGAAAAGAGATAATGTAAGAAGACATTGCTCCAAACAAGGATATTGAAGGTCCAAGTACCAAAGAAGATAAAAAAGAGAAACTTCAAAGGCAATGTGAAAACAAAGTCTGTAAGACATCCCAATGCATCATGGTATGAGAAATATTTCAATGGCTATTGTTTTACTTCCAATGGTTTTGGGAATAAATCAAATGAAGTGTAGAAGGACAATCAAGGATGATCATCCATGGAGAGATTGTAGAAATCACCGGCCACTAACCATTACTTACTACAACTTATAAGAGAAGAGTTACACTATTAGATAGCCTCTTTTGAATCTCTTTTCTACCATAAGGATTAGTCCTAGAAATGTATTGTGAGAAGTTATGGTGTTCCCGTGTAGAAAGGGATTTTTTATGACAGAGAATGGTTTGTAAACCTTTAGTAGAGAGGAACAAACAAACAAAAGTTTTAATATGTTGTGTAAAATTATCCTTATAGGATTTATCATTCCATCATATATGATGGTTCCATAGATGCCTTATTAGCTTGGACTATCTCATCCTGGCTTGTTCCTTGAAGAAGGTTTGAACATAATGACAAAGTGTAGGATATGGAGATCATCAAAATCACTCCTTGAGTCTCAAATTCCACTTAATTTCTTGACCATGATTGGAAAGATCATAATATAAATGGAACAACAAATTCTAAGAACAATGGAACAACTTTCAAGACTTGATTATTCCTGAACCTAAAATTTAGGCCCATTTTTTATCTGGAACCATAAGGAGACATCCACATTATTTTGAAATTATTCATGAAACCTTCAAGCATTAGATTAAAAATGGATGTCTCCAACATGTAGCAGGATTCACATAGCTTTCCAATGCCTATTTTTTTACCTCCTAAATCCTTATAGATCTCTTGAAATATTCTGGGGAAGTCAGGTTTGCACCATTAAAGTGTTTGTTCCATGCACCTAGAAAACTCGCTGATGAGCATATAGTCCTTGAGTGAGAAAACATTTCCTAAATATTCCTAAATTACCTGCCAACACTTCCAAGATTCCTTGACATCACCTTTGGATACTTAATATATTTCCTAAAATCTTCTAGGAGGGTGTTTGATTAGCTCAAGAATGGCCAAAATAAATAACATGAAAATTGAAAATTTTGAAGCATGACTACTACACCCTTAATTGAAAATTAGGCTTCTCATTCACCATGCATCCTTCCTTTGGCCAGACTTTCATCAGTTTAACTTTTAACCTGGATCACAAGGAAATTCCTAAGAAGATCATTCATTTTTTTTAGTGTGCAGAATAATGTCTTAAGGTGATTGATCAAATAATTTAGTTTTGATGAGAGACTACTTCCTTCTGAAGGCCTAAAAAGGCCATTTTTGGCCATTATGTAGCTAATTGAACACCCTTTAGAAGTGTTTAGAGAAAATATAAATAATATGAGGGTGATTTTAGAGAGAATTGATATGTGTCTAAGTAAATTTAGGAAATTTTAGGAAATAAAATCTCATTCAGGAGCAATCTGTTTAAGATCGAGTTTTCAGGTGCAGGGAATAAAAGCTAAAACAACAAAAGATAACTTATTTAGATGATTCCAGGAGTTCCAGAAAGAGTTAGTTTAGATGAAAAAAAATGAATTGGAAATATATTAGAATAATCTATAAGGTGGAATAATCAACATTGATTCAAGGCTCAAATACTTCTTGAGGTACTTCAAAACTCTACAATCTGCCCCTCTTAGTTTAAAATGAAATAAGACCTAAATTTTGAGTTGCAGGAAGAATTATATTTTTATGAATAGTTTAATTGATCATAAAATGTGATTTGTAGTGTTTTGGTAAAGTATGGAGGTCAATGAACATGTAACTCATCCTCAAATTTCATTCAAGGATTCATCCCCTATCTGGAGGAGGAAACCCATTTCCATGAGGAGATGACTTGAGAAAAAAGGTGTCCAGGTATCATAAACATGCTTCCACCCAGGTGTAACCTTGGTCAAGAAATTGAATTGTGAAGGATTCATTGTGTTTAAAGGTGAAATGTGGAGCTCAAGGAGTGACTTGATGATCATCATATCCTGACTTTGTCATTGTACCCAAATCTCTCCAAAGAACAAGCTAAAATGAGCTAGTCATGCCACTGAGGTATCCAAGACCATCATGTGTGAAGTATTAAGGCATCATCTATCTCCATGAGAGACATGAGAAAATACATGTATGGGCATCATGAAATTGATTCCATGAAAGGATGATTTTAGAGCCAGGAAAGGTTAGGAGGGATGATCTTCATATGGATCACCCTGTTTCCAAGAATGAATAATCATCTTAGTTCACTTTATGCAATTCACTTGGTATTATTCTTAAAAACTCAATTCAACACCTAGTAGTTTGATCACACCTTAAGGAGGAGGCACATTACAATCACCTCATTTTTTCCATAGGACAAGTGTAGATCCCAAAATTAGGAACCTCTATCTACAAAGTGAGGATTATTTAGTAAGATGTCTCATTCAACTATTCATATGAGTTCATTCATGGTCACTAAGAGTGAATTATGGAACCCATGTGTTTGGCAATCTTGTTACCAATTTCAAGAAGTGGTAGGGCCGAAATCTTGTTCCACATAGGTTCAAAAAAACTTACATTTTGACTACTATGTTTTCCCCATTTCTAACTGGGGTGCCCAGAACGCACTGGGGTACTATAGGAATGCTGGTCCCTTCTAGGCACCTTGATCCTTTTTGCATTTTCCTCTCACTTTTTGGGCACTTTTTAGCCATTTGAACTTCTTATATTTTCAGGTGGTAGAGACCTTTTCGGGGAGGCTTCTTATATTACAAAATTAAAGCATAGAGAAACTGTCATATAAACTATAAACTTTTGTTATGCGACCATAATGAGTAACCAAACACTAAGCACTTACTATTCACCAAACTAAATTTAAAGCATACCATCAAAGGCTTCTATTGCTCTATTTTCATCCATATAGCTCCATCACAATATTGATAAGGTTGGTATCATCTAGCATCACACTTCATAAGAGGGGAGTTTATTCTATTCCATGCACCATTTATTTACATTTTACATCTAGTTATTTCTCACTACTCACAAAGTGTGACTGACACAAGAACACCTAGGGAACATATTTCATGCATATTCTAGACACGCGTGAACCGTTAGAACTAGCATGTGAGGTTTGGTTAGTGAATATAGCAAGCCTAATGGTACTTATTACAGTTAGTGAATTCTTCAATCGTTATTAATAAGCCACTGAGGAAGAATGTTTTGCTCTTGATATTCAACTTTCTTGTCCGCTTTGATGGCTTTGCAACTTTGTGCAGTCTTACCCATATGTGATAAGCTTCTTGATAGAAAGACTAATCCTATTTTTGGTTATAGCGCCCATCCGTCATCTCACATTCGTGCAATTTCCATTCTCGCTTCTCTTTTTCTTAAATTAAATGAAATCTCATCTATTTTCTCATCTTATTTAATTAATTATCAAATGGGCTCCATGTAGACCCATTTGATAATTCAACTTTTGGCATTATCCCCCATCTCTCACAAATTATTAAATCCATGGGTATTAATACATCCATCCGACACCCCTTTCTAAATGGAATCTTTGGTATCTCACCCACCATGTCAATCATGCTTCCCACTCCATCTAATAATTCAAGTCGTGGTCCCCACATGATCACATCATATTTCTTAACTCAGGTTACTTTACTCAACCCTGGGTATCATTTAACCTGCAGTTTAACCTCACATCCAAGCTACCCTAAATATGAAAAGTTTTCCCCCATATTTCAAGAAACCTAGACCAGACGGGAGATAGATAGGAGAAAAAATCTAGACGTTGACTGATATTTTTCAAGAATACCTGGAGAGACCTAGGCCTAGAGAGGAGAAGAAAGAGCTTAATTAAGTTCTACCAGTTTGAGGGAGAAATCTTTTCCATGGTTCATTATCTTACCATCTTGATGCCCAGTTCATCTCCATAGCAGAGCACAAGCTAAGTTCCCTTGTCATTTTAGTTACTTGTCATTTTATATTCCATTACTACTGTTCATGATCTATTATTATCTTGTCTGACACTATTTTGGGTTGACATCCTCCAAGGGAGTTAAAATCCTCTTGGAACCGGCACTGTCTAGGCAACCCCCGCATATTGTGATCTAATCTTATGTATGTTTCAGTTTTGCAGATCTAGCTTCTTTATATCATGCATCTATCTTATTTGCGCTCATAGATCCACATCTACATCTGAGGTCCTAAGCCCTCCATCATTTGAAGTTGCTGGTGGCTCCTAGTATCAGGCCTTCACCCCGCTCGAGAATGAAGTTTCCTGTACAACATTTTTGGCATGCCCGATGGGACCAGATCCTAGATCTGGTCGTTTTGTTTGTTATTTTACTCATCTTTTCTAAATTTTTGTTTGCAATATCTTAGTATTTGTCAATTTCAGGTCAGTACGGTCACTCATTGAAATCACTAGGAGGTACGTGCTTTGCTTGTTTTCTATTGACATCTACCCGCATGGGATATAAATCCAGAAATTAACCTTGTTCTTCTAGTTGTCGTCACATCTTATATTTTGTATCTTTTGTTTTTCTGACTCACCTGTTCACGGGATTGAGTATTATCAATTGTTTGTTTCACATGTTACTTACACTTTATCATCTTTCTCTCGTCATGAAATACGTGGTTTTGTTATTTAGAATGTATTTTTATTTGGTGGTTTATAATCGGTCGATAGTTTTATATATTGTTGCAATAAAACAATTAATTAATAATAATATATAAATAAATAAATAAATGTAATTTATAGACTAAAATATATAATAATAAAAGAAATATATAAAAAAATTAAATTAAAAAATAAATATCCTAAATGTATCCTGTGTGACTCCCCTACCCATAATCCACCCTCACCTCCGCTAACTCAGCTCGATCCTCCAACTACATTTAATAATGGGAACTCACCCTCATCACATACCATCACTGAACTTCGCCACTCATACCCCTTGGACCTCCATCCCATCCAGTCTTCTCCCACGGGATCTTCTCCAACTCCGGATTTCCAACAATAACTCACCTCTCCAACTTCATTCCAAAATTTATCCCCCACTACAACTCTCCCCATCGAGTCCTCATTTCACCTTAAAATCCACCTCACTCCTACCCGTCAAGTCCACTCTCTAGAACCCATCTCAGAGTCCCCTTCTACTCAGTGTCACTCAGCACCCAATCTACTCACGCTCCACATAATCTCTCCACCTCCTCGTTCAGATTATCATCCAACAACCATTACCCATCTCACCACGTCTAGCTTCACACATTTTCAACCTTGGCTCATGCCATACCACTCATCTTGTTTTCTCATTCACCTCACCTCACTTCGCTCGTCGTAATTTATTCCCACTTCCATCCTAGACATGACTCCTATGCAGCACCCTCCAACTCAACCCCAAACACCTATACAAGCTTTCACACCCCTCTCTCCTCAAACTCGATCATTCCCTATGCATCCAATTTTACAATCTCTCCATGTCTAGCTTTCCATAAGATCCACCCACATCTCCACACAAAATTTGCTGGGCTCCATCTCCTTATCCCGTGACTGTAAATCTAACCCTCATCTTCAAGAACCATATCTATCTACTCATCACATTGAGGGGATATCTTCCAGGTCTGTAGAGTCCTACTCCTACGGTCTAACTATCTCCTTCCTCCCACGTATCATATTCATTGCACTCCCACACCGCCTTACAACCTCCATCGTGCCCTCTGATCTCTTGATCCTCATGTTCGAGATCTCTGGCTACTCCCTCTAGAAATCCCCTCAGCCACAGTGCTTTGTGGACTTTTCTCCAGTCCCATCCTCTGTACAAGAATTCTCTTCCTTCCAATCCGATTCCCACCTCTTGAAATCCCCTTCTCCCCATGAATCCCATTCTAGCTTACTCCAAACGCATGTCACTATCTCCCTTGAATGCTCAAAATATAGGAATCTTAGATCTAATGCTCCCTTAGTTTGAGCCCTTCCCCACATTTAGATACTCCTGAGTCTTGCCAATTGATTGGTAGCTGAATAATCCTTTACAGAGATCCAAGTTGAGTGATCCAATTGTTCTAGCTACAATCCTTCAAGGTTTGCTCAGGAATGTAAGCTCTTCATATCCATATTTCCCGAATTTATTGCTGTATACTCATCCATAAGTTCCTAAACACTTGGAAATACCCAGATGACACTCAAGCTTAGTCACATTAAAATGCAGAAACCATTGAAGTCTCTATCAAATCTCCTAGACTCTGTAACTTTCCTGATCCATCTTACCAATCATTTTTCCTTCCTGACCCACCCTATAGTCTTTTTGAGCTATTGTGCTTCCAATCATTGACCACCCAGTTACATGGGATGTGGGGTCAACCTCCACTTTATATCATTTCACTGAAAAAGTTAGGCATCTTATTTCAAAACACAAAGCAAACTTATCATTTCAAACAACCTAGAGCATTTTCATAGTATAAGCTATCTTGTTTATATTTTATTCTTATTTATAGTTCACTAAACAAATTAACACATATCGCATGTCTATGATATTCATCATTTGTGTTATCAACAATCATTTCTTTCGTTTTGATTTCCAATCAATATTTTTATAAATTATTTTTATAGTTTTTATTTTGTTTTGTCATTTTATAGTTCATATCGTAGTTTATCTATATTTTAATTCATAGTTCCTCATTTCTATTTAATAGTTTTTTTTCATCGTTATTTCATAGTTTAGTTTATCTTCTAGTTGATTAGTTTTCATATCTTGTACATTATAAGTACATATGAATTTCAAACTAATTTTCATAAAATTAATTTTCTGTGCGTAGGGATTTCTTTTGCATTCGTATATATTAGAACCATTTTTTTATTGTCTTTCTTGTACCTTTTTAACCCATGTCCACTAATTGTCTTATTTGATTTTGCAGGTGAATTTAACGACCTTAAATGTAGCAATTAAATCACGTCGTCAAAGACCATTTTGTAAAACATAAAAAATCATTTTCACTGGCCTCGTCCACAACTCTAAACGGTGCCATTTTAGGTTACTCGGGTGTTCCTGGCCACTAACTGTGACGCGCTTTCAAAATACATCACTATCACACACACTTAAATAACACAGGAAAAATAACACCGAAAAGCATTCTCCAGGTATTCCTCATTTTTCTTTATTTTCTCTTTTCTGCATTGAATTTTCCCTTTTCTGAGTGATGTGTCTGCATCGAATATCACATTTCATTTTGGTCTAAAACAAAGCTTTTGCATCCTGCTTTCTTACATAGCCTAAGTAAGGGATTTAACTCTCTGCATTTCACTTATCACACACTGCCTGAGACTGCACAAACATAATTAACACATCAAAACATTCCTCTCACCTGGTTAATTGATTGGGACTTAAACACCCAACAGGTAACCGTCTCAGACATCTCCCAATCCATAACTACCTGAAACCAACCTTAGACTCCTTTAGGCACCTTCATTATACTTTTATTTTACCTTACATCTCAAATTAATCATGATGATAAAAAATATTCTGCTTGATTTGTTTGTCAACAACATACATAAACAAATGTTTCTCTATTTCACACCTATTGTCACTCTCTCTCTCAAATCGAGACAAATAAACAATTTGCTCCATCCAATGATATTACTTCTTCTGACAATCTCACCCAATAAGATACTAAACTCAAAACCACGTCATCAGTCACCCAACCTCTAGTCTCCATGGTCTCACCTCATGAGAACCATGTCATCCAAAATTTTCCCCACCTTGACACCAACCCTCATATCCCTCGTCAATCCAGTCTTCCTAAACCGGTCGCACCACCATCTCCTACTCCTCTAGATACACTTGGGCCTCCTCCTAATCCCCATATATGACTTCTTACTCCAAAAATCTCCTATAATCTCTCAATCCTCCCAATCTCCTAAATTGGTGGATCACATTCCACCCACATCCCATTTTGACAATTCCATTAATAGGCTTGCCCAACCATCTCAACCTCTTCACACTTACATTATTTCCCTGTTTATGCTCCAACCATCTCAAACTCTTAACACACATATCCCCGCTTAACACCCTACTTAAATAAACACATCATGCCCTTATTGTTCAACATCAGCCTATACAGCAATCTCAACCTGTGACACATGTTAGTATTTACCATGCATCTCCCCAAACACCTACATATCCACAAATTAATCAATTGTCTTATCAAACCATTCCGCAAACATCCTATCCACAAACTTATCAACCACCTTATCAGACACTTCCCCAACTACCCACACACCCACAAACACATCATTCACCTTATCAAACTACTTTTCAAACCACACAACCAATCCAATCTCAACCTTACAACACCTCGAGTGATTCAATTCATGCCTTAATGAATCGGTTAGCTAGTTTAGAAACCCTTACCGTAGCACCCAAAAACACCTTATCCTATGAACACATATGTAATGAACCCATTCATCCGTCGGTTCCAATCAAACCCTACCCTCCTCATTGGAAACTTCCTGTTTACTAAGTTCAACAACAAGGAAGATCCCCAACAACATCTCCTTGCATTTAAACACACATGTTGTCTTATTTTGCATGATCATGATCTCCTTCGTTGCACTTTCCCCATGTCTTTGTCTGGTCCTCGGGTTGGATTGGTACAACAGTATCCTCGTGACATTCCTTATTCTCTTTCACCCAACTTGCACAGTTTGTTCTTAGAACATTTTTCTATCAATATCACACACAAAACCACTATCGCTGATCTATATACCATTCGACAGTATGAAAACGATCCCATCACCGATTTTTTCACATGATGGCATGATGTTATAAACCAACTATCCTTCACTATCCCGCAAACCGAACTCATTGAATTATTCTCACGTTCGTGTGCCAAAATATATATCATCCACTTTGCAGATCCAATCATTCTAAACCTTTGATGAAGCTTTCACAATGGCTCGTAAGCTTGAAACCCATACCATTGAGTAGGGTCATCTTAAACTAAGTTCAATTAAATAAAATTTGAATCCACTAAACCATTCACACATAATGACGAGTTCAAGGTTGTAGGCCAACACTGTGGTCATTAAACCCTCATCCCCATCTACATCAAGCACATGGTCTCAACAATGATCTCCTAAATCAATAACCAACTACACTCCTTTAGGAGAATCATACAGTTCTGTATTTGATAAGTTGATGAGCATAAAATCCATCCAACTTCCTCCCATACGACCCATGGAAAACTTACAAGCCAAGCCTATTTGGTATCACGAAGCCCACTATTGTAAATATCATCGAGTCAAAGGTCATGACATTGAGAGATGTCGTTCCTTCAATGATCATGTCCAACAACTTGTAAATCAAGGGGATATCTAAATTGATACCTCCACTACGTGTAAACTAATCAACCACCAACAAATCAAGCCACACTCTTTACATCTCAACTATCAAACACTTGTATGGTTGACACTGTCAATCAAGATCCCATCTTATCACCAACTTTACATGTTCCCACAATGGACATTATTCCCACCTCTTATTTAGAACCTGTCACACCTACATCAAATTTCACTACCTTGTCCTAAACCTACACCTTCTCATATCCTTATCACATCCACATCAAATTTGACTATACCATCCACTTCCACCACTTCAAACATACCTCAATCTACCACATTAGATTCATCCTTAGCACTTATTTCAGCCCCACTCATATCCACACATATCCCTACATATCTCCCATCTATTTCTTCACCCACATCTACCTCAAATACACCTATTACTACATCTACATTACTCACAACCATCCCAACTAAACTCAGTTCTACAACATGCACCCTTGCAACCCCACCTTCGACATCAACCCCTTAGCAAACATATCATTCTTACCCCTTGAAACATTTATGAAACAACCAGTCCCTTCTACTTCTACATCTGAAAAATGCTCCCTACATTTTCTGCATTACCCATACCCATAAGGTCTACTCCATCGGTTATCACATCACTCCACATCTCCACATATTCCAAAAATGCTTACATCTTTATCTATGCCAGCTACCCCTATATCTATCATACCAACAAATCCACCTATCCTACCTTGACATATGTACTTATATCTTCACACATGGCCACATCACCCAGTCTACCCCAATACTCTTTACCTAATCCTTCTATCACACCAACCAAATCCTCTTGATCTGTAACCTTATCAAAGATACCCTTTGGATCATCTACTGAACCAACACATCCACCTAAATCAAATAAAGATGCTTTACATTCTCCCTCTACAAAATCAACTCTTCCCATGCCAAAACCGAAACAATCCACATCTCACATAGATATCATTAATCATATCATACAAACACCTATCTCTTCATTAACGTCCTCATCTTGTTTTAGGACATTTTCTCCATTAATAACCACACCACCGCTATCAGATCCTCCAGTTGAAATTATAATCATTCCTGCTAGAGGTAAATCTTCTCAGTTGAAGTCTAAGGCTCGGGGAAAACATCCTCCGACAGTCCCCTTGCTGCATCCTCGGAAATATTCAAGTTTTCTCCTCTTCTCAACAATCCAATGCCACAACATCTATGTTAGGATCAATCTCTCCATCTACGACATCTTGCAATGATCAATCCACATCTAAACAATACAATCCTTCAACCAAATTTTATTTGTCCTCAAAAACACGAAATTCATCCTATCCCATCTACATCTACTTTTTTCCCCTAACTCTAAGCTGAAATATCCTATCAAAACCCACAAAAGTTTACCTTCCCCATGACACTTCAATGGGGTCATACGTAGATATCCTTCGACATTTAACTCGAATATCTGCCATCAATACTTCCTCCTATTAAAGCCTTTAATCCCTATGGTCCCAAGCCATCATGGTTCAATCCTAATTGCATTTTCATGCCTATCATCATACCCCAGGCCATGACATTGAACATTGTAAGGCCTTTCGGTCAATCGTCAACAACCTTATTGAGAAAGATGATTTCCTCATTTAGGGGAAAGTTCCTTCTTCATCTACCTTTATTCCAATCCATATCCCCAACTGTCAGATCTCCCATGGTCCCTTCTTCCACATCATCCTTTAACATCCCTCCTGCCCATGTCATTCATCCTAAGGAAAGCCCTTCATTGTTCGTCAATACCACTTATCTTACTAAGCACAATTGTGGTCTCCAATCGTTTATCCCATCCAAATCTAAAACAATATCATCTAAAATATTTCAAAATCCTTTAAATCCTTCACATTTAGCTCATTATGGGAATAACCTTCCCTCACCCTTGAGCATCTCATCCATACAACTACCTTGTTACTAGGGGGACTTTTCTCTTTCACATTGTTTTGTCTGCCTCCTTCAAATTCATCCAATCAAAACTATTTCTACCCAAATCCTCATCTCATTTTAAAGCCCAACATTGTGGCCATGTTTATGGCTCTTTTGAGGCATCATATTTTTTCACTAAAGTCCTCTTTTAAGGCCATGTTTATCTCTCCATTGAGGGACCTTTTTTTTGAAGTCCACCATTGTGGCCATATTTGTGTATCTTTTGGGGCATCATCTATTTCATCAAAGTCCACCATTGTGGCCATATTTGTGTCTCTTTTGGGGCACCGTCTATTTCATCAAGTCCACTATTGTGGCTATATTTATGTCTCTTTTGGGGCACTATCTATTTTGAAGTCCACCATTGTGGCTATATTTGTGTCTCTTTTGGGACACTGTTTATTTTAGTAGGTCCTCCTTTGAGGCCATGATTTTCCTTCTATGTTTATGTTTCTCTTGGGGCATCATTTATTTTCATCTAAATCCACCATTATGGTCATATGTTTGTTTCCTTCCGGACATAGTTTTATTTCTTGCTTGTCTATTATCTCATCCTATTGCAACTTAATTGTCTCCTCTCTCGTGGTGGTAAACTAGATACAGGAGCCTCTTAATGCATTGCACTTGCGACAAGTCTACTATTAGCATATCTACCAAGTGAGCACTTAGTTATATACTTAGATCATTATGCCATCCTTAGCCCATTTCATTTTTCATTGTAATGATTTGAATTATGTGGTCCACCTTCATTACTTTGATGTGACCCTGTAACCATTACATCCATCACTTTCTCATTCTCCTATTATAGCCATGCAGAAGGGTCCCAGGGTGTCTCTTGTACATTCCTCTATCCCCTCTTAAGTGGTTTACTTAGCTATTCCCAGCTCTCCCACATGTGTATCTCACATTCACATGCATGTAAAAAGACAAAATCAAAGTTATTAAAAAACATACATATTGATCCCTCAAAGGATAGTTTCCTTCATGTAAAAAAAAGAAAGAAAAAAGAAAAGTATATAAATCAAAATCAAAAGAAATAGTCCGATCCCTTGAAGGATGGCTATCATATTATTCTTGTCATCCATATTATGTATAAAGTAGATCATACCCTTGAAGGATGGCTACTATGTTATTATGGCATTTGAAAGGTTTTCCACATTGATCAACCTTCCTTTATCAACATTTTCAGAAAGCTCTCTGCTATTTTTCTTTCCCTTTCCTAGAGTTGGGGAATAGAATTAAGGAACACTACCTTTGGAGATGCCTCTTCCCGCATATAACTTACATCTTAATCCCCTTGTCATGTCAACATCAGGATTTCAAGCATTTTTCATCCATATTTCCCTCACAATCTTTTGGTATAACTAACTATCATTAGTTATGTGTTAACACCTGCTATTTGATGGGTGTCGTTATTCCCTTCATTTAATCAACTTCTTGTTGATGTCATATCAAACCAGGGGTATGTCTAAATCTATATGCAACAAGAGTAATCCTATTGATCTAGTAGTTGACTGTAGTTGTTTTTTGTATTTTTTGGGGGATCTTTTCAATGTCTTAAAGACTTCTTGGTAAAAAACCTTATTTAAATCATACCATGAAAGCTTTGCTGAAAGGAAACACACTTTGCAGAATGGAAATAAACACACTTGTTTTTGGAAATAAACACACTTTGTTTGGAAAGTAAACACACTTGCTTTTGGAAATAAACAAACACAACTTATAATGCTTAAAAATGATTGCAAGAAAAATAAGAATCTATCTAGACACCTGCAGGAACGAGTATACAACAGAGTTTAACTAGAAGAATTAAAAGCGATACAAAATTAATGGATCTAAAATATTTGCTTAAGAAATATAAATACCAAATAGACAAATATCCTGGTCCTTAGGGGAGTGGGTCCTTGCTCCTCCTTGAATCAATATTTAACAACTTAGAATTATCTCAAACAGGAATGGCTATTTATTGATAAAACATTCGGTATTACAAACGTACTAGATCTGTATACTTAGTCTATATCTATCTTCTCTGTTCTATATCTATTTTCTTATATTTTATGTACTATAGGTCTGCTTATATATATATTTAATATCATAGCTGTCTCTACGATTATGATGAAATCAAATCGTGCCCAAAATAGATGCTGAGTTGGATTGTGGCTTATCAGACAGTTGTAAGATAACTATCCCTAGATCTGTGTTCAGAGATCTTCTCATCCTTTCCTGATTGAAAGGGTCGTTGATGCAGAATCTTTGGATGTGGTTAAATAGATAAACTTCCACCAGTTCCGGAACTTCAGAGAAGTTCCAGAACTATAGGAAATTGTTAAGGATCAAAATCGTGAGTGTTCCGAAGCTATACCCAGGAGTTTCGGAACTAAGTCTGAAAATTATGGAACTAAATACTGGAGTTCTGAAACTAAGTCCAAAAGTTCTGGAACTAGATGATGACTGTGTAGTGGAGTTCCGAAACTAGCTTGGAAGTTTCAGAACTAAGCTGTATTGGAACAGATGCTACTGAAAACATGCTGAATGCTACATACTTCATTTCTTTGACTGATTAGACCGGCTTTATTAAAAAACTAAATTTCAAACACACACTTCTTCAAGAATTTCAGAACTTTTAAACATTAGAATCACAATTAATCAAAAGACAAACATTTACATGCTAACTCATATCAGATCAAATAAAAGTCACAAAATGCAATCAAACTTAATAAAAATGAGAGTAAGATGAGATCATATATTATACATTAATCAGGCATATTCTGGCCTCATCATTTCCCCCAAATTTACTTGTTTGTAAGTCCCTTTAAAAAATTCATTCTTCAAAAGTGGGGTTATATGTTCAGCATTCCATTTGATTGCTCAGATCAAATAGCTGAAACTGAATCTTCCAATGCTTAAACTTAGAGGTACTGTACCTAGCTCATGCTTCTATTTTCCTCTCCCACTCTTCAAATTAAGTAGGATCTTGAGGTTCTCTATTTTTCCAAGAATACATGGGGGTGAGAAGTAGAGGGGACCTTGTTCGCATTCCCATCCATATTGTGCATAACACTTTTGATTTTTCTAAACTCTAGATCAGATTTGTAGGGGATATTACTTCCCTTCTTCTCAAGGAAATAGTAAGGAGTTCCCACATTTTTGAGCATCCTTCATAAATATCTTCAAACTTCTCTTCCTCATAGGTGGTAAAGGTATCAATACTCTTTTGTAAGCTGGTAAAATAATGTGTCTTGAATTGCTCATCAAAGGCGCAAGTTCTAAAATGTATGAGGAAGGCAGAAGGTTTACCATAGTGAGCTCTCATGTAGAGACCAGTTGAGATAGATTTCAATAAAAATTTAGATTCCCTTTCCTTCCATGCAATTTGGTTTTGAAAAATAGAAACAAATGCATTGAGCTGACTTTCCCCCACATAAAAATTGATCATAAATCCTGTGTTTTTCTCTAGCATAAAATTACAAAGATAAAATTCACATAGAAGATTTTTATGCTCAGGACTGACTAAAGAATAAGCTGTCATAAATTCAGATTCATCTTTTAGTTCATGTGGAAGTCCACATGCAATCCTTAACAGCTACCAGCGAATGAAATGCTCTTCTAAAAACACACTATATGCAGGAGAGGGCCTCCTGCAAGCAAGAAATTTTTCACTCATAATGCATACCATATGAATATTTGTAAGACATTTCTATTTGTTTCCTTCTTCCTTATACAACTTTTCTTCCCACTCTTTTCTTGCCTTCTTTTCTTCTTCCATCTTGGTCTTCAAATGTTCATTTGTTGTTTTAGCTTCTATGAGTTCCCTACAAGTGTCATTCCATAGTTGTTTGAGTGGAAAATAAGTTAACTCATTATGTGCAGAGACTGTGGACACAACATTCTATTTTCTGGAAGTTTGACATTCTTCCTCTTTTTCTATCAGTTGTTTCTTAATTACTGATAACTCCTCAGTCCTAGCTATAAGTTGAGTTGTTAGCTCTCCAATGAACATTTCCCTTTGTTCTAATTTGAGTTTGAGGAAATCTAATTCCTCATCCTTTTCTCTGATAATGAGCTCTGCTCTAGATAAGAACAAAACATGTTTAACCTGATGTCTTTCTTCTTGCTCTAAAATTACTTGAGGAGTTGAGCATTCTTCCTCCATCAAAGCAAATTTTCCTTTTCTTCTCAAGGATGCCAACTCTTCTTCTTCATGTGGAAATGTTGACAGTTCATCCAATTCTTGAAAATCCTACTCCTCAAGCCTTTCATCTCCCTTGTCCATCTAATCTTGGCTTGGTTCAGGAGGAGTCATGGCCATGCTGCTTAAAATATCAACAACTTCTTTTTCCATCTTTTCCTGCTCACTCCTTCCCTCTGGGGTTTCCCTTGTCCTTTTATGATTTTTCCTTCTTTGGGGAATTTCAACATGCCCAGCGGTGGATTTATTTCTAAAGTTTATTCTTTCTCTTGTTTCTTGCTCCTGAACGTGTGAGCTATCACCGTCAGAGATAAATATTAGCTCCCCTGAAGCTGCTGTAGAAGAAGGAATTTCCTTGAAAGGCACAGAAGGCTCTGCTGTTTTGATCTTTCCCACATACCTTCTTCTTTTTGGTATATTATCTCTTTCCACTTCCTTCTGTTCTTTTACGGGGGCATCAATTTCCAAATTAGTTGAAGGAGAAAATGGAGCTGGTATTGTCCTTCTGATAATATTAGGGTTTTTCTTGAACGTGCCAAGAAATTTTTCTGAAATTTCTTCTCCATTTTTATTTGACAAAAAAAGGTGCTGGCATACTAAATGAATTATCTTGTGATGCCTGATTATCTCAATACCCCAAGAATACCTATGGGACATGGTCTGGATAGAATAAAAAATAAACCCTGGAAGGTTTATTATGTGCTTAGGTTTTGTGGCTCCATACTTCAGATATATGAGCATTTTTTAGACTTCTTTTCCCATGGACCCAAATTGACCATCACAGGTTAAATATTTCACTATCCAAAATGCTACCCTGTCAAAGGGTTTGGGTAAACTAGCCCTTCTGACCCCTTTTATGATTTTATTTGTATTGTAAATGTACTGGGGTTCAATTTCTCCTTCTTGTAGTAAGATTTCAACCACTTCTTTCAAGGTCCCTTTGGCAGGATGTGGGACATGCACAATTGGCACTCCAGACACATTACTTATTATATTTGCAGAAAAATGAATAAAGATATTTCTCACCTTTGTCTTATATTGCTCTAGGTTTATGATGAACTCTCTTACTAATTCGTCATTATACTTTGAAAACTTCTTCAGGAATTTTAGCCATCCTGTATGCTCAAAGATAGATGCCACTTCTTCATCCGCGAGCATCTGGGAATCATCCTTTGGTTATGATTTATTTTTAATCCCCATATCGGATCAAGTTCTGTTTCCTTTGACTTTATGCAAATCAGCTGTAGGCATTCTTCCTTAGCTGCGGAATTGACAAATTTGGCTATGGAACCTCTGTTCTTAGCTATAGAATCCTCTATTTTTTACTACGGAACACAAGATTAATTAGCTACTTCTCAAAATCTCTCTGTAACTTATTTCACTTGATTTTGCACTTAATGATTACCAATAATAGCTATGCCACCACTTATTCCATCCATATAATCTTCATGATTACTCAATTGTAATCATAATGTACAAATAAATGACTCATCATACCAAATTTTAAATTAACTCAAATCACACATGCAAGCTTTTAATTTAACCCTAAATAAGTTAAAAGATATAATTACCATCCTTGATGATGTAATCCTTTTGTTATGATGACTCATCATTCCTACAAGTGGAACAAAACACGGTTAGATAAGACATCTGGAATTCAAAAGAATTCCCTTTTATTTGAATTAGTGAAACCGCCATTGCTGGTTTTCAATTGACCCTTGAGTGATTTTTTTTATTTTTTTAATTTATTTTTATTTTTTATTTGTTTTTGGGGAAGAAAATGCCATTTACTGGTTTTCATCTTCTTCCCTTTTATTTTGGATCTACCATCTGGTTATTTGATCATTTTGGAAGAACTGGGTTCTTCCATATGATCAAATTATTTGTCTGCTTCAATCTTCCTCAAGAATTCATCCTTAATGGGAGGCTTCCTATAGAGTTTCAACCTATGTCCATTGACCAAGAGTGTTCTTTTACTACCATGAATGGGAAGTAACTGAATAGAACTATTGTCAAATATTTTCTCAATCTGATAGGGTCCCAACCATCTGGTTCTCAATTTTCCCTTGAATTGTTGGTACTTAGAATCAAACATCAATGCCCAGTCTCCTACTTTGAATTGAATTATCTTGATATGTGTGTCATGCCATTGCTTCCTTTGATCTTGGATTATCTCTATCTGCTGAAGTGCTTCCATCCTCAATTCATCTAACTCATTGAGTTGAAGGATTCTTTCTTTTTGAGTTGCATCCAACCCAATTCCCACCTTAAATACCGTCCTCAATGTCTGAAGTTCAAACTCTATGGGCAACAAGGGATTTTTTCCATAGACTCACTCATATGGTGAAAACCCTGTTGTAGTTTTCCAAGTTTTATTATAAGCCCAAACAACTTCAGGTAGTCTCTTTACCCAATATTTTCTCCCAGCTTCAACTGTTTTGGTAAGGATGTCTTCCAATTCTCTGTTTGTTACTTCAGCTTGTTCATTTGACTGTGGGTGATAAGGAGATGACTTCCTATGATTGATTTGGTTATACATTGTGAAATCTTGGATCATATTAGACATAAACTATGGTCCCTGATCTAAAACTATGCTCCTTAGTGCTTCAAACTTTACCATAATTCTGTTCTAAAGGAAATCAACAACTGCTTCTTCATTGGCATTTGTCAATGCTTGCACTTATTCCCACTTTGTCACATAGTCAGTACACACAAGAATATATTCCTTTCCTTGTGAAGGAGGATTAAAGGGACCAACAAAATCCAATCCCCATCTCTCAAATGGTTCAATCACTACTTGAGGTTGAAGAGGCATTTCATTGGTGAAAGTTGGCTGTCCCATCCTTTGACAATGATCACACCACTTGATATATCTCTTCACATCCTTGTATAGAGATGGCAAATAATAACCAGTGTCAAGTATCTTACGAGCTGTTCTTTTCACTGAATAGTGTCCTCCACTTGGTTCATCATGACATGCTCTGAGGATATCAAAGATTTCATCTTCTCTTACACACCTGCACAAAACAAAATCAGGACCACATTTAAATATAATTCCTTTTAACCATTTGAATTGTGCACTAGTTTTGATTAACTTCTTTATTTGTTTCTTAGTGAAAGAAGGAGGAAAATTCCCTGTTGCAAGATAATTTTCCATATCAGCAAACCATGGTGTACTTACTGAAATAGCAAATAGTTGTTCATCTGGAAAGTTATCCTTGACTGGATCTTACTCCTTTGTAGTGGTTAGTCTTGACCAAAAATAAGCTACCACATTAGATTTACCTAGATTGTCCATAATGGTAATATCAAATTCTTGCAAAAGTAATAACCATCTAATTATTCTTCCTCCAAACATTGGTTTGTTCATTAAATTTTTAATTGCTGAATGATCTCTGTGTACCAATATCTTGTACCCTGTAATGTAATATTTGATTTTATTGATTGCATAAATCACAACAAGAAATTCTTTTTCAGTGGTGGTGTAATTCTTTTCAATGGGAGTAAGATTCTTACTAAGATAATAAATAGCATACATTTTCCCTTCTTCATATTTCTTTCCCAAAACTGCACCAATGGAATTATTTGAAGCACATGTTTGGATATGAAATGAATTTTCCCAATTATGTCCTCTCAATATTGGGGAAATGATTAATTTTTATTTAATTTCTTCAAAAGCATGCTGACACTTTTCATTCCAAAGAAATTCACAGTCCTTGGTTAGCAAATTAAACATGGGGGTAGAAATTTTACTAAAATATTTTATAAAGTGCCTATAGTACCCAACATGCCCTAAAAATGACTTGATATCTGTGGGGGTTTGAGGAATAGGTAAATATGAAATGATCCTGATTTTGTTTTAATCAACCTGAATTCCTCTTTTTGAAATGTGGTGTCCTAATACAATCCCCTCATCAACCATCATTAAACACTTTTCATCACTAAGAGACAGATTGTGTTGTTCACATCTTGTTACCACTCTGTCCATATTTCTCAAAGCATCATCAAATGTATCTCCGTGTATAGTAAATTCATCCATATATACCTCAACACAATCATTTGTTAGATCAGAAAAGATTGCAAGTATAGCTCTCTGAAAAGTTACAGGAGCATTGCATAAGCAAAATGTTAACACCCTATAGGAAAAGGTACCCCATGGACATGTAAATGTAGTTTTGTCCTGATCTTCAGCAACAACTCTAATTTGATTGTATCCACTAAAGCCATCCAAGAAGGAAAAGTACTATTTACCTGAAAGGTTGTCTAGGACTTGATCTATGAATGGTAAGGGAAAATAATATCTCAGTGTGGCTTTGTTCAATTCCATATAGTCAAAACATATTCTCCATTTTCCATTCTTTTTAGGAACAATTACAAGAGGATATACCTATTGACTATCTGAGATAGGGTAGATAAAACCTACTTGTAATAGTTTTTCAATTTCTTGTTTGACTATATCCCTTAAGGTTGGGTTAATCCTTCTCTGAGGCTGCCTAACTGGTTTAACATTTTTAGTATAGATGTGATGAGTGTAGGTACTTTGGTGAATTCCCTTCATGTATTTGTAATCCCAAGAAAAAGCTTTAGTATGATTTTTTAAAGCATCAAACAGTTTAGCTTCTTCATCATTCTTCAACCAACTGTTAATGTTCAAAGTTTTACCCGGTTAAATCTCAACGTGCTTGGTTCCAATGTGTGATAGACTAATTTGTTGAAAGGGTTCCATTAAAGTATTTAGTGGACATGCATGTGGTAACAACATATGGTATGTAGTAACATATCCAAAAGTTCCTTGAGATAGAATAATGTAAAAAAGACAGTAATGAGAATTATGATACTTATCTCTTTGCAAGTCAAACTCTTTGTCATTGCTACTTTCTAGAAATTCTTCACCACTCCCTGATGTATTTGAAACTGAAGCTACTGATTATTCCTCTCCCTACGTGAAATATCGTTCCTCCGGAGTGAAATTATTTCCAATCACAGAGAATTGTTATTGTCATGGTTCCGAAACTAAATGTGATGATTCTGAAACTAAATGTGGTGGTTATGGAACTAAATTCGTAGGTTCCGAAACTAAGTTTGTAGGTTCTGGAACTATAGTTACAGGTTTTGGAACTGTTTCTGATTGCTTCGAGGACAACTGGTGCTCATCCAATGGTGGATTAATCATTTCTTCTACTTCTCTTACATGATCCTGCAATGTGATCATAGCCAAAGAAGAATTTTTTTGCTTATTAGTATTATGAGAATCAACCCACAATTGTTCTTGATTGTCAATAAAAGGTCGTGCAGAAGGATATAAGGAAATTTTCTTAGAGTTCTTACCATTCAAGATTGTCATATCACTTGACCTGTAATCAATTAAGGCAACAACTGTAGCTAACCATGGTCTACCCAAAATAACGGGATAACCTAATGTTTTACCTTTTGGCTGCAGTATAAGGAAGTCAATTGGATATTCCCATGACTCCACCATAACCGCCACGTCTTCAATAATCCCTTCTGGTTTTGTAACAGACTGGTCTTCCATCTTCAATATGGTATTAGTAAGTTGTATACCTGTTAATGGTAATGTTTTCAAAGTATCCACTGTCATTACAGTGATAGCTACTCCCAAATCTACCAAAATGTTATGTATATCCTTATTTCCTTTAGAGACATAAATAACAAGACTTCTAGGATCTCTGTATTTAAGAAGTAAAATTTTTCCTACTAATAAATCAACAAGTTTCCCATCTACATTGATAGTATTGAGGTACTGTTTCTTCCTTCCAGGATTTTTCAAACAAAACATTTTGATTATTTTGTTCAATTCCAGAATGTCCTTAATTACTTGTAACAATGGTATTTCAATATTCAATTTCCTTAGTTCATGTACCAATTCAAACTCCCTGGTTTCTATAGCTTCTTTAAATCTCTTTGGAAATGGAGTCTCAGTAGTGTCACTATCTGGCTCCTTTTCTTTTCTAGCCAAAATATGAGGTTCAACCACAGTACATGGGATTAAATCCCTCCTCAAAGACAGGTGAGGCTACCTATTTATTACTAATCTAAAACATAACAGAAATAATATATACAATATTCACACTATTCTAACCATTGGGGTTGGGATAGAATCTTGAAATCCATATCCACACTAGGTGAAGATGTTGCAGTTTTAGAAATGGAATGGATTGAAAAGGAAATTATTATTATGGAAGAAACACAATGGAAAGGAAATGAGAGGAACATATTTTCTTTCGAGCAAACACAGATCACAAAATAATCATACGAGTTTTAGATAACAAATGTAATGTTTGAAATAATTAAAATAATCGAGAGTGCTAAATAAAGAATAGCTTAAGATTTTGAACATAAGAACAATATCTTAAGAGAGATGAATCTCACAACACAAAGTTTGTAAAATAGCATCAGTTTCTATTCCTCAAATGATTAAAAGAAAACACAAAGTTTTTCTTCTTCACAATAGTTCTCAATATTCCAAAAATCTCAACCCTTTGGAATGCACAAGTATCCCTTATTTATAATAAAAAGAGTTGAGAGAAAATAGGATAAATCCTAGAAAATAGCCATTTAATAAGAGTCCTATTTTTCTTGACTCTCACGCAGGAGACCAAGTCAAAATTTACTTTCTACATGATGAAATGAAAATGAAAAAGACATGTCAATTTCTGGAAGGAAATGACATGTAACATCATTTCTTATTCTGTTTCCTCATCCTTGTCTTCTTCCAGTGACACCTACTTGTCTCAAAACTCTTGAAACTTCCAGATTATGTCTTGCATTTCAGCTTCATCTGGTGCACTAGAATAATCACTTAGAACCTCGCAAGTTTCCTGTGTGTCACTTGCATATTTCCAGGAAGTTTCTTCAATCTCTTATTAAGTTTTCTCAGAGATTCCAAAACATTCTTGATCTTTATAAATTTATCAATGACGCTCAGATCAAAGATGGAAGTTGGTTCCTGCTCGATCGATTCCTGAATTTGTTTATAGAAACCATCAGTAGGTAGAATGGTTGAGCCTTCATCCAATACTTTGGGAAATATCTTGAATAACTCTTCTTCGATATCACTGGTGGCATCAATCAACTAATCTTTGGATTCTCTCAACTTGTTGCAAGCTTCACTGAGAATATTTATCTTGAACCTGATAGCCTTGGTTAGCTGGAAGTGTTTGTCCCCATGTGGAATGACTCCTTCTTCACTAAGACCCAAGATGGAATTTTCTTTAGTGCATTGAGGGCCTCCAAAGTTAGTTCAAGGTTTCCAACCTCCTGTGAAAATTCATCATTCATCTTGTCACCATCCTTTTTCATTTCCTCCAAGGATTTATATACCTCTACTGTATCATCAATGACCTTCCTTCCTTGAAGGAGTAACCTCTGAATCCATTCATCCACCATTCTCCCCTTCTCATTTATCTTCTCAATAATAGGTACTGATGAGAAGTTGAACCTGATAGGAGTGGGAGTAGAAGATGATGGGGTTGACTGAGAGGGCTTTGAGAGCTTAAGCAATACTTCTATCAACTGTTCCACTTTCTCTTTTAGCTCATCCCTGCTCACCTTTGTTTCCTTCAGCTTTTGGCATAGCACATTCATGGCATCTTGTGCATCTTGCTATGCCCCTTCTATTGTTACCTTTCCCAGATCCACCCTTGTAATCTTGATAATCAAAAGCTGCTATGTTCTCCTTGGTTTTGTCAGCCGCAGGAGTGGAAATCTCTGCAAACTTATGTCCTGAGGCATCTACTGAAACCCTTGAAACTATTTTAGGTTTCTTAGTAGATTTGGCAGGAGATACCTTGAGTGAACTAAAATCAAGGCTTGGTAGGGGAACTACCACCTTCCTCTTCCTCAGAGTTTGGTCGACCAACCATTGAGGTACAGTGGAAGAAGTTTCTCCTATTGGAGGTGTCATGGTTGTATCTGTGGGTGGAGGAAGATTTTCTTGTGGAGTCGTGATGACTGCAAGTGTAGTGACTATGGGAATAGACTGAGGGAATGAAGGTGTGGAAGGAGGAGGCATTTCTATAGCCAATGTAGGCCCAGCAGAGAGAGGTGAAAGTTCAGAGAAAATGCTGGTCATGGCTGATGAAAGTGGCATTGAAAAATGTGGTGAGGAAGATTGGGGGAGAGGAGGTAAAGAATCTAAGGCCAAAGCTTGAGAAGCAAGGGCAAGGCTTACCTTTGATGAGAAATCATCAAAAGGAGAAATGAGAGGTTGAGAAATCTCGATTTCTGGGAGAATTCCTCCTTGTCTCTGGCAGGTTGAGGAGGAGAATCCAATACCTCAACTATTTGTGTGGGAGTAGATGATTCAACCCTCTACTTTTCTTCTCTTCTGACAAATTTAAACTTTATTTGTCTCTTAGTAGGGATTTTATCCTTTTCCTTTTCTCCCTTGGAGGGTCCCACTTCTAGAGTAGCTATCTTTGAAAATCTCTTTTCTTTATAACTCATTCCCCAAGAAATGAGCCATGCCTTAGTGTGAACAAGGGTTTGAGCAAGCTCTCTCAGTGATAGAAGCCTTTTCAGCAATGGACCAGTCGATGGCTGGGAATCCAAGTTGATCTCCATCTGACTGTTCATATCTAGGTTCCAAGACACTTTCATTATCTGTGGTGCCTTCTGGGATATCAGCCAGATCTAATGCTTGGATTTCTTCAAGAGTCAACCTGCTATTGTCTTTTCTTCAGATGGAAACCTCATCCTGAAGATCAACCCAGATGTCCTCTACATGGGGCACATGTAGATACAAGGTTCCATATGACTTAAGGACTCCTCAAATATCGAATCCTTCTCTGAACTTCATATGCTTCTTCAGTTTATCCTAAAGTTCATGCACCACATTCTTGGCCTTCACCACTGTAGAACATGTGTACCTTCCAATGGAAATTGGGAAGGAGACAGTGGCCTTGTGTCTGCTTTGTTGGAACTTGTGGAAATCCAACAGTTGTCTGACCAACTCCATAAGGATGAGTTTGTCACCTGGAAACCTGGGTAAAATGAAAGGAGTACCGTGGAACCTTACCACCTGAAGATAGGTAAAATTCTTGAATTACAAGAATATGCAGCCCCATTTTGACACCTCCACCCATGCCTCATCAGAAACTCTTCTCTTTCTCAGCTCAGGGTCCAGCCTGCAAATATTTTCATAAAAGAAGGCATCATTCACTCTCCTAAACTGATCTTCAGATCCTTTTATTGTCAACTGAGGGAAGTACCGATATATGTGATCAGTTGTTCGGTTCCCTTTTGCATCCAACCCCAGGTAGTTTCTCATACCTGCTGCTGCATAGGTGACGTACGACATCATGTAGAACTTTCCAGTAGACAAGACCATTTTCATTTGAGAGTCTATCTCATCACTTATTAAGGTGCCCCAATCAATCCCTTGGTCATTCTTCTTAATGACGACCATGAACTGATACATCCACCCTTGGAATTATTTTGACTCTGGGAGCCCAAATAACTAGCTCAGTAGGGTGATGATATCACTAACTTCAAGTATAAAATCACTTCTAGGAACCATCTTAGGAAACCTAGAAACAATTGGCTTAGCCTTGATCAAGAATTTCTTGTTCATGTGCTTGATGCAGTCTTCTTGATCTTTGTCCCAGGATTTCTTGTGCTGACTTAATATTTAAATCAACATATTCCATAAAGTTGGGCAACTTTAGGAGTTGATCAAAGTAATCTCCATCTAATTTTACTATAGACTCTCCTGCTTGATTTCTCACTGAGTGGGAGGCTGAGTCATAGTGAGAAGCACATGCCAGAATGAATTCAGGGCATTGGGCTGATACTGGAAACCCTGCTGTGAGTGGGAGACCACTGCCGGCTATTGACTTCATCCATGAATTCTGAGAAGAATCCTCGATCCTTTTCCAGAAGTCTTCCATGTCTATATTACCGAGCTCTGTGTCCCAGATGTCATAATTGTAACTTATATAAGAAGAAGAATCTATCTTCTGATATTTGTACTTCATCTTTCCAGACTTAGAAGGGCTCAGGTCTGACATGAGGAGTCTTGAAAATGACTGAAAGAGAAATCGGGTTTGGATGTTTGTTGAACAAGTGAGTAGACCCGCCCTACTATTCAGATGTTGAAACTTGCAAAGTAGCCTCAGAAACCTGACAAACTGAATTGTGTGTGTCAGGAAATAGAACATGTCGAACACCTTGAAAAACCCAAAGGACTGGTGGAATTTGGATGATGTCAAGTAGGTGATAATCTCTGACACACTGTGGAACTGGAAGAGTGTCTAACACTTCAGTCAAGACCCACAACACTGGCAGAGTTTGGATGATGTCAGGTACACTACAAAACTTGATACAAGTGGAGATCTAGGGATGTTAAGCACTTCACAAAACCTGATACAAGCAGAGCTAGGAGGATGTTGAGCACTTGGAGAAACCTGATACTCTGTGGAAGTCGGAGGATGTCAGGACACCCTGTAAAACCTGAAACAAAGGCGTCAGGTTTCTGGGATGTCAGAACATGTAAAATTCCCTCCAAGTTCGTAAGTTAGGATTTTTAGATTCTTCTCAAAAATCAAAAGAGTATATCCCATGGGAAAAATAAGAAAACACCCAAAGATGAATTTTAAACAAGAGGTTTCATGGGAATACAACAGGAAATGAAGAAAACAACCCAAAACCCTAAACCTAGAGGGAAGAAAAAGAAAAGAGGGAAAAACACCAAATGAACACCTCAAAAACAACCCCAAAAGACCTCAAAGTGGTAAGAAGAGAAAAATACCTTCAATAAATTTGAAAAATGGTCAAAGATGGATCACGAAATTGATCAAGAGGTTCAGTCAGGTTTGGAGGTCGAAGGAACATGCACAAAAAATCCACGCAGTGAAAATATACCAGGTAAAAATGACGTGTAAAATTAAACTATTTATAAATCCCTAGCATTAATTACACCTCATCCAACACGTGTGCCAACTACCTGACAACTTGACATTAATGCCATGTCATCATGCTTAGAGTGTCTGAAAACCTGATACAAAGGTTTTACTATCAAATCAGGTTTCGGGAAACAACTGACATGAAGCATGAGATGTTTGGATGTTATCAAGTTCTGAAAAACCCAATACAAAGGATCATTTTGGGTTTCAGGTTTCAGGAAACAAGTGAACATGGAGCATGCATTTTGCAAGGTATGTTCCAATGCTTCTGAGTTCTGAAAACCTGATACACTGGCTCATAATCAGTTTCAGGTTTCATGAACAATTGACATGAAGCATGTAAAGGATATGTTTCCATGCGATGGAAACCTGAAAACCTAAAAATCTCCTTCAAAGGGCATTTTTAGGAGATTTTGTCAAAAAAATTCTATGGTTATCTCAATTTTAGATGAAATCACTAAAAAAATGAGATAACAGCTGGCTCCAGTTGGGGACTTTCTTTGAGACATCAAAGGAAGAGAACTCATATATCAAAAATCTTTATCCATTGGGCTATGGAGTCTGAAGAAGAAAAACTGAAAACAAACAAAGAAAGAAAGAAAAGAAAGCAAACACACAACAAAAAATAAATTATGATACAGTGCAAGAGAGCATCTTGCATTACTGATGGAACAAATTCAGATGTTGACCACTGAAAGGTAGAGGGAGAAAATCTCCATCTAGATATACATAGAAAGAAGCTATTTTCACCATTCAGCTGATGTATTTTGAAAGGACCTTTCCATAAGGAGTCAAACTTGCCATGCATCCCTTTCTACTCTCTTCTCTTGTCCCAGAGAAGTACTAGATCTCCAATCTAGAAATCACGTTGCTTTGATTTCTTGTCAAATATCCTTTTGAATTTTCTCTGATGATATTCAATGTGATCTACCACCTTGCTTCATTCTTCTTCTAGCCTGGCTAGGTACATTATCCTTTTCTCAATGGAACTTTGAAAAGTTTCATCCTCAATTGCTTTAGCCAACCATAAGGCTGGCAATTCTATAGAGATAGGAATCTCAGCATCAATCCCATACAACACTTGGAATGGGGACATTCCAATAGCTCACTTAGGAGTAATCTGATCTACCCATAATGCATCATACAATGCTTTGTGCCATGTCCTCTGATTCTCATCAACCAACTTTCTGATTATGGTCACCAGGTTCTTGTTGCTTGATTCAGCCTGACCATTGCCTTGGGGGTAATAATCAGATGAATGAGCCAATGTGATCCCAAAGCCATAACAAAATTCAATCAACTCATGGGATGAGAAATTGGAAGCATTGTCAGCAATGATCTTGTGAGGCACACCGAATCTAACAATTATATTCTCCTTGAGAAAGTTACACACAGCTTCAGAGGTTGCTTGCTTGATTGGCGCAGCTTCCACCCACTTGGTGAAATAGTCTGTGGTGGTGAGCACATAATTATGACTGGCACTAGAGGTAGGATTCAACACTCCTATGAAATCAATTCCCCATTGGCAAAAAGGTTCTTCAATCACCACAGGTTTCAAGGGAAGAGCTGTCAGCTTAGGATGACCAACGAAATGTTGACAAGCTTCACACTTGGCTACCCATTCAGCTGAGTCTCGAAAGAGAGTAGGCCAATAGTACCTAGCCCGTAAGATCTTGTAAGCCATTACAGAGGAAGAGAAATGTCCTCCACATGCTAGATTGTGGAAGGACTCTAGCAACCTTACCTGCTGAGGCTTATCAACACAGTGCAAGAATACACCATCAATACCCTTCTTGTATATACCATTATCCCATAGAATGTATCTTGCAGACCTTAACCTAACTATCCTCTTCTCCTTTTGGCTTAAATGTGGAGGGAATTCACCATAAGTTAAAAATAAAGCAATATCCATGTACCATTCATCTGTTGTGCTTACAAAAAGTGCCATGGGAAATTCTGAAGAAGTACCTTCAGTTTCTTCGCATTCTGTCTCAGCATTGTTTTCCACGATCAATTGGCACATGCCTCTTCCTCATACTAACTTGGTAGGTCTGATGTCCAAGTCATACTCCTAGACTTTGGCTATCTAGTTACCCCATTGACTACCCAAATCTTGTTGAGTCAAGATGGATTTAACTGTGGTATCAGGAACTAGAACGAGAGTGTGAGAACTCAACACATAATACCTGAAATGCTTCACTACTCTCACCACTGCATAAGCATGTTTTTCAATTTGTGACATCTTCAATTCATGTTCCTTTAATGGGAAGCTCATGAAAGTGATGGGAGCTTCAATTCCTTCTTCATTCTCCTACATCAGGATGGCTTGATACTGTATGTGCGGAAGCATAGCTATACATGATGAAATCTTTTTTGAAATCTGGGCACACCAGGATGGGAGCGTGAGAAATTTCCCTTTTGACTTCTTCAAATGCAAGCTTCCCTTCAGTGCTCCATCAAAATGGAGTTTTACCTTTCATCATCCCAAGGATATCCTTGGTTTTATCGGCAAATTCAGGTACAAATCTTCTTAGGAAATTGACCTTCCTGAAAAAGGAGTGCACCCCAGTTTTTCTTGTGGGTAGGGTAAGGATTTGGATGGCCTTCACCCTCTCTGGGTCAATCTTGGTTCCTTCTTTAGTCATGATATGACCCAAAAAATTTCCTTCTGTTACTCCGAACATGGAATTTTTAGGATTTAATGAAATCCCATGATGCCTGCACCTTAAGAGTACCTATTCCAGATGATCATAATGATCACTTCACTTTTTAGAGAAGACCGTCAAGTCATCCAAATACACCACTATGACCTTGCCCATTAAATATCTGAAAGCTAAGTCCATAGCTCTTTGAAACATGGCTCTAGACATTAATCAAACCAAAAGGCATCCTCCTATAAGTAAAGGTTCCCCATGGGGTGGTGAATGTCATTTTATGTTGATCTTCAGTAGCTACCTCAACCTGATTATACCCCAAAAATCCATCAAGCATGGATAACATTTCTGATCCAGTGACAGTCTTGTAATACTTGGTCCATGATGGGCAATGGATAATTGTCTTTCAATGAAGACTGATTGAGGTTCCAGAAGTCAACACAAATCTGGATTTCACCATTCTTCTTTCTGACAGGGACAATGTTAGCAACCCAGGTGGAATGATGGATTGGAAAGATAATCCTTGCATCTAACATCTTCTGAATTTCTACAAGGATAGTCCTGAGATCTTTGGTTTGTAATGCCTTTGCTTCTGCCTGTAGGGTTTAACCTCAGGCTTTAAAGGAATGCTATGTTGTACATCCTTGGGCTTGAAAGACTTCAGGTCCACATAGGACCATGCCAAGACATCTATATATCTCTTCAGGAGTGAAATGAATATTTCTCTTTCCTCCAGAGAATAGCATTTCCCGATGTTTACCATCCATGGTTGATCAACGGAGCCCAGGTTAACTTGATCTACCTCTGATGAGGAAGCACCTTCAGCTTGCCTTTTATCCTGAATGAAACGGTCATGCTTGTCAAACAGTCCTTCCAGAGAAACTAATCCCTTCAGAATCTTATTGCCTTTAAGCTGGATGAATTCACCATCAATTTCTTGATATGAATTTGAGATGGACTCACGGAAAGCTGATTCTGATCCTTCAAAATAAAGCTCACTAAAATTTTTAGCTTTCTCAAGAAAAGATAATACCTGTTGATCATCATTAAACACTTGCCAATGTGCTGAATTATCTGGAACACTTGGACGATACACAATCTCAATGGTATACATGTCTTGTTTGAACTTTGGGTGAGGAAGGAGAAGAGATGTAGATATGGCTAAAGAATCAACTTTATCATTGTAGTCTCTTAAGACTGCCTTAATGGAAAAAGCATCAAAGCATTCTATGTTGTCCCAAACCTTATTCCTGTAATGTCTTAGGTGATCATTTTTTACCTGATAGGTCCCCCTTACTTGATTCACAATCAACTCGGCATCTCCCTACACTTTAAGATTTTGGATTCCTTTTTTTCTTGCCATTTCTAATCCTAATAACAAAGCTTCATATTCGGCTATGTTATTAGTATTATCAAACTACAACTTGAAAGCAAAAGGAAAAATCTCAAAATCTGGAGATATAAGAACCACGCCAGCACCTGAACCAGTAGTTGAACAGCTCCCATCGAACTCAAGGGTCCAAACAGTGTTAGGATCTTCTTCTTTGACTTTATAGAGGGCACCTCAGATGTCATGAAATAATTACCCAAGCCTACATCTTCAAAGAGAATTTGAGCCTTAGGATCATCTGATTTAGTAACCAGGTACTTTGCTTGTGCTTCGGGGGTGAAGGACACGAGGAACTCCATTTACACTAGAATTTTAGCTTTGGTCCAATCCATGTTGATTTCTCCTCCAACATCTTTACAAAAACCTCTTCCTAAGAGAATACCATAAGCAGCTAGGATATCAACAACCAGGATAGTCATTTTCACTCTCTTTTCAGGGAAGGCAACAAATGCAAATTGTGCATCCTTGATTTGGCCAATCAAGGGGACTTGTTTGGTTTCCATGGAATAACACCACCCATAAGATTTAGTCAAGGTGAGTCCAAGGGCATGAGCTACTTTTGTGGGCATTACGTTATCAGAGGCTCCTGAGTCAATTATGTAATTGCTGAGTTTAAAACCATTTATAAGTAAGGACAAATAAAATGGTTCAATCTTTCCTGAAGAAGTAGCAGAGGTCATATTACTTTGAGGTAAAGGCTGAGTGGGGCTAGGAAAAATGCCTTTTGAAGATGAAGGAATAACAACCTTGCTTCTAATGAATTTGGCAAGTTTCTCAAATTTCTCAGGGTTGGACTGCAGGTACTCAGCTTCTGACATTTAGATTTTGGTTTTCTTTGCATGATCAATAATGTTGAAAGTGGTATATGAAGGAATGATGGAGGGCTCAGTTCTGGTTACATGGTCTGAGTTGAGGTACTGGCCTTGAGGGAAGGAGAAAAAGAGTTAGAAGATGAAGTTACCTTTTTAGTTATCTCCTTTTCAGTTTGTGCTGAGATGGGAGATCCTCTTTTAGCCATAACCATGGGAGCTTCTTTACTTTTCTCCTTAGAGCTTTCAACCAGATTTCTGGGGTTCTGAGATTGGGATCGAGTGAAGACTACAAATGATTGGCCATCATGCTCACCTTCATCTTCCTCATACTCCAAGTACCCAATGCTGGAGTCACCAGCTGAATCATCAAAAGACTCATCAACATATCCTGAAGCTTTGAAAGCTTCATGAGAATCTTGATCTTTTGGTTCTTCACCCTCCTCAACTATTTCAACTACTGTGTTGACAGGAGGAGCTTCAATGGCTAGCCTGGTGGGAGCAGCGATCAACCGATTCCTGTCTCTTACGGGAGTGCCATTGGCATTGTTGAAATTCCATCTAGGAATATCCCGATAAGGAATGTTGGTTGCTTGTTGAGACATCTACTTCTTTAAAATGATCAAGTCATTGGCCATCTTTGAATCATAGGATCAGTAGTACTCTGAGAAGAACTCTGATTTTTAGGCTTAGATGATTCTCTTCTGATCTTTCTAGCCAGAATAAGATCATCTTCTATTTCAGTGGTTGTAGCTTGAGCAGTGGCCAAATCAAAGATAACAGATCTTCTCAACAAGAAGCTCACATCAGGGGGTTGAGCATTGATGAAGAAACACTTTTGATTTTCAAGAGTGGGAATGGCTAGCTCTAGAATCTTATGAATCAGCTTGTTGAATTTGGCTATGAAATCCCACATGGGTTCGTAAGACTCCTTCTTCATGTGTGTAAGCTGTGCTAACAAGGTGTGAGAATCTTCAAGCGGTTTGAACCTTGCTTCGAATACAGACCGCATGGTAGTCCCAGTTGGTAATGCATGCATTTGGAAGATGGTAGAACCATTCTGCTACACCATGTAATGTCTCAACAAAGAGTCGAATAGAGATGTCTTCATGAGCAACTCCAAGAATGCCACATGCGAACAAAGAATGAAGTGATGTGTTCATCAGGGTGTTACTTCCCATCACCATTGAACTTAGGAATATTCTTACGTGACCCATGAGGTAGATCATGCAACGGTGGAGTTAGGGAAAGAGGACCAATAGCTACACCCCAAGGCACAAGTTGTGCTTTCATTATTCTAAATGAAGTGTATACAGGAATCTGAGTATCAGACAAGAATAATACATGGCAGGTTACAGAAACTTCTTGTTCTGAAGAACCTGAGTTCTTCAGATAGGTGAAGAACTTCTTGCTCGGCTAGATGCAACACTGTTGGGTGAAAGTCTGAAATTATGTTGCTGAAGAAAATCAAAGAATGGATCAGTTTCACCCCTAGCTCGGCTTGACCCAGTGAAGATCTTTCTGGCCAACTTGAACTAGAAAATAGATCTTTTTGAAAATAAGGAAAATACGGAGTCACCAGACACCAATAAGATAAGCTTAGTCTTATCAATCTGTATTCCCTAGTGGAGTCACCAAAAACTATTGGTTAGATATTTTGTCAAGCCAAAATATGAGGTTCAACCACAGTACATGGGATTAAATCCCTCCTCAAAGACAGGTGAGGCTTCCTGTTTATTACTAATCTAAAACACAACAGAAATAATATATACAATATTCACACTATTCTAACCATTGGGGTTGGGATAGAATCCTGAAATCCATATCCACACAAGGTGAAGATGTTGTAAGTTTTATAAATGGAATGGATTAGAAAGGAAATTATTATTATGGAAGAAACACAATGGAAAGGAAATGAGAGGAACATATTTTCTTTCAAGAAAACACAGATCATGAAATAATCATACCAGTTTTAGATAACAAATGTAATGTTTGAAACAATTAGAAATAATCAAGAGTGCTAAACAAAGAATAGCTTAAGATTCTGAACATAAGAACAATATCTTAAGAAAGATGACATCTCACAACACAAATTTTACAAAATAGCATCAGTTTCTATTCCTCAAATGATTAAAAGAAAACACAAAGTTTTTCTTCTTCACAATAGTTCTCAATATTCAAAAAATCTCCACCCCTTGGAATGCACAAGCATCCCTTATTTATAATAAAAATGGTAGAGAGAAAATAGGATAAAATCCTAGAAAATAGCCATTTAATAAGAGTCCTATTTTGAGCTTGACTCTCACACAGGAGAACAAGTCAAAATTTGCTTCTACGTGACAAAACAGAAATGAAAAAGACATGTCAATTTCTGGAAGGAAATGACATGTAACATCATTTTCTTATTTCATTTCCTCATCCTTGTCTTCTTCCAGTGACACCTGCTTGTCTCGAAACTCTTGAAACTTCTGGATTATGTCTTACATTTCAGCTTCATCTGGTGCACTAGAATAATCACTTAGAACCTTGAAAGTTTCCTGTGTGTCACTTGCATTGCCAGGAATTTTCTTCAATCTCTTATTAAGTTTTCTCAGAGATTCCAAAACATTCTTGATCTTTATAAATTTATCAATGACGCTCAGATCAAAGATGGAAGTTGGTTCTTGCTTGATCGATTCCTGAATTTGTTTATAGAAACCATCAACAGGTAGAATGGTTGAGCCTTCATCCAATACTTTGGGAAATATCTTGAACAACTCTTCTTTGATATCACTGGTGGCATCAATCAACTGATCTCTGGATTCTCTCAACTTGCTGCAAGCTTCACTGAGAATATTTATCTTGAACCTGATAGCCTTGGTTAGCTGGAAGTGTTTATCCCCATGTGGAATGATTCCTTCTTCACTAAGACCTGAGATGGAATTTTCTTTAGTACATTGAGGTTCTCCAAAGTTAGTTTGAGGTTTCCAGCCTCCTACCCTGAAAATTCATCATTCATCTTGTCGCCATCCTTTTTCATTTCCTCCAAGGATTTATACACCTCTACTGTATCATCAATGACCTTCCTTCATTAAAGAAGTAACCTTTGAATCCATTCATCCACCATTCTCCCCTTCTCATTTATATTCTCAATAATAGGCACTGATGAGAAGTTGAACCTGATAGGAGTGGGAGTAGAAGATGACGGGGTTGACTGAGAGGGCTTTGAGAGCTTAAGCAATACTTCTATCAACTGTTCCACTTTCTCTTTTAGCTCATCCCTGCTCACCTTTGTTTCCTTCAGCTTTTGGCATAGCACATTCATGGCATCTTGTGCATCTTGTTGTGCCGCGCTTTTATTGTTACCTTTCCCAGATCCACCCTTGTAATCTGATAATTAGAAGTTGTTATGTTCTCCTTGGTTTTGTCAGACCACATGAGTGGCAATCTACAAACTTATGTCCTGAGGCATCTACTGAAACCCTTGAAATTGTGTTTAGGTTTCTTAGTAGATTTGGTAGGAGATACCTTGAGTGAAATGAAGGTCGAAGGCTGGTAGGGGGGAACTACCACCTTCCTCTTCCTCGGAGTTTGGTCGACCAACCATTGAGGTACAGCGGAAGAACCTTTAACTCCTATTGGAGGTGCACAACACCCTCATGGTTGTATCTGTGGGTGGAGGAATATTTTGACTTGCAGTAAAATCTCCCGTGATGACTGCAAGTTCTAGTGACTATGGATAATAGACTGAGGTAATGAAAGGTGCAGAAGGAGGAGTCATTTCTATAGCCAATGTAGGCCCAACAGAGAGAGGTGAAAGTTTAGAGAAAATGCTGGTCATGGCTGATGAAAGTGGAGTTGAAATATGTGGTGAGGAAGATTGGGGGAGAGGAGGTAAAGAATCTAAAGCCAAAGCTTGAGAAGCAAGGGAAAGGCTTACCTCCGATGAGCAATCAATCAAAAGGAGAAATAAGAGGTTGAGAAACCTCAATTTCTGGAATAATTCCTCCTTGTCTCTGGTTGGAGGAGGAGAATCCAATACCTCAACTATTGGTGTGGGAGTAGATGATTTAGCCCCTCTACTTTTCTTCTCTTTTGACAAATTTAAACTTTATTTGTCTCTTAGTAGGGCTTTTATCCTTTTCCTTTTCTCCCTTAGAGGGTCCCGCTTCTAGAGTAGCTATCTTTGAAAAGCTCTTTTCTTTATAACTCATTCCCCAAGAAATGAGCCATGCCTTAGTGTGAACAAGGGTTTGAGAAGATCTCTCGGTGATAGAAGCCTTTTTAGCAATGGACCAGTCGATGGTTGGGAATCCAAGTTGATCTCCATCTGACTGTTCATATCTAGGTTCCAAGACACTTTCATTATCCATGGTACCTTCTGGGATATCAGCCAGATCTAATGCTTGGATTTCTTCAAGAGTCAACCTGCTATTTTCTTTTCTTCAGATGGAAACCTCATCCTGAAGATCAACCCAGATGTCCTCTACATGGGGCACATGTAGATACAAGGTTCCATATGACTTAAGGACTCCTCAAATATCGAATCCTTCTCTGAAATTCATATGCTTCTTCAGTTTATCCTAAATTTTGTGCACCACATTCTTGGCCTTCACCACTATAGAACATGTGTACCTTCCCATGGAAATTGGGAAGGAGATAGTGGCCTTGTGTCTACTTTGTTGGAACTTGTGGAAATCCAATAGTTGTCTGACCAACTCCATAAGGATGAGTTTGTCACCTGGAAACCTAGGCAAATGGAAGGGAGTACCGTGGAACCTTACCACCCGAAGATAGGTAAACTTCTTGAATTGCAAGAAGATGCATCCCCATTTTGACACCTCCACCCATGCCTCATCAGAAACTCTTCTCTTTCTCAGCTTAGGGTCTAGCCTACAAATATTTTCATAAAAGAAGGCATCATTCACTCTCCTAAACTGATCTTCAGATCCTTTTATTGTCAGCTGAGGGAAGTACTGATATATGTGATCAGTTGTTTAGTTCCCTTTTGCATCCAACCCCGGGTAGTTTCTCATACCTGTTGCTGCATAGGTGATGTACGACATCATGTAGAACTTTCCAGTAGACAAGACCATTTTTATTTGAGAGTCTATCTCATCACTTATTAAGGTGCCCCAATCAATCCCTTGGTCATTCTTCTTAATGATGACCATGAACTGATACATCCACCGTTGGAATTTTTTTGACTCTAGGAGCCCAAATAACCGGCTCAGTACGGTGATGATATCACTGACTTCAAGTATAAAATCACTTCTAGGAACCATCTTAGGAAACCTAGAAATAGCTGGCTTAGACTTGATCAAGAATTTATTTTTCACGGGCTTGATGAAGTCTTCTTAATCTTTGTCCCAAGACTTTCTTTGTTGACTTAATATTCAAATCAACATATTCCATAAAGCTGGGAAACTTCAGGAGTTGATCAAAGTAATCTTCTTCTAATTTTAATATAGACTATCTTGCTTGATTTCTCACTGAGCAGGAGGCTAAGTCATAGTGAGAAGCACATGCTATAATAAATTCAGGGCATTGGGATGATACTAGAAACCTTACTCTGAGTGGGAGACCACTGCCAGCTATTGAATTCATCCATGAATTCTGAGAAGAATCCTCAATCCTTTTCCAGAAGTCTTCCATGTCTATATTACTGAGCTCTTTGTCCCAGATGTCATAATTGCAACTTATATAAGAATAAGAATTTGTCTTCTGATATTTATACTTCATCCTTCCAGACTTAGAAGGGCTTGGGTCTGACACGAGGAGTCTTGAAAATGACTGAAAGTATTAATCGGGTCTGGATGTTTGTTCAATAAGTGAACATAGACCCAACCTACTATACAGTTGTTGAAATTTATAAAGCAGACATCAGAAAACCTGACAGACTAGATTGTGTGTGTTGGGAAACAGAACGTGTTGAATACCTTGAAAAACCTGAAGTACTGGCAGAATTCAAATTATTTCAAGAATGTGATAATCTCTGACACACTACGAAACCAGAAAGAGTGTCTAACACCGATAAAGACTCACAACATTGGCAGAGTTCGGAGGATGTCAAGCACACTGCAAAACCTGATACAAAGGCAGAAATTTGAGGATGTTAAGCACTTCACAAAACCTGATACAAGTGGAGCTAGGAGGATTTTAAGAAATTAGAGCAACCTGATACTCTACAGAAACCAGAGGATGTCACACACCCTGTAAAACCTCAAAACAAAGGTGTCGAGTTTTTGGGATGTCAGAACATGTAAAATTCCTACCAAGTTCACAAGTTAGGATTAATAGATTCTTATCAAAAAATAAAAAGAGTATATCCCATGGGAAAAATAAGAAAACACCCAAAGGGTGAATTCCAAACAAGAAGTTTCATGGGAATACAACAGGAAATGAAGAAAACAACCCAAAACCCTAAACCTAGAGGGAAAAAAGAAAAGAGGGAAAAACACCAAATGAACACCTCAAAAACAACCTCAAAAGACCTCAAAGTGGTAAGAAGAGAAAAATATCTTCAATAATTTCAAAAAATGGTCAAAGGAGGATCACGAAATCGATCGAGAGGTTCAGTCGGGTTTGGAGGTCGAAGGAACATGCACAAAAAATCCACGCAACGAAAATATACCAGGTAAAAATGACGTGTAAAATTGAACTATTTATAAAGCCCTGGAATTAATTACACCTCATCTGACACGTGTGCCAACTAATAGAAAACTCAATGTTAATGCCATGTCATCATGCTCAGAGTGTCTGAAAACCCAACACAAAGGATTTACTATAAAATCAGGTTTCGGGAAACAATTGTCATGAAACATGAGATGTTTGGATGTTATTAAGTTCCGAAAACCTGACACAAAGGATCATTTCAGGTTTTGGGTTTTGGGAAACAAGCGACAGGGAGCATGCATTTTGCAAGGTATGTTTCGATGCTTCTGAGTTCTGAAAACCTGAAACAATGGCTTGTAATTAGGTTTTGGGTTTCGGGAAACAATTGACATGAAGCATGCAAAGGATATGTTTCCATGCAATGGAAACCTGGAAACCCAAAAATATCCTTCAAAGGGCATTTGACGGGGATTTTGTGAAATTTTTTCTACGATTATCTCGATTTTAGCTGAAATCACTAAAAACGAGATAACAGACTGCTAATTATTTTCCCAGATCTAGTTTGAATATCCTTACAATCCATAACATGTAAATCAACTGATTTTTCTGGTTTTGTTCCATAAATAGGAGATGTTTGTTAGTTTCTTGGGTTTTATACTAGCTGTGCTGGTATTTACATTTGGACTACATTCTCAGTTTGTGAATTCTGTGCAGGGGATCCCATGATGACCTGTTGATTCTGAATTGGATATGTTCTTCCTTGAGCATAATTGCTAGGGTTCCATCTAGGTTGTGACCAAGCATAAGGATTTTTTTGACCAGCCCGTGGTTGTCGATGTCCTTGAGAATTCCATGCTTAACTTGCCCAATCTTGAGGGTTCTATGTTGGTTGAGGTACCCAAGGTGGTTGTCCCCAATTTTGTGGTACTGTCTCAGCAGCCCATGGCATCGTCCAAATATTAGGAACTGATCTTGGCATAAACTACCCTTGATTAGTTTGTCTCTAAACAAAATTCAATTATTCTATTATGGATGATGTACTGGTTTGTTTAAGCTAATTATTTATGACTGGAAATAGAGAACAAGCATCAGTATTATTTTCTTTAGATTCATAGATAAGACACATTTCTATTTTATCCAAAGGGCAGTCTCTTATTACATGCTTCTTCCTACATCTAGGACAATACATAGCCAATGATTTAGTTTTGGCATTTGCTTTAGCTTGTAATCCAACCACAGTAGAGGTTAATTGAACTAAAATTTCTATTTTAAAATTTACCAACTCATCCATTAGTTTGTTCATATCTGGATTCAGAATTTTCACCGATTTTCCTTTTCTAGGTCCATGCCTTGTTCTGGAGTAGCTTCTACAAATCTCCTTAATTTCATTCATTCTTAACTGATCAATGTCTCCACCTCCTATCAAGTTAAGGGCTTCCCTAGATTCTTCATCTAAACCTTTAAGAAAAATGGTTTTACTTAACTCCTCTTGAAGTAAAAATCCACACCTTTTGCTCACAAAGAGGAATCTGTCTAAATAGTCTTTTATATTTTCATCTTCCTCCTGCTTGATTTTGAAGAATTATTCCTTCCTATTTCTTCCTCTACAATAATCTTGGTATATGTCTAGGAAGGTAGTCTCCATTTATGCCCAAGTGGTAATAGAGTTGGATGGTAATCCCATGAACCACCTCATTGCTGCATGCTTCAGAGTGGATGGAAACAACTTGAGTTTTTGATTATCTATTTTATAGTCATAGGTTTGACATAGTACCTTGAACTTAAACAAAAATTGGTCAGGATATTCAGATTACATCCCCTTATATGTGGGTAAATGTGTAGGTGAGATATTTTTCATTGATGTATCATCATCTCCCAATTGGATTGGATAAGTAAAGGTCCTATCAGGTACTCTTTCAACTTCTCGTGCCATTTTTAATTTTTTTTTTGAATTTTCCTCCCAGTCAATGTGGTATGTGGTATGCCTTGGGCAAGGTGAAAAATTATGAGTAGGAGGTTGACTACACAATTGACAATCAAAACTCACCCTAAATGGATCTTGAGTAATAAGCCTTTTCCTAAAAGTTCTACTTCCTTCAGGTGACTGATCTAAGAATTCCAAAGGTGGCAATTATGTTTCTTGTATGACATGGGATGATGGTGCCTCCAATTCTCGATCAATTTCCTTATTTGGACTTGAGGATGTTATGAATTCTTGTTAAGATGTTCTTGGGAGGAATCTACCCTTTGAGTCTCTTGGTCTACTCATATATTTTATGATATGGTAGGGAAGATCCTTCAAATACTAGATGTATGATTGTTGCTTTTGCTAACACTTAATTAGAAAATTCCAACTAGTGAGTCCCTAGAAACGGAGCCAAAAATGATGGGTGTCATTATTCCCTTCATTTAATCAACTTCTTGTTGATGTCATATCAAACCAGGGGTGTGTCTAGAGCTATATGCAATAAGAGTAATCATATTGATCTAGTAGTTGACTGTAGTTGTTTTTGTATTTTATGGGGGATCTTTTCAATGTCTTAAGGACTTCTTGGTAAAAAACCTTATTTAAATCATACTATGAAAACTTTGCTGAAAGGAAACACACTGAAATCTTTGTTGAAAGGAAACACACTGAAATATTTGCTGAAAGGAAACACACTTTGTAGAATGGAAATAAACACACTTGTTTTTGGAAATAAACACACTTGCTCTTGAAAGTAAACACACTTGCTTTTGGAAATAAACAAACAAAACTTAGAACACTTAACAACGATTGCAAGAAAAATAAGAATCTATCTAGACACCTGCAGGAACGAGTATACAACAAATTTTAACAAGAAGAATTAAAAGTGATACAAAATTAACGGATCTAAACTATTTTCTTAAGAAATATAAATACCAAATAGACAAATATCCTGGTCCTTGGGGGAGTGGGCCCTTGCTCCTCCTTGAATCAGGATTTAACAACTTAGAATTCTCTCAAACAGGAATGGCTATTTATTGATAAAAAATTCGGTATTACAAAACGTACTAGATTTGTATACTTACTCTATATCTATCTTCTCTGTTCTATATCTATTTTCTTTTATTTTATCTACTCCATGTCTACTTATATATACATTTACAATCATAGCTGTCTCTACGATTCTAATGAAATCGAATCGTTCCCATAATAGATGCTAAGTCAGAATGTGGCTGATCAGACAACTGTAAGATAACTATACCTGGATCTGTGTTCAGAGATCTTCTCATCCTTTCTTGATTGAAAGGGTTGTTGATGAAGAATCTTCGGATGTGGTTAAAATAGATAAACTTCCATCAGTTCTGAAACTTTAGAGAAGTTCCAGAACCATAGGAAATTATTAAGGGTCAAAACCATGAGAGTTCCAGAGCTATACCCAGGAGTTCTAGAACTAAGTCTGAAAATTCTGGAACCAAATACTGGAGTTCCGGAACTAAGTCTAAAATTTTTGGAACTAGATGATGACTGTGTAATGGAGTTCCAAAACTAGCTTGGAAGTTTCGGAACTAAGCTGTATTGGAACATATGCTACTGAAAACATGATGAATACTACATACTTCATTTCTTCAATTGATTAGACCTTCTTTATTACAAAACTAAATTTCAAACACACACTTCATTAGGAATTTTAGAGCTTTTAAACATTAGAATCACAATCAATCAAAAGATAGATAATTACATCCTAACTCATATCATATCAAATAAAAGTCACAAAATGTAATCAATCTTAATAAAAAAGGAGAGTAAGATGAGATCATATATTATACATTAATCGGGCATATTCTAGCCTTATCACTATTGGCTACAAGTGCAATGCCTTGCATGGTAACCCTTTCTTGTTTATCTCCAATCCAGCTAGAAACATAGTTCCCCTGTACACCCTTGTTACAACTATGTTCCCTTTATCTCATCCAGATCATCTTTTATAAAAATCACATAAAACTTCACACTATGAATTATATATATATCCATTATCTTCATGAATGCATTTGTAAATATACTTTTTGGTTCGTGAATTCTACTTGATCTCTATTACAGTTTGAGAATCCTACTTGAGGATCCTTCTCAAGGAAAGTTTGTTATCCCACAGCTCCTTATCTCTCAACATGTTCAACAACGTATTTGATCCATTTCTCCTCACTCTTCATTTCCACTCATCACCATTTGTCTCCACATCATCCTTCTCACCTTTCTATCCCCTTGCACGATGCCAGGTATCTTACTTGTCTTTCCTCTTGAGTTTCCCTTCCACTCTTTCGCTTTCAGTTTGATAATATTATTTAACCAACCATATAGCTAGAGAATCTTAGTTAAGGTATATATTCTTCCTTGGGTCCTCCTGCTGTAGAAGCTTCTTCACCATTTCCTCTTTCAATAGATGACAATCACCACCACAAATGTATTTCGGCTCCTCCTTTTCCGCTTAACACTCTTGCATCATCACTCCCATTACATGGGCATCCCAATTAAGGATTTTCCTTACACTCTCCATCTACATTGCATATGTTCCTCCATCCAGTCACGTCTTGATTATTTGTTCCCTTTTTATCACTTTGATATCACCTCCTTTCATCTCTTGTTTCATTTTGGTATACACTGCTCAGTATTTTCGTTATCCATCTTCTTCTTCAGCTTGGCGATCCTACTTAACCATCCATGTCGTAGGGAAATCTTACTTAAGAGTTCCTCTTAAGAATGGTTTTCCATCTGACCCTTACACCTCCCATCATATCTTCCTCATCTTTTGTCTCCTACCTCTCATCATACTCATCCACTTCAACCAACCCTTCCACACCTATATCCAATACAATGTCATCTTTCCCCTTCCATTACATCATTTCCAGTTTGGTGATCTTACTTAAATCCTCATGCGGCATGATGATCTTACTTAAGATTCCCTCTTAAGCATGATAAGTCATCCTGCACTCACCCACTACCCCACACTATTTCCATCTACATTTTCTCATCATTCCCCATCATCACATCCTCTCACCTCCTCTTCCATTCACGTAAACACCACTTCCTACTGGTCCCTTTTTCATCTCCATCATCTGTCGCTGGGTAATATTACTTAACCGTTGCTTCTCCATTCATTTTATATCTTGTTTCTTCATTTTTATCTCATTCATTCTCATCCATTGCATCCTCTCCTTACCTTCATCTTCCTACACATAGTTATCCCTCATTTATTTACTCTTTCCACTTCATATTCTAAAGTTCTCCCACATATCTACCCCCGTATTTACCCGTCATTGTCATTGATCTTCCCCTAACAGTCTTTCATCATTCTCTTCTGCTTCCGTGCTAGTAATTATTGGTGGACTTCTTTAAAAAATTCACTCATCCCAATTCTACACAGCCTGAATCCTTTTCTTTGACCTCCTCCATTTTGTCTTCATTCCTTCCTTCCTCTGTGCCCTTTGATCATTATCAGGGGACTTCTCCTAACGTCCCTTCACTAGCGTTCTACCTCCCATTCTTTTTTTACTTTCTACCTCATCTCATATTTTGTCCCATATTTTCCTACTGATCATTATCGGTGGATTTCTCCTAACATCCATTCACTGGCATTGGCTCTCCTATCCCTTCCTTTATTTTTCCTCGCCACCTCTCCATCTTCCATTCTTCCTTGCCAATTTCTTCACTATCTTCATCATACACCCTCTATTTATTTTATCATCATTAACATATCCTCATCTCATGCATCTCTGCTTCTTTTCCAATCGATGTCATTCCTCCCCTCAAGCTTCTCTTTACATTCCTTTTATTTCTCACTCTTTATCAAATATCTTCATTATTGGTTCCCTTCCTTCTGCACAATTTTCTTTGTTGTCTTCTCCCCCTTTTTGATCTTCATCTTATTTCACTTCCTCTTTATCATACTCCTCCTCATTTTACCTCATACTTCCTCCTTACTTCCCTATCAAAAACCTGACTCTTCAGCGTTATCTCATCTCCTATATCATCTCATCATCCACATGCATTTCCATGTGATTAGTTTCATATTATTTGCCTTGGATTTCCTCACTATGATCTGTTTCCCTCAATTTTCTTTGCTCTATCATCTCTTTCATTTTCTATTACCTCTCTGGTTTCCTCTGCTTCATCCTCCTTCACACCTTTTGTCTTCAATAACTCTTTTTTTTTTCATAATTTCATCCTCTGCTCTGTTCTTTTCTTGTCTTCTCTTTGTTTGTCCTTCTTCATTTCCCCCTTTCTCTATAATCCTTATTTGTTATCTTCTTCCTCCCCTTTCATTCCTTCTTTTCTCCTCCTCTGTCTCCGTCCCTCTATTCCATACCCTTGTCACCTTCATATTTTATCTTTCTTTCTCTTCTAATAATCAACCAGTCCTCATGTATATTCCATTTTATCTTTCTCAACATCCCTCACATTTGGCATTCACGATCAATGTCAATGTTTCTCCATTTATGTATTGCCATCTATCCCTTTCATTACCATTCTTGTTATTCTCTTTGCAACATTAACCTCTTCTCTTTTTGAGAACCCTATCACATCTTTTATATTCACCTGTCCTCTTGCAGGGACATCATCATATCCATTTCTAGAAATCTCTTCCCATCTTCCTTTGACATTTTTATCTTGGAAGATACCATAAAAACCATCACATATCTGATCTTGTTCTCTTCCATGAATATGTGCTCTGCTTTTGTTTTGTCGCAAAAGTATCTTGACTTATTATCCTTCTTATCATACTTATCAAAGAAATGATATTTTTTTGTCTTCTTCACCTTCTAATTTGCTAACACTTATACATCTTTCCTATGAAAAATGATTTCCATCATATTTATCACCCTTTTAGGGAATTTTATCTCACCTTTCTATCCTATCTGCTCATCCTTCCCATATTTATGATTATTCCATCTATGTCTTATGTTGGGGAACCTTTTCATCCTTGTAATTGTCAATGCATAGAAATCACTTTGTGTTCTTCCCGTGTCTTGTACTGGGGCATCATTATCTTCATCCACATCCCTTTTGCGGATGCATGATTTTTCATATGATTCCTCACAGAGAAAGGATTGCGCACATATTTCACATTCGGTTGCACATATTTTGATGTTTTTCTATGACCCATTGGTCATCTTGGTTTACATCCATACTGCAGTGGTCTTCACCCACTCACTGGTCTATAGAATGTTGTCATCTTTCTCTGTTGAGACCACAATTGTCCTCTACCGATGTGATATTGAAGTCACCGCAATACATTTTGTTTTTCATTGTTATTATGATCCTTTTTTGCCTGAGGCATCTTGCCTTTGGTCATGTCTTCATCCATCTTTAGACACATATTTCATCTAACCATTTTTGTTTTTGTCTCGTGGCTTGCTATCAAAAACCACTCAACAAAAAGGGGCAAATATAGACACCTATTTTTGGTTATAGTGTCCCTCTGTCATCTCACATTCATGCAATTTCCATTCTCACTTCTCTTTTTCTTAAATTAAATGAAATCTCATCTATTTGATCACCTTGTTTAATTAATTATTAAACGGGCTCCATGTAGACCCATTTGATAATTCAAATTTTGGAATTATCCCCCATCTCTCAAAAATTATTAAATCCATGGGTATTAATACACCCATCTGACACCCCTTTCTAAATGGAATCTATCATCTCACCTACCACATCAATCATGCTCCCCACTCCATCTAATAATTCAAGCTATGGTACCCACATGATCACATTATATTTCTTAACTCAGGTTACTTTACTCAACCCTGGGTATCATTTAATCTGTAGTTTAACCTCACATATAAGCTATAAATATGGGTTTTCCCCCCATATTTCAAAGAGAACGGAAAATATAGATGCTGACTGATATTTTTCAAGAAGACTTGGAGAGACCTAGGCCTAGAGAAGAGAAGAAAGAGCTTAATTAAGTTATACTAGTTTAAGGAAGAAACCTTTGCCATGGTTCATTATCTTGCCATCTTGATGCCTAGTTCATCTCCATAGTAGAGCACAAGCTAAGTTTCCTCATCATTTTAATTACTTGTCGTTTTATATTCCATTACTACTTTTCATGATCTATTATTATCTTGTATGACACGGGGGTTGACATCCTCCAAGGGAGTCAAAATACTCTTGGAATCGACACTGTCTGGGAAAACCCCGTATATTGTGATATAATCTTATCTGTTTTAATTTTACAGATCCAACTTCTTTATATCATGCATCTATCTTATTTGTGCCCATAGATCCACATCTGCATCTAAGGTCCTAAGCCCTCCATCATTCGAAGTTGCTGGTGGCTCCCAGTATCGGCCTTCACCCCACTCGAGAATGAAGTTTCCTGTACAATAGTAGGTTTTACAATGACATTGGCGATCATATAATGACATTTATACAATAGGAAACGAACATAGGAAAACACTTAGTAACACCTCAGAGGAGGTTTCTTGATCATTTTCACAGACCAGGGCATCCAAATCTCAACCAGGGTGCCCTAGGTACCCCCATCTTTCTCCAGGTGCCCTAGTCTAGCTAGAAAACCTATATGTGTACTTTCCTAAGCTCCTATGTGATGGTTTCCTCCTTCTATTCAGTTGGTCTCCAATGCGATATAGTCCTGTGACATCTGTAAATTAGTTAAGGCTTTTCCTAACCCTCATTTTCTTTAGGGTTTCACACTTCATTTGTTTAGTTACTTGGGTTAATTTTACTATTTATTTATTTGTTATTTAGTGCTCATATAACATTAGATTAAGCTAATATAATTCCATTTTGGTGAACCCGTACTCAATCTTCACGCTTTTAGGATCCCCATTCTTTGCTTATCATCCTAGAGTATAGTCATCATGAGTATCTCAATCAATGATTACTTGCTTGAAAATCCTGATTTAAGGCATATAGTCCAACACCTTCTTTCTATTACTCCCATTCCTATAAATATGCATATAGACTCAGTCTATCATTCATTTTTTGATGCATTTTCGTAACACATATTAGTCAAATATAATCCTCCTGCTGATCTTAACACTTTTGATAATGAACCACCCTTGCATATCATGATTCACATTTATAATTAGGGTATTAAGAACACTTTAATTGATAATGGATCTAAACTCAACTTATGTCCCATGTCATTCATTAAGAAGCTAGGTATTTTTGATCATGATGTTAATCCATCTTGTTTTTCAATTCATGCATATGATGGTTCTCTTCATCCATGTGTTCGTCACATTACATCACCTATCACTGTAGGGCCCAAAAATGTACACAATGTGTTCTTTTTCATTGACTTTCTAGTCTCCTCTAAATGTTTACTTGGTAGACCATGGCTCCATGCCATGCAAGCTGTTGCTTCTAGTGCATATCATTGTGTCAAATTTATACATGAAGGTATTGAATATAGTATTTTTTGTGACCGTGACCCATTCAAAAATTGTGACCGAGATCCTAATACTAGTCTCCCTACTCCACACACTGATACTATAGATGATTCCCAACCTATGGATGAACCATCTCATTTTCCATTGCTTGAAGGTGCTATTTGTGTGATAGATGCTGTTTCTTCTACACCATCGCCTCCACCTACTACTATTATAACTATGATTCTTTATTGAGGGCCTATCCAATCTTCAGATGTTGCTTTATCCCTCACACCTTTACATGTTTCAATTCCATCAATGTGCCTGCCATTTACATGCAAAATTTTCATGAATGATTCATATTGGGAGCATATTCTATTTGATCCTACTTGTGATGTCACTATATGTTCCCATGATGGTCTAGCTCGACTTGGTTTTGCTTTTGAGGACCTCTATCCTACTACTCACCATCCTCATCTATGTTATGGCTTCATCACTATAACTACTACTTATGGGTTACATATCTTTCATCTTATAGTCTATCTATCGCGCACTCCTTGCTCTTCTCCCATAACATTAGGGAATTATTGGATTACTTATATAGGGGGTACATTGGACCATGATCATGTTGATATCTCATTCCCTATGACCTTTGGTAGTATATTCATTTGTAACATATCTTTCCTCGGCTATACAAAAAATATATCTCAATGGTATGCACATGGGTTCCCTTTAACACCCTTCACTGATTAGAAATATGTTATGGGCATGTATCACTTATGCCTCAATGGCTCATTGATCGACTAACCCCACACTATAGCTTAACAGGTTTTTGATGCATCACCTTATGGCTTCGACCCAGACACTAATGATCTTCTTGATGAAATTGCTTGATCCTTTCCCTTCCTCACACATTTGGGGGGCATAACACTCATACAACTCCCCACCCTAGCATTGCACCACATCTTATTCTATCCTAATTTCTTCTACATACTTAAGCATACCCATCTATATCGACATTTAACCAATGACACACTCTTATGATTCAGTTCACACTTGAATGTTGTGAGATTTCTACACACATGAACCTCACACAATGAACATTAGGAATTACACATCTCACACTACATCTTATCCATACTACACATACTATACATTTTACACATATAATTGTATGCGCTGCACTGACTACCCTATGACACACTCTTGTCTCACGGTCCATACTGGACTATTGAGGGTATATATCACAAATGGACCTCATCACATTCATGCATTTATCATTTAACATTTTATCATGTGATATTCCTAGGTTAGTGACATAAGCAATAGGTTAAATCGTCACCTATTCCATCATCTTGTAGTGGTATATGTCATAGGCTACATCATCACATGTTTTGATTATGTCATCATGATATACGCTTTAGGATAAATTGGCATATTTCTTCATCTCTATGTCACATATCATCACCACACATATACAATCAATGTGCTATACACAAAACATAGTTTGACCATTTCTTGATGACACACTCTTGTTTATGGTTCATTCTTGAATGCTAAGGGGGCATAAAAAAATGGACCTCACTACATACAATTCCATTCACTTGGGGGCACGCAGATCCTATCATCTATTTTACATTACATTCCATCCATCCATAACATTTTACATATCTTGGTTACATCAACTCTTTCTTGTACCTAGTTATACATGTTCACTTTATTACACATGCTAGATAGATTTATTATATGTCATTATCTTTACCATACACACATGCGTGTTCACGTCCTTTTATAGTTATGATCATAGATACAAAGCTTCTACATGCAACATGAATGTTTGACACACTACCAGTCCCATACTGGTTCCTGGGGGTATCCACCTTTCATACACTACAGGTGCTATTGTTTCATGTTATACTTATGTTGTCATGCAAATGTGCAACAAGGAAATTAACAATTTACGAGCACAACAACTATACCCCAATGTCAATTTTTTTAAGTCCTATCATTTCAAGATACCCCAGGTCAAATCTGTCAGTTTGGTCACCCCATATTTGATGTCAAATTAGTCCCCTAGGTGATTTAGGAAATTCAATTTAATCCCCCAGGTGATTTTAGGAATGTTCTGAAAAATATTTTATCTTCTGGAAGTATTGGGAAGGGCTACCATTGGCCTTCCTAAGATTAGATCAATCCCCATAGAGTGGAAAAGAAGAGCCAAATTCAATATGGAGGTGAATTGAAGACCTTAGGAACATAAGGGAAATGATTTTGGAAGGTTTGGATAAGTTTTGAAAGACTTGGAGCAGTCTGAATAAAAACAAGGGTTCACAAGCCTAGGCAAAACACATAGCCTAAAATAGCTGCTATGCTTCAGAAGATGATTTTGAGAAGCTCCAAATGGATGCAGATGTAAAAAAACATCTCTAGAAATATGATTCTAAGACCTACATGATGGTGAAATCACATTTTTCACAAAACCTTGGCGCATAGGATTTGTAGGAAGTTTTTATCAGGCACAAGCGGAGTCTCAAATAACAAATCTGATTTTTTAGAGATCAGATGGATAAATAAATAAATGAGACCCCTACCATTGGATAAAAAATTCCATTTCCAGTTAGGATCATATAAAACTTCACCAAGAAATTCCATCGGGAGCTCAAGTTATCATCGTTCCAAGTTACCCTCTCAAAGGCAGTTCAAGACTAAGTCATTTTTTGGGAGGACACGTGTAAGCACCAAGAGCCTGGTAGGATTTCATGTCCCTAATTTCCCTGAGATCAGGTACACTAACCATTGTAAAATTTTCCCAGCCCCCATGTGACCTCTGGGACTCTCATGTGACCTCCAGACTTGAAAGTTCAACCCCAAGGTGCATTTTTGGAGCATCCATTCCCTGCCGTCAGATCGAGCGCCACGTGTCAGCTCTAGGACCACCGTGGAAGCTGATGTCCCTCATGTCCCTAAGTTCAGGGACATAAAGCATGGAAAAATGTGCCCATATCATATGGGAATTTTTTTGGTCACCCACGTGACTGACTTTCAGCCCTAGGTGCATTTTTGAAGCATCCATTCCCTTCTGTCGGATCAAGCACCTTGTGTCAGCTTCAGGACCACCGTGGAAACTGATGTCCCTCATGTCCATGAGGTGAGGGACACCAAACATGGAAAAATGTGCAAAAAACCCTCTAGGATAGTGTTTTGGTCACATATATGACTATTTTCTAGCCCCTCAGTGCTTTAAAGCTCATTTTGGAACACTAATTCCCTGCCATCAAATCAACTGCCACATGTCACCATCTTGATCATTGTGGAAATTGATGTCCCTCACATCCATGAGGTTAGGGACATCAAGGAAAAAAAGTGCACCCAAATCCAACTCAAAAATTTGAATTTTTTTCTAACTGTTGGCTGCTTCTTGCTGCTTCTAACATCCGTGTGCACAGGACATCTCCATCTCCTCCTCTGTAACTCCTCACCATAATTTCTCCATTGCTGAACCTCAAACCAAACCTGCCATAGAGGTACTCCCCTTCCACTTCAGAAAATTCACGTAGGTCCTAGAAGGAAAATTGGAGCAAACACAGAAGGAGAAGCACAAAACACAGAAGGAGAAGCACAATGAAAACTCCATGGCCATGAAACGCAAAGTTGAAGAAATATCCCAAATGGATGCATGAAACAACAAGATATATTTTTCTATTCATTCCTCTACCCCAATGCCATCAAGAAGACACCTTCAAACTCTCCCCTCGTGCAACAGAGCAACCACAATGAAGAAATCCCACTTCTTTGGCTCAACAAAGAAAAAGTCCAATTTCTTGTCAAAGCTTTGGGCGAAATGAAATAGAATTGCACATGAAGCATTAGAAACAAAAAATTATCACAATGGAATTTATTTCATCAAAAATGGAGGAGAAAACCATACCTACAATTTTGAGGTCCATTAAAGGCTGCTACGTCTAGAAGCACTACCAGGTTTGAAATTTGAAAGTTTAAACTCTCCTGGATGATTGAGCGGGTAGAGCTAAAATTTTAGAGGGGAGATATTGGGAAAAAATCCCATATAAGAAAACTTCATTTCATGTCAATCTGACATCTATAAGTCCACTTTCAAAAAATATTAGGTCTTCTGCATAGGAAACTGCTATTTTGGGATAACCATCAACAGAAGAGCCTGCGAAGGAGGTAAAGACATTGGATGTGCACTACAGACTGAGAATTCACCAGGAACAGACATTTTTGACACTTACTAAAAATAGTAAGTGGTCCCATGGAAACTTGCTAAAAATATAAAGTCACACTCAAAGAGAATTTTTGGCACAATGGGACGTACATGGATAATCATTCAGGGGGAAATCATTGTTTAGGATCATTCTAGTCATTTTTCATAGGGAATTTGGGATCCATCTTAGTTATTTCAACTTGGCAAGTGTTTGTGAGCTAATTGGAAGGAAGTTTCACAGTGTACAAGGAGTTTGAAGATTCTGAGTTTCACTGCATTTGGTGCTTTCCATCGATGAGGATCAACGAACTTCATCGGGAATGACGTCTCCTCTTATTCTTCTCTCCCTCTTTCTCTCTCCTCTTCCCCCCAAATTTCTCTCACTTTCAAATGTTCTAATTCTTTGTTGGGGTTTGCACTTTTTGATATGCCTTTAAGTCACTTAAAAGTGACTTTAGAAACATAATGTAAATTAAGTCACCTTGATTTTATAAAAGGGACTTAAATATTTTGTAGGAATATGAATAGTATAAAGTTAGGAATAAGGCATATGGAGGGTCATGAGGAAGACGATAAGTCACCTCTCATTCTATAAATTGTAATGCCATTCCCATTTCAAAGGGTTGGTCATTAATATTGTAAGCTCAAGAGTGTATTCTACCTTGAGAGAACAAAGGAGATAGCCAAATTCTTCCTTTCCCCCCTTCTCAAATTTCATTTCTCCACTATGTACAACTTTTGTTTGAGAAATTAATACAACAAGAAGGAGTTTCTATATTTCTTTGAATAAGATATTTCTTGATACTTTGTGTTCACCAAATTTCATTTGGTCTTAATGATGCTTACAAAGTTGTTTCTTCTCATAAATGCATGTGATGATACTTCTAACTAGTGTGTGTAGGAATCTAATTTCCTACCTGAAACATTAGTTCTCCTACCTCTTTTCTCACTCCCCTTTCCTGATCTTCAGATAAATTTCTCTCTTACAGGTATCTGTAAGATTTTCCGCAAGGTCAGTGGAGTGTCCTTGTTGGATCTCTGGTTGAAAGGCCACCACAAAAATCCACCTTTTCATGCGCATGCACATACGGAAACTGACACCGGTTAAGTAGAGAGACTTAGATTCCCAAGCATTGGCAAGAAATCCACTAAGTTTTTCCACCGAAAAAATTTTTCTTGCCAATAGTTTTTGGCATCCACCATGGGGCATATTTAGTAGCATATACACCCAAAATACAACCGTAAGGTCCAAAAATAAAAAAATCAAATATTGAAAAAAAAAGAGTTCATGAAAGTCCATTGTTGAAAGATACATTGCTGATTTCTTGCACGTGACTTTTCACATTCCATAGTGTCCTTTCATGTTCCCACTACAAAATTTTCTAAAAGTTAGCTGAAGGAAGATACACCAGGTTGACAAGGTCGAGAGGTGTTGTTGATTCCAATTTCAAGGCTTTGCAAAATCAGTAAGAACGAATTAGAGATAATCCATACTTCTTCTCTCAAGCCTCCTCTCCATCTAGCTCTTCAAGACATTTCACCTAGCAATCCTGTCAAAAGTCCTGTTGATACCCCCCTTCAAATTCTCCCATTTTTCAACCACCATTGGTCATTGAGTTCCCAGAAGAAGAAGAATTTGAATAGAAGCAAGAGCAAGAAATAAGCAAAAATGACAATGGAAGATGAAGAAGAAATACCTCAACCCATTGTTCCATGGGGAAGGAATACAGGCCCGTTTGCTCTTGAACCACCTCTTCATGATCTACCAACAAGTTCCCACAAGAACTTTCCAAAGTTCAAAGGTGACAAAACACAACATCCTAAAGAACACATCACTTCCTTCACGACATCATGTGAAATTCTTGGTGTCCAACATGAAGATGTTGCTGTAAGACTGTTCATGGAGTCCCTCCAAGAAAAAGTAACAAAATGGTTTTACCTCCTTCCTGCCTGATCCATCACTGGTTAGGAATGACATCAAGGATGCCTTTGAAGAAATATTTAAATCAACTAAATACTGTCAGGACCTCCTGGTGCAGTTGGCTCAAATAGAGAAATGAGAAAATGAAACCATGAGAGACTTCATGGCTCATTTTGAATGGTTTCTTCGTAGGATACTTGAAGAGGATTCACCATCTCAAAACAATGTCAAGAGATTCTTCATCAATGCTCAATCACCAGAAGTAGGATTTTTACTGCAAAGAGCCCAACTAAGGAACATTGTAGAAGCACAAAGGATGGCCATTGAACTTGATGATGATCTCATCCTCTCTGGAAAGATCAAGAATCCATCAAAAGGAAAGACCCAACATCCTGGAGATGAGAGAACCAATCCATCGATGAAAAATTTGGTGAATGAGATAACATATTTGAAGAGGGAATTATTTGAATGAGTTTCTTCTCAATGAAGCAATGATAAATCAGATTGCAGGAGCACCCCGAAGGCTTTCCTTGGAGGCCCCACCTGTCAATGTAAGTTATAGATTTCAAGAAAGTGAAGAAGAGTTTGAACAAGAAAGTGAAGGTGGTGGTTACCTAGAAAGTGATGAGTTTGAGAATGATACACAAATCAGATTCTGTGAGTATTCTGGAGGTGATGAAGAAGATGAAGAGGATGCACCTAGTTTCTCATGCATGGTATTCACTCATTCTTAGTATGAGAAAAGAGAATCTCCCTCCATTACTTGCAAAAGAAAATAAGGTTGATGATCCTCCTGTGGTGACTCCGCAAAATAAAATAATCAGTCGAGGATCCCCACTTCCATCTTCCATGAAGTCTGCATTGTTGGATCCTGATCCTCGTAGCAAGTAAGAAGACTCCCACAATTCCAAGTAAGTATTTTGATATCTCTTTCCAATTCTAAATCCAAATATGCTCCTGTAAAATCTAATACCTTGAAATATCCTAGTGTACCTTTCAAAATACCCTCTATTCCCCAAAAATCTACTCCTACTTCCAAACCTGTCCTAAATCCAAAATCAAGTCCCTTCACCCCCTTGTCCACATCTGCTCCCTTTGAATTCATAGAATATGCAAACAAAGCCAAAGTGTAGATTACTAAAACTGAATATTTGTAGACTCATCCTGAACAATTTGAGAGGTTTGTCCGATATATTAGGAGTGGTAGTCTAACACCCAATGTTGTAACTTCTAGTTCCAAAGGCATGCTACCAAACTCACCTACACCTCCCTCATAGAACATGCTTTCTCTGAGTGCATCAAAGAATGATAAAGTTGAACCTTTCTATGTCTCCCTTCTTGTTGGAGAATATGTACTGAACAATTGCATAATAGATTCTGGTGCCTCAGACAACGTGATGCCTTTGAAGGTCACCAAGGCTCTCAAACTTACCATGAATCCACCTAGTGGCTCTTGTTACTCTTTGGAATTAAAATAGGTCTCACTTGTAGGGAAGGTCAAAGATGCATATGTGGCTCTCACCAGATTTCCAAACAAGAAAGTTTCAGTGATGATTTTGGTAGTAGACGTCCTAGCCTCGTTTGGAATGTTGCTGAGTAGAAATTTCTACTGAGACTTGGGAGGGAAAATTCAGATGAATTGGTATTCTGCAACCATACCAGTGAAGGGAGACATGGAGAAATTTCTTCCCGAGAAGAAGATGAGGTACATGGTATGAAATTTTAGAAGCCCAGAAGCTAACATTTTATACCAGGGTAGTAGGCCGATGAATCACTTTGTGGCAACCAAGGAGGAAGAGGATATCCCATCTTGATAGGTCCAGACATGCCTTCCTAGAGAGATTTGGACTTTGAATAAGCATTGAGGAGATTCAAGTTACAAGAGGGCAGCCCTGAATCACCAGATGATGCAAACCATGAAGAAGAGGAAATGGTTCTTGACAATTCTCAAGTAGAAAAACATCAGCATGTGTGTATCTGTGATGAGGAGATATTCTCATTCCCATTTGAAGAAGAAGAATCTTTCCATGATGAAAAAATTAAAGTAAGAATGAGTAAAGAACTTTTGGAGGCATTTGAAATCAGCTAAAATGCTCCTGAAGCTTGGAAAAAGGAATGGGTTATGAAATGCAGATGATTCCCAAAATGATGGGGTAATTCCTCTAATGAAGAAATAGTTACCTTGAGCTGCAAAACAAAAAATTCAGATTCTTCAAATAGTTTCCTTGAGATGTAAAAGAAATATTCTTCAAATTCATACAAAGAGGAGCTGAAGGAAATGACAAAGCATAAATCCGTGCAAGAAATATTGGATGCAATAGAAGTTGCGGAAGACCCCAAGCTGATTCTTGATCTCTTCACTCATGCCATGGACATACAAGACAAGTATGAGGTCGCGTCCAATCCTTCAGTCATTACTCAAACACCTCACAGTGGAGTAGAGATAAAAGGATAATCAAATGTTTCTCATGGAGAAGATGTCAATGAGCATAGACCTAGGGAAGAAAGTAAATTATAATATCCAAGGAATTGGAACAAAAAATCATCTTTTTGGCAGTGATGAGATGCTAGATGGAGAATCATCTATAAGGATAAACATGGAAAGCAATTGGCACTATGAAACTGATTTCAAAGAACATGAAGGCAATGGAATTTCCAAGCGAAGACCTGAGGATCAAGAAGCTCACATGGACTCACTCCTACAAAGTGAAATGACAATCATGTGAAGCACTTGGCTTTCATAAACAATTAAGGAAAGGGGCTTACTTTCTTGGAACCCGTCAATGGCTTCGCAGAACATCATCATTCGGTGTTGCCTCTTTAGGGGTAAAATTTGAGAAATGAAAAGTGCTTCAATGAAAGTGGGTTGTCCCCCACCATTGTACCATAGGTGATTACTAGGTGTGTTTCCCTTCTATTTGTGTGTGTTTTCCTTCTTGTTTGTGCATATTTTCCTTTTGTGTGCATGTGTGTTTCCTTCTTTTCTCTCTCTCTCTCTCTCTCTCTCTTGTTGTAAGTTGTACATGACTCCACAAGGCCCAATGGATAAGGCAACTAGTCAATGAATTATATGGTCTAAAGTTGAGATTCAGGGAGTTCTCATGCCATGTATTCACTGTGCTCAGTCCATGTCATGTCCCCAAGGTAGAGCCAGTTGTTTTCGTGTAAATGTGCAACAGGGAAATTAACAATTTCTGAGCAAAAAAACTATACCCTAGTGTCAAATTTTTCAAGTCCTATAATTTCAAGATACCCCAGGTCAAATCTGTCAGTTTTTTCACCCCCTATTTGATGTCAACTTGGTCCCCTAGGTGATTTAGGAAAGTCAATTCAATCCCCTCAGGTGATTTTAGGAAGTTCTGAAAAAGATGCTATCTTTTGGCAGGTATTGGGAAGGGCTATCGCTAGCCTTCCCAGACTGGATCAACCCCCCTGGAGTGGAATGGAAGGGAAAAATTCAGAATTGAGGTGAATTGAATACCTTATAACATCATGGAAATGATTTTGGAATTTTTGGATAAGTTTTGAAAGACTTGGAGCAGTCTGAGTAAAAACAGGGTTCACAAGCCTAAGCAGTACACATGCCTAAAATAGCTGCTGGGCTTCAGAAGAGGATTCCAGGAGCTTTGGATAGAGTTAGAAGTAAAAAAAAAACATATCTGGAAAGAGGATTCCAATACCTACATGATGATGAATTAATATTTTTCACAACACCTTGGTAGAATAGGATTTTAAGGTAGTTTTTATCAGGCACAAGTGAATTCGTCAAATCACAAATCACAGATTTTTCAATGATCAGATGGATGAATAAAGACATGAGGCCCCCACCATTGGATTAAAAATTCCATTTCTAGTTAGTATCATATAAAATTTCACCAATAAATTCCACCAGGAGCTCAAGTTATCATCATTCCAAGTTACCCTCTCAAAGGTAGTTCAAGACTTAGTCATTTTTCAGGAGGACACGTGTCAGCACCAGAAGCATGGCAGGATTTCATGTCCTTGATGTCCCTGAGGTTAGGTAAACCAACCTTAAAAAATTCACCAACCCCCATGTGACCTCTGGGACCCTCATGTGACCTCCAGACTTGACAGTTCAACCCCAGGTGCATTTTTGGAGCATCCATTCCCTGCCATCGGATCAAGTGCCATGTCAGCTCCATGACCACTGTGGAAACTGATTTCCCTCATGTCCCTAAGGTGAGGGACATCAAATATGGAAAAATGTGTCTATCCCCTATGGAGATTTTTTGGTCACCCACATGACCGACTTTCAATTTGCCATCTATTCGCCCCTTGGTGCTTTAAAGATCATTTTTAGAGCACTAATGTCAGCCATTGGATCACCGCCACATGTCTCTCATCTTCCTCATTGTGGAAATTTATGTCCCTCATGTCCACTGAGGTCAGGGACATCAGGGAATTTTTTTTCTCCCAACTCCAACACAAAAATTTGAAACTTTTCCCTAACTAACTGTTGGTTGCTTCTTGTTGCTTCTCTCTACTTCAAAAATTACTGCTTCTTACTGCTTATAACATCTGTGTGCACAGAAATCTCCATCTCCTCCTCTGTAACTCCTCACAATCATTCATCCATTTATGAAACTTAAACCAGACCTTCTATATAGGTACTTCCCTTCACTCTATGAAAAGCATGAGGTCCTAAAAGGAAAATTTGAGCAAACCCAGAAGGAGAAGCAACAGAGGAAATTCCATGGCCATGAAACGAGAAGTTGAGGAAATATCTCAAAAAAATATGTGATTTTTTAAAAATATTTTTCTATTCATTCCTCTACCCAAGGAAATCAATAAGACACCTTTAAACTCTCCTCTCATTCAACAGAGCATCCACAATGAAGAAATCCCACTTCTAGCTCAAATGAAAAAAAATTCCAATTTCCCATCAAACCATTGGGCGAAACGAAGTAGAATTTCACGTGAAGCATTATAAGAAGAAACCTATCACAATGAAATTTATTTAATTGAAAATGGAGGAGAAAAACATACCTACAATTTTGAGGTCCATTAATGGTTTTCGCGTCCAGAAGCACTACCAAATCTGAAACTTCAAACTTTAAAATATCCGATTGACTAATTTCCTGATATTGGTGAAATCCACATATCAATTTTTTTTTCACATCCAGAAGCCCATTTCTAAAAATAGCAGGTCTTCTACATAGGCAACTACTATTTCAGGAAAGTCAGGAATAAAAGAGCTTACGAAGGAGGCGGAGACATTGGAGGTGCACTACAACTGAGAATTCACCAGAATGGACATTTTTGAAACTTAATAAAAATAGTAAGTGGTCCCATGGAAACTTGCTATAAATAGAAAGTCACATTCAAAGAGTGGTTTTGGCACCATGGAACGTACATGGCTAATCATTCAGGGGGAAATCATTGTTCAAGGATCATTCTAGTAATTTTTCATAGGGAATTCGAGATCCTTATTAGTTCATTCAACTTGGAGAGCATTCATGATATAATTAGGAGTTTCACAATGTGCAAGGATTTTGAAAATTTAGAGTTTCACAGTGTGCAAGGAGTTCAAAGATTTAGAGTTTCACTGCATTTGGTGCTTTCCATCGATGAGGATCAACATAATTCATCGAGAATGACATCTCCTCTTCTTCTTCTCTCCCTGTTTCTCTCTCCTCTTCCCCCCAACTTTTTTCCACTTTCAAATGTTCTAATTCTTTGTTGGGTTTTACAATTTTTGATATGTATTTAAGTCACTTAATAGTGACTTTAAAAACATAATGTAAATTAAGTCTTCTTGATTTTATAAAAGAGACTTAAATATTTTGTAAGAATATGAATAGTCTAAAGTTAGGAATAAGGCATATGTATGGTCATGAGGAAGACGACAAGTCACCTCTCATTCTATAAATTGTAACATCCATTCCCATTTTAAAGGTTTAGTCATTAATCTTGTAAGCTCAAGAGTGTATTCTACCTTGAGATAACAAAGGAGATAGCCAAGTTCTTCCTTTCCCCCCTTCTAAATTTCCTCCATTTCTCCACTATGTAAAACTTTTGTTTGAGAAATTAATACATAGAAGGAGTTTTTAGATTTCTTTGACTAAGAGATTTCTTGATACTTTGTGTTCATCAAAAAGGTCATGTCAGCTCATATTGTTTTCATTTATAGGGTTGTTTCTTCTCATAAATGCATGTGTTGAAGTATTCTAAATCAGGAAGGAATCACTGCATGTGAGGACAGAGAGACAAGATTTGACACTTAGCCATTTTCACGAGAGGAGCTATTTTTGGAGATAGCATGCGGAACACACAAACCGGTTGGAGACTTGCATGACATGCATTGGATATTTTTGGAGGGTCAGCTATGAAGCACTTTGCATGGATACAGGCTAAAGATATAATTACGAACTGGTAGTTAACTAAGAGAGATCTATTGTTAGCATTCTTGCATGTAAGCCTATTTTTGTAATGGTGCATGGCTAATAATAACATGCGACCTATTTTGGGATTAGATAAGATGTGAAGGGAAAGTCCCCACCCATATAAATATGTAATGAACTATGTAGCATAGAAAGTGTGTGAGAACTGAGTTATAGTGAGATTATGTTGCCAAATTTGATACACGCATGAGCGTATAATATTGTTATTGTAAGGAAGCTTCTGTGTATTACTTAATTTAATATGATGGATGTGTATGGATTGAATCAAGGTGTTATCATGGTTATAGTTTAGTATTGCATGCTTGATTTCATCATGGTTATCTTTTAAGTCTGTTATTCTCTAGATCTAGATCTGAACATGCACTATAGAATGATATATTAGTCATAGATCTGAATGCTTTAAGTCTTCATCATGCTAACATCCTGTAACAACAACCCTAAAGAGGGGCCTGGTACCTTTGCGTGCTTTGGGTGAGCACTCAGTCTAGGCTGAGTGATGTGCCAGTGCGCCTGGGCTTATATTGGTGAATTCTAGGCTGCATCATTGGTTCCATTTCTAGGACCTCTTTTTCAGTTGTTTTCAGGATGGTTCACGATGAAGACATACCGGTTGACCTTAGCAAGTGTTGAGGAGTGGATACATGATCTGGAAGAAGAATACGCACATGGCGGTTCAGCACTGGATCTGAGTTTTAACACACGTGTGTGGGTGGAACAAAATTTGTATGACAGTTTATATGAGATATTTTTGTCACTATCTTTCCAGTAGAATTATACGAGTGGCTGATTGCTTATGCATCTAAATGGAATTGGAGGTATCACACACTTGTCTAGATGTAGGAAGAATTTCAGGCCCTTTATGATGCTGATCTAATTTGGACTCACACTGTGGATATGTGGTTCCATGGTGTTTTGAATAGTTATATCTTGGAGTACTCAATTTCCACTTATTCGTGCCCAGAGGTAGCTGAATTCTAGTTTTTATGATATCCAAGGGGAACTTACTTACAAGGCATTCCAATGGTGATCAAGATCCTGATGGTAACTTTGAATTTGGAGAGTAAACCAATGGCTAAACTAAACCCCACCACGCATGGGGGTAGGAGTAGGTTTGGTGAAAGATGGCAGACCTAGCAGTAGAAAGGAAGAGAGAGGAAAGGTGACTTAAGTATAATGAGGCACACGAGAGGGAGGTAGAGAAGCAATGGGAGGTTGCAGAGAAAATGGTGTTGTGGAGAAAGATAATTCGGGAAGGAGTTGAAGTTCATGTAGAAGATGTGGAACCCGAGCCTCAAGAACTCCCCCATTTGGGAAAGCATGATAGGGAACCCTCCTTGGCCTCACATAGAAGCGCCAGTAGAGACAACCTTGGGCCATGGGCACGTGCATCTGAATCCACCTGACAACCTTGCCCTTGCACTTGGTTTTCCAACATCTAGTACAAAAAATAGTCAGCAAGTAATTCAAGCAGTGGGAGAGTAGGAGTTCTTATAAGAGGCACAATGATGGTAGCGAAAATGACTTCATTGTTATATGGGAGTACCTTTTCGGGTGTATCATCTGCACAGAATTTAGGCACATATAGATTTTTGGACTATCTTCTGGGAGTAGTAATCCTTCACAGACTGTCAGGGTAAAATTTAGTTCTACTATTGGGACACAGGGAAGTACATCTTTTGGTCTGAATCCAGCTACAGGTTTGGGATCAGGAGGTATAGGTGGCTCTAGCTCTGGTGGATCTGGTGGTTTTGGAGGTAGAGGAAACAAAGGAGGTTCTGGATCAGGTGGGAAAGGTCCGCACCAACCCCAGAATATTTACATGGAGATGTCTCTTCATCTTCCAGAGTATAGGGGCATAGAAGATGCTGCTAAACATGTGCACATGTGTGAAATACTGTGGTGCACAAAAGGAATCATGGCTTCTGAGCGTAGGGAAAGCCAATTTGCTACTATGTTATAAGGGTGCACACACATAGCTGGTACATAAAGTTTGACCCTGATCAGACTTGCGTAGACTATACAAACTTTAAAAGATGCATTCCTTAAAGAGTTTCACATCCCTGAGTTTGAGCAGAAGAGTATAAGTGCACTCAAGGATATTAAGCAAGGCACTACTGAAAGTGTCAGAGAGTATGATGCCCATTTTAAAACACTGTTATCTAAGATTTCTTATGATATACATGTAAGCCAACATGCACAATGGTTCGTTGGGGGCCTGATTACCCCTTTTAGGAGGGCATTATCACATAAGACATACACTGATCCATGCACAAGCACTTGAAGAAGCCTTACACTTGAGGTAGTTGGAAGTATAGACACTGGGGTGAGCCCATTTTTAGAAGCATAGATCATAGCTATGGAAAATCAGTTGGAGAAACTATCAGCAAATTCAGCACATGAGACATGCACAAGGGATTTGGTGCACAAATTGTGAAGTAGAAGGTCACACAAAGGATAGTTTTCCTTACAGATCAGTGTGCTCATTATTGTTGGATTGTGAGATATGCCATTTAAACCATGATGCTAGCCGTTTCCCATTACTACAATGCACAATAAGGAAGAATGTTTCAAGCTACTATAAAATCTGTAGGTCCATGACTCATGACACATAAGACTACCGATTGATTGGTCAGATCCATGATGTGCTATAGATATTGGTGTATGATAGACAGGAGTCTTTAGATAACTCTAAAGGAAAGAATGAGCATCAGGATCGGGATCACAATCAGGCACGCTATGATCGGAATGAAGGGACATTTTGAAGGTGGTCGTGGTAGAGGTCGAGGATACCATGGTGGATTTGGAGGATGAGGCCATGGTGGTGGAAGAAGTGAGTTCCCTCATGGAACATGTTATACTTGCGGATCTCCTGACCACTACAGGTGTGAATGTCCCTAGAATATTACATGTTCTTTCTATGGAAAGAATCATAGCTATGAGGAGTGCCTAGACTTGTATGAGCATCTTAGCAAGTAACATAAACAAGAAAAAAAGGCACAGGGATGGTTAGGATACAACGCACTGTGGAAAATCAGTGGATGCCTAAGTTGGAAGTAGAGTCTGAGGTGTTGCAAGTAAAGATCACGACCCGCGCTGAGGTGGCATGTGCCAGAGAAGCATTGCAACAGAAGCCTACCATCACTAAGGAGGAGGTTCTTCATGCATGGTACCCCATCCTTGACCATCAGAAGGAGGTTTATCAGGAAACCATGGAGGTACTCAGGAATCTTCAGGGTGAAATACAATATTTAAAGGAGAAATCACAGAAGATGGAGCAAAAGAAAGCATCAGAGATGGTCCAAACTGATATGGATGACTTGAGAGAAGTGTGCAAATTGTTGCACCAGGAGAATATCATTCCACTATTAGGGAATTGGTTAAAAGGAAACACTCCATGCAAGTGTTGAGACTGGATGACAGATCCTGCATGCAAATCTTCCCCCTCATAGCCTAGATTATGACAAGGAAATCACTCTGAATGCTGTTGTGGATGGGTGGCTATTGAGTAATATATTGATTGATACAGGTGCGGAAGTCAATGTTCTTACTTTAGATGCATGGGTACAAATGGGGAGACCCCCATTACAGCCATCCTCTAATGTATTGTTCATGGCTAATCAGACTAAGGCCACTCCCATCGGAGTTTTGAAAGATGCATCCATTACCATACAAGGAGCCAAGTTCACTAGAGATTTTGAGGTTTTAGCACTGGCAGAGTCAGATAGCTTCCCAGCTCTATTGGGGCATCCTTGGTGCTATGCAAATAATGTTGATCTTTGGTTCAACAAGGGTTATATCAGTTTTGAAAACAAGGAGGAAAGAGTTATTATCCCTTTAACAGATGGAAAATATGCCCTATGTTGAGCCCTTGAGTGAAGAAGACCTGAATAGGATTTATGTACGTGCCATCCGAGATCCAGAAGTGCTTGAGCCATGTAAAGAAGGAATCCTTTAGTGGGAGGATGCACAATCTATTAGCGATACTACAAGTGTTTCTTGTGATAATTGGGCTCATAGCACTTATGAGTTGGTAGGACACAAAGTAAAGAGCATATTTCCTAAAGGCAAAAACCACGTTATGTCAGGAGGATAGGTAACAACTCGGTACCTTGTTACACCAGAGAAGGAGATCCTATGGTATTCCTGTGCCCATGGAGGAATAATGGATAGACCCACTGGAAAGAAGAAATATGCTAGCATATACACTACGTGGGACAACAACACATTGGTGGGTGGCCCACAAGGATAATCTTGTAGGATGGAATGAAATTAGGATTTCTCTTGCTACTAGGTTCTTCAGGAGCAATGCACCTACTCAAATATGCACTTATCATGGTAATCAACCTGTTCAGCACCACGTTCAGAAGTGTGAGAGACTCTGGACAGAGGGGTAGGAAGCTTTACCACCTTCGCTATGGGTGCACAAGTTTTATTCCACTTTACAAGGTTGCGTGCATGCTTGGTATGTATATGCAGAACTCCATAGAGAGACTGGAAATTGGCAGGATTTAATTGCAGGAATGGCCCAGATGTTTGACTTCTTCTCTACTAAACCTCCAGTGAAAGAAGCATTAAGAGTCATAAAGTGCTTAACTATGGGGGATAGTGCCAAGGCTGAAGAACTCCTTCAGGAGTTATTGGATGAAGGAAACTCAGGAGCACATCTTGTTGAAGAGACAGAGGCTGATGCCACACTACTTCAACATGCTTTCCTTGAGAAAGAAAAAGGAAAAATGGTCTACTTAGTGGATGACAAAGAAGTAGAAAATATGGATGTAAACCATTCAACAGGTAGGCATGAGGTGTTGGACAGTGTAGATAAGACCACACACACCTATCATGAACCTATGAAGACAAAGAAGGTGAATATTGGATCAGATGTTGAGCCTAAGGAAGCCATAATTGGAGACTATTGGTCAGACTCTGAAGTGGAAAAAATCATAGAGTTACTAAGGGATTATCAGGACTTATTCCCTAGGGGGTACCATGAACTTAAAGGCATGCATGAATCATTAGGGGAGATGAAGATAAAGCTTAAAGAGGGTGCACACCCAGTTAGAAAGAGACCCTACAAGATGAACCCCAACTTGTGTGAAAAGGTCAAAGAAGAGATTGAAAAAATGTTGAAGTCTGGGATTATCAAGCCCCTTGACAAGTCAGAATGGGTTAGTCCAATGGTGATCAGTATCAAGAAGGATGGATGGATTAGGATCTATGTGGACTACAGGGAGCTGAATGTTGCATGTGTGACTGATCCCTTTCCTACGCCATTCACTGAGGAAATACTAGAAGGCATTGCAGGGCGTGAAATCTATTCATTTACAGATGGGTTCTCTGGGTATCATCAGGTTAGGATTTCCTAGGAGGATCAGGAAAAGACTACTTTTACTACTGAATGGGGTAGCTTCACCTATACTGTAATGCCTTTTGGTCTGAAAAATGCACCTGTTGTATTTTCACGCATAGTTGTTCAAGCATTCAAGGAATTTATTCACAACTTCTTACAGGTTTATTTGGATGATTGGATGGTGTATGGATTAGTTAAGGATCATTGTGACAATCTACGTTTAATGTTTGAAAGATGTAGATAGTTGAGTATCTCTTTGAACATCAAGAAGTGCATATTTGCTACACCATTTGGAATACTGTTAGGACACATAATCTGCAAGGAAGGTTTGTTGGTTGATCCAGCCAAGGTTGCAGTTATTATAGGCCTAAGAGAGCCTACCAGTTAGAGTGAGGTGCATGGATTTTTGGGTCATACAGGATATTACAGAAAGTTTATCAAAGGATATGCCAAAGTTTCCACACCATTGGAGGAGTTACTGAAAGGGAAAGGTATGTTCTACTGGGGAGAACCGCAACAACGCGCATTCGAGACATTAAAGGAGAAACTTACTACCGTGCACCTATTCTACATTTTCCTTCATGGGACCAACCATTTCATGTACATGTGGATGCCTCTGGCATGACCATTGGCATGTGTGTTGGCTCAACCTAGAGAAGGTATTATAGATCATCCTATCTATTTTGCTAGTAGAAAGCTGACTCCTGCAGAACATAATTACACAACTACAGAGTGCAAAGCTTTGTCAATGATCTATGCGCTACATAAATTCCGATAGTACCTACTAGCTACACCATTCATATTTTATACAGATCACATGGCATTGAAGTATTTGGTAAACAAGCCCATTCTACAAGGGTGCATATGTAGGTGGGTACTCTTATTTCAAGAATTTGATTTCACAGTTGTGGTAAAACTAGGGAAAAGTAATTCTGGACCAGACCATTTATCCAGAATACAGTCAGGAGAAGAAGCACAAGAAATTGAAGATACCATGCCAGATGCACAGTTATACAGGTTACAACGAGCACCATTAGAACTAGAGGACATTGTTGTCTTTCTATGAACATGTATGGCACCAGAAGGAATGAAATCCTTGGAGAAGAAACAACTTGTTATACACGCAACCCCCTACATGTTGATTAGCGGTGACCTGTACAAATTAGGCTGGGATGAAGTATTGCGCCATTGTGTATTGGAACATGAGCATACATATATTATGGAAGAAGCTCATGGTGGTATTGCAGGTGGCCACTATGCAGGTGATGCCACTGCATGCAAGATTCTACTCACTGGATTATGGTGGGAGACCCTGTATAAAGATTGCAAGGAATTTTGTAAGGCTTGTGATCATTGTCAACATCTTGGGAAACCAGGTCAACGAGATGAAATGCCTCTAAGACCTATTACTAGTGCAGAACCATTTGAGAAATGGGCTATAGATTTTGTGGGTCCTATTTCACCAGCTGCGTGTAGAACTGGATCACACTATATCATAACTTGCACAGATTATCTGACAAGGTGGGAAGAAGAACACCTATAAAGGATTGTACAGTGGCTACAACAACCAGGTTTCTATGGGAAAATATTATTACAAGGTATGGATGTCCTTTAAGTTTGACCAGTGATAGGGGCACACATTTTCTTAATGAGACAATCAGAATTTTATTGGATGAATTCATGATTGCACACCATAAGACTACACCCTATCATCCTCAGGAAAATGGAACTGTTGAGGCTTTCAACAAAATTTTGAGCCAGACATTGACAAAAATATGTGATGTTGGAAGAAAGGATTGGGATGATAAAGTATCTACAGTACTTTGGGCATATCGAACAACATATAAAAGGTTGAACAAAGCCACACCATTTTAGTTAGTGTTTGGCACAGAAGTAGTTCTTCCTATGGAATTTATGTTACCTTCTTTGTGTATTGCATGCACTGGAGGTCTAGCTGATGAGAAAGCATTAGAAGAATGGATTGAAAAGTTAATTAAGTTGGATGAGTGATGAGCCATAGCACGTTGGAGTCAAAAACAAGAGAAGGCTAGGCAGAAAGCATGGCATGACAGGCACATCAGGGATAAAAATCTTGAGATAGGACAGATGGTGCTCCTTTATGATTCTAAATTTTTACACCATCCAGGAAAACTCAAGGTACATTGGTTGGGGCCATATGTTATCACTCACATACTTGAATCAGGCACTTTCAATTAGAGGCACTTGATGGAATACGGTTACCTCAGTTACTTCAACGGGAGTAGGCTGAAGCCCTACTATAAATAAGTCTTCTTGGTGTTTGTAATAAGGCAGTGTTTCCATTTAGATTAGGTTTTCCAATTCTACATTTCCTTAATGTGTTTCCTTCTTTGTCACTATGCTTTGTCAATTTAGTTGGTGTGTTTGTGTAATAAGCACGTTTACATGCCAGAAGCTAATTACTATTTGAAGAATTTTTATGCACAGAGGACTGCACATACCCTTAGTGTGGGGTAGGTTGTTGATATCCAGGTACAAGACTGATGAAAATAAGTACACATGAAAGGAACTATCTACAGTGCTATTCAAGGTTGGAGAATTGAAAAAAAAAGATTGCTTCTGGACACAAGGACCATAGATAGAGAGGAATGAAGAAACAAGTATAACGCGAGGTAAGCAGAGGCCATGAAGACTACCAGTGGAAGGTGTAGTGATGAGGTACTCAGGCACATGGAAGCACTGAAGAGAAGTCTGTAACCAAAAGGTAGGAGGGCATGCTAGAAGGTTATAGCTTGGGCGTGAAGATGTACCGCATGTGGAAAGAACGAAAAATGGTTGATTAATGAGAGGATTGTTGGTAGGTGGAGGAGCAATAAATGCACTAAATTTTTGAAATTCTATATAAGGATGGGATGCGAGTTCATTTTTACCATTGCAATTGAGAGAATTTGAAAAGGGCTAAGTGCGAATGAGCCAATGAGCAATCATGTTGAGGTGCAAAGAGTGTGAAACTAGACGTGGAGAGAAGGGTTTGTGTGCAGGAGAAGCTTGCGTTCCCATAGGTGAAGGGTTTGAGTGAAGTAGACACATTACAAATGAGCTAGGGCATGTGATTTCCACTAGGGCATGAAGATTTAAACTAGGGTTTTGACTTGCTCGATTATAGAGGGAAGAAAAGAGAGATTTTTCAGATGGCACCAAAGAAAGCACCCGCAACAGGAGAAAAAGGGAAGAAGAAGGTTGAAGTGGAAGAAGAAATTGCTCCCGAGAGTAATTTCTCAGAAATGTAGTATCCAGAGGGCATGATTGTGGGACAAGAATGGGATTCCCACATGTCCATCAATGTAAAATCAATGATTACAACCATCAAACATCAGATAATAAGAAGGATCTCGATGCATTGCTGAGCACAAAAATGAACAAGCACACAACAGAAGATATGCCAGTGTACGATGACACTGGTGAGAAGTTACTGAAGCAGAATGGAGTCTACCAGTTGTACGAGCTGCCATACTTTGGAAAGTATGAACCATTGTATCAGTGGTTGATGAGAAGAGTCCATGAGGACTTCTTCTACTTCACTAGATGGAGGGTTAGAATCACAATTGCTTTGATTTCAACAGTGACAGGACTAAGGGCCTCAGGAGTAGATCTGGATAGTGATTTAACTGATAAGGCCATAATCCTAGAGACAAGGAAGGAGATGGGGTATACCAAAGGTCCACGTGGCATGGACATTGACAAATTGAAGAAGTACCCAGTAGTGCAGGAAGTTGCACATCTTGTAACAAAGCTGAATGACCAAGGAAGATGGTCGCAGGTAAACACAATGTGGCTGCACATTGTAAAGAAGATGTCTCAAGGAGTGGTCTACAATATTGCAGATCACATAGCAAAGACAATCATTGAAGAAGCATAGACAGGTGACAGAATAAGTTTTGGCACTGTTTTATTGTCTTTAGTGTTTATGGAGATTGGGGTGCCTGATGGGCCAAAGGAGAAGATTTGGGAGTACCCCACAGAACACAAGTCACCTGCAGAAAGATTTGGCAAGTACTTGTGTGATGGATCAATGAGAATACCATTCAAGTAGAGGGAAGAGATGTGGTATGATAGACTCCATGTGGTGTTCGAAGAAGAGTGGCGCATACCCAAGGATTTCCTTCGGTGGTGGGTAAGGTAGTTCAGTTTGCAGTCTACCAACATTTTTGCATCACGTGATTTGTGATGAAGGATGGGGCTTGGAGCCCATGGTGAAAACTTCCATATGCCTTCATAACAAGGTATTTCCAGGCATCAGTTCACTAATTTTCAGATGCGCACCACCTAACCTTCAATGCAGACAAGGTAGATTGCGACTACCACACTCTGAGAAAGAAATATGTATATCTAGGGTGGAATGCCTACATTGAGAGGCTTATCTCAGATATTATAAGCATGAATCCTGTAAGCTTGGTAATTGGGGACACCAGAGCAGTGCTTGTGTACCTGCAACTCAAACCCAAGCTAGAGAACACTAAGTATGTGGAGAATGAGTTCACACTCCCAGGGCTGCCAAAAGGTAAGCATACAATGGAAAATGTTCCAGCACCTAAGCCCATAGAAACAATTCAAGTAGATGATGAAGAAGAAGAGCATGAAGATAGTGGTGGTTTGGAGCACAGAGGTAGAAGACAACCTCCAAATAAGGAAGAAGCTGAGCATGACTACTACACCACCTCAGCCACAAGAGGGAGATGATGAGGACTTGGATGCAGTCCAAGGAGAGTGCCATTTCAAAAGAGTATTCAGGAGAACAAGGACCCAAGGTGCTACTCCACAATCAGTGTGCAGATCACCTTGAATCTCTCCATAGAAGGAGACAACTGAGAAAAGAAGAAGGAAATTGAAGCTGAATGAGGAAGCAGAAGAGTCTGAGGAAAGCACACCCAATTCCCCTACACCTCTAGAGAACAAGGATGAACCAAAGATGAAGATATGAAGGATGGAGAGGAAGGAGGAAAGGAGGCAGATGAGACAACAACTGAGACTGCTCAGGACACAACAGACACAAGTTCCAAATCTTGAAGCCCAAGTTCCTAAGTAGCCTAGATAAAAAAGAACAAGTGGAGAATATGTTCCACCAGTCATGGGCTACGCTGAGGACACATGTAAAATTGTTTGCACCCATTTCCAAAGCACAATGACACAAAAGGAGTTGTATGGCTGGGAGTTGATGGATGAAGATATGACAACCATGCACAAGGAAGCAACTGTCATGGTCGATGCACACGCACATGGATGAACCAGATTTTGATGTGTGTGAGGAGTCATGTATATCAAGGAGGTTGAAGAAGACACCTCAGGCCAGACACATAACAGTCAATCCTACTGTTATGTCAGATGAACAAGTGAGAAATGCTTTGGTGAAAGTCTCGACAGAAGTGGCATGATGAAATATGGATAAAGCTGCAACAATTAGGGTGCTACGAGAGGAGATCAAGACTAAGGATGCAGAAATAGCATGCCTAAAGCAAGAAAAATACTTGGCACAGAAGAAGAATGTTGTTTTCATCAGCATGGCAGAGGAAGTTGGGGACAATATCATGAAAGCTAAGCCACACTTAGAGCCAAAGGTACCCAAAACATTTCCTTCGGCAATGCATTATGTAAGTACCTTGGTGGACTTAGTGCTTAAGATGAACCTCTGCGCATGCCAATGCCCAAAGGATCCAACACATGAAGTAGAGTGGGAAAAGGCTTCAGTGATGCAGAAGATTACATCATATGAGGGGTTGCTTCAGAGCTTGTAGGAGGAACTAAAGAAGGTAGATCAAGCACTGAATATTTGTACAACGCCAGAAGCAGTTATAAGAACCAAGACCATTTTGGAAGACAATGAAGTCCTGAAGGCCATGAAAGATGAAACATTGGGCCACGTAGAAATGATTAGTGCTTGTCAAACAGAAGTGTGAGGCCCTTACAGAAGCTCAAGAACCACACAAGGAAAGGATGGATGAGCTTGGAAAACTCATCGCGCAAAAGATGGACTTGTTAGAAGGGAGAATGACTACCATGTCCAACATTGTGTTGGTCTTGCAGAATGAGAAAGGAGAGATTGCAAAGGATGAGTTAGAGTCAATTGCAGTGGATATTCCAGAGAAGGAAGAGGCCATGCTCAATGATTGATAGAACTCTAGAGGTGGAAATAAAAGAAGAATATCTAGAATTGATTCTTCAGGTTGAAGCAGAAGATACTGCAGGGTAAAGACATTATTTTATTCATCAAAATTATTTCTATTCTTCTATTCATATTCTTTGATTCATTTTGGAGACAACCATTGCTAGGGTGGCAATGCAACTAGTGTGGGGTAATGTTGGTCAGTCAAAATCTGGAACTTAGCGAAGGAAATACAAAAGGTTCACACAAGAGAGAAGAGCACATTCAAAGGCATGGAAGTATCGGGAAGGAATCGCATGCGAAGAATAGAAACAGGTTCAGGACTTAGCCATTTTCATGATGATGAGCTATTTTTGGAGATAGCATGCCAAGCACACAAATCGGTTGGAGACTTGCATGTGAAACACACATTGGCTATTTTTGGAGGATCATGGCTATGAAGTGTTTTGCATGGATACAGGCTGAGAATAGATCTACTACTGTCAGTTAACTAAAAGCAGTCTATTGTTAGCGCACTTGCATGTGTGGCTATTTTTGTAACGATGCATGGATAATAATAGCATGCGACCTATTTTGGGATTAGATAAACAATGAAGGGAAAGTCCCCACCCTTATAAATATGTATTGAACTGTGTAGCATAGAGTGTGTGTGAGAACTATGTTATAGTGAGATTATGTTGCCAAATCTGATACGCGCATGAGCATATACTACTGTTATTGTAAGGAAGCTTCTGTGTATTACTAAATTTAATATAATGGAGATTATGGACTGAATCAAGGTGTTATCATGGTTATAGTTCAGTATTGCATGCTTGATTTCATCATGGTTATCTTTTAAGTCTGTTATTCTCTAGATCTAGATCTGAACATGCATTGTAGAATGATATATTAGTCATAAATATGAATGCTTTAAGTCTTCATCATGCTAACATCCTACAACAACAACCCTAAATAGAGGGCCTAAATACCTTTGCACACTTCAGGTGAGTGCTCAGCTACCTCTTTTCTCACTCCCATTTCCCACTCTTTAGACAGAGTTATCTCTTGTATGTATCTAAAATCTATTTTCTGTAGGGGTCAGTGGAGTGTCATTTTTGGATCCCTGGCCGAAATGCCACCAAAGAAATCCACCTTTTCATGTGTATGCACATATGGAAAACTACACCGGTTAAGTAGAGGGACGTATATTCCTAGAGTGTTAGAAAGAAATCCACAAGTTTGTTCCACCCGAAAAATTTTCTCGCCAAAAAATTAGTAATTTACATTCTTCGGTTATACATGCTTTGAAATACTTTTCATATTTCTAACATGTTAATGGGCACTTCATGTGTAACATTTGTTTTGCAGGATTATTTTATACCATGGCTATCTGTTTATTTGTACTTGGTTTTCATTGTTTGCTATTATATGCTTGGCCTTGCCATTTGTTTTGTATGAACACTTGCTTGTTTGTTTCCAGCCTATTGTTGCAAAAAATTAGCAGTCTGGGATAGTTGGTTATGGATCCCTACTTTTGGACAACATTGGGTTATCTCTCAAGTTGTGGGAATTGTGTGGGCTTGGGATAATGATCTAGAGAAAGTTGGATCTTATTCCTAAACTACCTGCTACAACTATTCTTAGTGTAAGCATGACTATATAATGCTATCCTAACATTCCAAGAGGTCAAGGAGAGAGATTGCATAAAATTAAAGCATACACTAATAGTGGTGATACACTAGAAAAGGAGGGTTGTTAGCCAAGAATTTGACTTCCAAAATGGAGAAAGGTGAGAAATTGAAAGGGGTGGACAAAATACACCACAGGAAAAAGATAGATTCACAAAAAACACCATTTATTACCCCTTGAACACAACTCCCAAAGCCTGAAATAGACATCAAGAATATGCACAATATACCTACAGTGAATAGAGGCAAGTATATATAATAAAAACATCCAAAGGATAGACAAAACACATCACAAGACATATTATATTGCTAAAAAAACATGCACAGTACAACATCAATAGGAAAGAGGAAAGGGAAATGCCATAAAAAATCTTGGGAAGGAGGTGAAAACTCCACATTTGAACCAACAGAGAAGAGGCCTCAAAAAATGACTAAAAACCCCCCCTTCTTTTTGAGGCCCAGATTATAATTTATAGAAAATGAGAAGGAGAGAAGAGATTAATCCCGAAGTTTCCCCATCAATCCTCTTGTCAGTTGCAATAAATGAGGTGAAACGATGGAAATAGATTTGTCAAATCTCCCTCATGCCTCATACACTGCATCTAGAGAAAATTATGGCCATACTCATTAATTGTATTCCCAACCACTTTCCAACCATCCCTTTTTACTGGGCTCATTTTCTGAGAAATTATCCATCAAATCTTCATCATTCTATGAATTTATTGATTCCTGTGCATCTTGGCTCAGAGCCATGATTACAATGACACCAATTTCATGCAATTTTGTTAAGAATTTCTCAAGTTATAAGTTTCCAAGCGCATAAAACTCTAGGCATTTCTTGGTCTACATGGGACTGTGAATTAATCGTTTGATTGAGAAAAGATAATTTTTATAAGTTCTCTCTTCCTTCAATGTTTTTCATATATTTTAAAATACTTTTTTTCATTTAAATATAGAAAGTTCTTGTTGATTTTATTTATTTTGTGAGGATGGTCCTTAATGTTTTTAAAACATTCATTTGTGCCATGTTAGCTTGATTGTGCCTCGGGTCCCTTCACATTTAATTTTCTATACTGCATCAACCTTGTGCCACAAGCTCTCCTTTATTTACATGATGCAGTTGCTACTTCGAATAGACAAGACAAATATATCAGTCCTCGTGAGACATGGCCTACCATTTCTTTATAACCTGACATTACATGGAGCTCCCCCTTGACGCATTGAGTTACCTTCCTCAACTTCAACTACTAAATACCTTTATGTTACCTTGCCTTGGATGCTCAAGCTCTTGTTCCACATGGAGGCCTTGTGCAACTTAGGGTCATCACCACTTTCTTGAATTTTAGGAGGTGCACCAAGGAGACACATGGAAACCCCTCACACTTATAACTTATCTCGGGGGTTCGTGATGAGCTTCACTGAGTCAATATCGACCTCTTTCAAAAGTGTTAGGTTTCTATCAAGCTCGATCACTTGCTTTAGTTCACCAATTTAGTTTAAATTCTTGGCTCAGTCGTGCTTGTTTCTTGAGATATGAGTACCCCGTCCCAAGCTTATTTATCACATTATACCAGTTTTATGCCCACCTCATTGATCCATGAGATGACACCAACTAGCTCACCTTCTACATAGTTTAGGGTTGAACAATTGATGCTTACTTGATTTGGAAGACCATGATGGTGCCATGTAACACTCAAAATTACTTGTATCCTTTGAGGTATACTCAATTGTCGAATTTCACTAGGGGTGAATTGGGATAACACAACCATTACCACCTTGAGTGTCTTACGACATTGTGAGTGATGTCCTATGTTTACAACTTGATTTTTGCTGGTCTATGATTGGATTCTTACATGTTTACTTGCATTATATGTTACACATTGTATTATGTAGCTTACACTTATCTTCTACATGCATGTTTATTTGTGATAACACTTATTTTCTAGCCACATTGTTTGCATGTGGCTTAGTTTCTACCAAGCACATCCCCTTCTCTCCTGCAGGGCATAATTTTCATGGTCAATCCTCTTTTGGGTGGCATCCTCCTATCCGTGCGACATCACATGAACTTACAAAGAGTGGGGCATCATTTGGGTTTATACATAATACCAGTACAATTCAGTTTTCAGTTTCCATCCATGACACATTGGGTTATACAATAGGTCAGTTTAGACCAGTCTACAGAACTCCATACAAAATGAATTTTACATGGAAGATTTTCCTTAGCATTCTGGGGAGGATTCACCGGCTAGATGATATACCATACCTTCCTCTCTACACTACTTCAGCTAGTGGCATCAGATCACCCAAAAAAACTAGTAGTAAATAGATATCTTCACTCTCGGGAAGCAGTTATAGGTTGGAGGATACATTAGAATTTTCCTCCCTACACTTCTTCGGCCAGTGGCGTGAGATTGCCCAAAAAATTCACACTTCATTGAAATTTACATGATCCTTTCTACACCCTTTTTCTCATCACGGATCAGGTGCACATGTTCCTTTTTCATTTTTATACTTTAATTACATAATTTTACATATATAAATGCATCTTTTCACATGGGTTTACACATATACATGTGTATTTGACTACTTGATTCTCTTCTCCTTTACAGGTCTGTCTGTATGGGAAAAAAGTAGTGAAAAACAAAAAAACATCACTCGATGTCACACAAATCATACTAACATGCAAGTACATCACACTTTAACATATACAAACGTGCTTTCACCCTAGGTTCAATTTCATCACTTTTTACACTTTTACATCTTTACTCTCCATGCTCCATCTTTTTGTCACTCCATACTTTGTCTAGTTCCTTGGTGCATTTTCTACATCACTCTACATGGATATGAGGTACGCATCTCTATCTACTTTATGTTACCAAGCATTATTCTCACCAACATAAAGTGGGGGAAAATGTAGACATAAAATCACACACTTTGAGTAATTATTTAGTCTTGGTCTGATACTACTATTCATATGGTTCTTGAGTGAAAAAGAGTAGTAATTAATCCATGTCAATGGCCATCTTATTTTATTTTTTGTTTCTATTGTCAATCTTGCACCCGTACTTGCCCAGTCCATATTTTCATACTCTATTTTCCCTATTTCTGACTGGGATGCCCATCCAGGACTGGGGTGCCTTGGTCCCTTATGGGTGCATTGATCCTCTTTGTTCTTTCCTCTCACTTTTTTGGCACTTTCTAGCCATTTGAGCTTCTTATATTTTTGGTGGTCGGCCTTTTCAGGGTTAATTAGGAAATTAAATCAAGAGAACCATATAAATATAAAGTTATGTCACCATAATGAGGGACCACACACTAAGCACTTACTATCACCACCTAAGGTTGCATCCATCAAAGATTCTATTTCTCTATTTTCATCCATCTAGCTCCATCACAAGGGATAAGGCTGGTTCATCTGCATCACACTTCATAGGAGGGGAGTTTATTCTATTCCACGCACCATTTATTTACATTATACATCTAGTTATTACTCGCTGCTCACAAAGTGTGACTAACACAAGAGCACCTAGTTCACAAATTCTACACACACACCCCTAAAACTACATTGGGTTTGAGATGTAGTGCATCAATCAGTTAGTAAGTCCACCATTGTGGCCACTAAGGATAGTTCGACCCCTTCATATGCATCTTTATATTTTTTGGGTTTAATGCTTAACTTGTGGTTTTGCAAGTGATTCTTCATTGTAGGTTTTACAATGACATTGGTGATCATACAACGAAATTCATACAATAGGAAGTGAACACAAGATAACACTCAGCGAAACCTCAGAGGAGGTTCCTTGGTCATTTCTGCAGACTAGAGCACCCAGATCTTAGACCAGGGTGCCCCCAGGCGCCCCCATCCTTCTCCAGGTGCCCCAATTCTGTCAGATAACCCAGATCTACACTTTCTCAAGTTCCTGTGTGACGGTTTCCTCCTCCTATTCAGAAGGTATCCAATGCAACATATACAAATTAGCTAAAGATTTTCGTAACCCTCCTTGTCTTTAGGGTTTCATACATCATTTGCTTAGTTGTTTGGTTAATTTCAGTATTTATTTATTTTTATTTAATGCTCCTATAACATTGGATTAGGCTAATATAATTCCATTTTAGTTTAATCAACAAGAATCCCATTCAGGGAGCAATCCTCTATTTATAAAGTGAGGATCTCATTTAAATAAGAATCAGACAAATATCATAGAGTTGATTCGTGGTCTCTAAAGTGAATTGTGGACCAAAATTCAAACTTGGTACCAATTCGAGAAACGGTAGGGCCAAAATCCAGTCCAGAAGGTCAAAAAACCTACAAAATTATTATATGTTTTCCTGAAACAAAGATTGACTACAATATATATGCCCTGAAAGATTTATGTCCTTGCTGAAATCCTAAAAATGAGTAAGTACTAACTAGATTGGATATTAAAAAACTGATTTTCTAGATTATAACTATTGAAGCTACGAGACCACTTCCATCAGGTGCAAAGTGACCCTAATTTCTTATTTTTACTAAAATAAATTTATATAAGATTTCTTTTATTATACTTAACATTTATTTTAGTAAATATGCCCCCTTCCCCATGTTATATTGCATACGCATTATAGGCTTGGTAATTACCAAACATAACAAAATATAATGCATGTGCATTTTAGCTGATTTTGGGATTTTGTCCGCTTTTTGAACCCCCATTTTGGTGCACTTTGAGTAAGCACAATCCAAAAGGCTCTTTGAGAGAGTTACAACAAGAAAGAAAACAAATAGAGAATAATATCATAGATGACCAATAGATAGATTATGTGAAGCTCCTATATGGGCAAATGTAAGAGAAAGTTTAAACTCCCATAGTTCTTACACACTTTCAGATCACTTCCACTCCATATCAACTAGTAAATCAGTGGATTCTCATCCAACCTTAATTTGTGCTTACTTTATTTAGATTACCCAAGCTTGTGCATTTATCGTGACATGATTTAGGATCTATGTATTTACTTTATTTCACTTTATTTTTGGTCTTAATTTTTCTTTACATAAAGTAAGAAATCATAAAATATGTTAATCATATTTTGACATTATATTTGTGCAAACCTTCTTAGTTTAAATTAGATACAACTTACAGTTTCATGCCTCACCCATAACATTTCAGATTTCATCTTCTAGGGCTTGGTATTTAAATTTAAATTATGATTTCTTTATATTTCATGACCAAAATATGGGTTTTTAGCATTTTACCTAGGGTTTCATGGTTGGTACCCCTATTAGGGCCTCCTTTGAGGGTACTTTGTTATACATAACACCTTTTGAATCATATATCAAGAAAGATGATTCTAATTAAAAATTCCTTAGTACAACTTAGTTTTTTTATTAGTTGTACCAAGATGGCTGAGATTGTATCTGATCCACCGAAGGCGTAGAGAATGAAATATTTGGAGAAGTTTGGATTGATTAGAGTTGGGGCTTGAGATATAACATGCTTGATGGCCTCAAAAATATCCTTCCCCTATGTTTTCCACTTGAATGCCAGGTTCCTCTTCAACATAACGGTTAACGGTTTCACCAAGGTGGAAAAATCAGGGAGAAATCTGCAGACAAAGTTTATTCTCCCCAAGAAACTTTGGAGAGCCTTCTTGTGACTTGGAAATGGTAGAGTTTAGATGGCATAAAATCTCTCAGGATCAATAGTCAGTCCTTCCTTTGAAACAATGTAACCTAAGAGCTTTCCTTTATGTGCCAAAAATATACACTTGCTGGGATTCAAGGATACTCTGAATACTTTGAAAAACTTGCCTTAGGTAAAAGAGGTGGTTTGCTAAATTTATTGAGAACACACTGATATCATCAAGATAAACAAGCAGTGTCTTGTTAATCATCCCCTTGAATGCCATATCCATTGCTCGCTGAAAAATTTCTCCGAAGTTTGACAATCCAAATGGCATTTTCCTATAAGAAATATGTGCCCCACTTCGTAGTGAAGGTTGTCTTGAACTAATCCTCTTATTTGACCATTATTTGATTATAGCCTGATTAACCATATAGAAATGAAAACATTTGGGAACCAGCTATAACTTGTAAGATCTGCTCCATTTAAGGGAGTGAACAATGGTCTTTAAGTGATGCTCTATTTAGATCCTGAAAAATCCACACACAACCTGATTTCTCCATTTCTCTTCCTCACTGACACCAAATTTGCAACCCAACTTGAATGCTTGATAGGGAAGATGATGCTAGCTTCAATCAACTTATTCAATTCTTTTCTCATGAGAGGCTCAATGTGAGGATTCACCGATCTCTACTTTTGCCTGATGGGCTTGGATTCCAAATCTAATTCAATAGTATGCTATACAAATTTTGAATTGAAGCCTCTCAAATCTTTATAATTCCAAGAAAATACATCTGGAAATTCTTGACAGAGTTGGATAAAATCATATTTTTCTTGTTGAGTACTTACTTTTCCAATCTGTAGCACCTTACCTTCGCCCATTGAAATAGGCTCTGAGTCTTCACCCTTTACCTAAATGTTTACCTTTTATTTCCGGAATTGATCATTGGGGTTGAAGATTGACTCCAAAGTCACCAAACCTTTTGGTAATTTGTTAATTCTCAGCTGAACCACTTGATCTCCACACTGTTGCTCTAATTTGTCTTGATTCTTTGTGGAGAACTCAACTTCTTCTTGCAAGAAATTGATGATTTTCTAGTCATTTTCAAACACTTGCCAGCTAGTGTTGTTGTATGGGACAGATGGTCTTACAACAACTTTTATATGAGGTTGATTTTTCTCATTCTTGATACTTTCCACAACATCAAACGATTCCTCGATTGCTGCAATCTTGTCTATTGCATCATTCTTCTTCCTCGGAATGGAATTGATGTTAAAAGCTTTAAAATCTTCAATGAGATCCCATACCCAATTTTTGTAGTTCTTTATAAGATCATTCTTGGCAGCATTTTTCCTTCTTATTTGGTTCACAATCAACTCGCTATCTCCAAAAAATTGCAAGTTCTTAATGCCTCTCTTTCTTTCCCAATGCAATGTTAGGTCAATTAATGTTTATATTATAGTTTGGGTGGTTAGTTAATATTTAATATTAATATTTTTGTTGAGATATATTGTTATAAAAATATATCATCGATCATTTTTTAGATTGAGGTGAGATATTGATGGAGATTCCATCTCCCTAATTATAGGAAATCCTTTTCATATATATTTGTAATCATCTGAATGTTTTGATACAGTAAGAATATAGAAAAACACTATTCTGTTTATATTATTCTATAATATTTGTGTTTAGATTTTATTAATCAAATCTGAACAAAACTTTAGATTTGGTATTAGAGAGATTTCTGATCATCCTATGATGGAGATATAATTTGTTTTAGAAGGGGAAACTTCATTGGCTCTTAGTTTCCCGTGAATGAAATTCCACTCGACTTTGTTGGATCATATTGCACTTTGTGACCTGGTCTATATTATTCCCAAGATTATGAATTACATTGACTAGTTTCGTCAATCGTTGACATCCACCATGCATCTGATATATATTTTTATATTGCAATCAAAAGTTCAGGCCCCCACACAACACTGCCAGATGCAAATCCAACCTCGAAACATAGGATAATAGTCACAAATCGATACATGCATTTCAAAAGAAAGTGCCGTCATCCACATATATTTGCATTCTACATTCAACTTCTGGACATCTAATTCCAACCATCTCTAATCACAATTGGCACCATTCTTCACGCCTAACTGTAGTTGCATTGAAGGATTCACATACCTATGCAATATTTGACACATGTGGTGACTTCATTCTTCCTGGAGGTAAGGGAACACGTTTTTGAGGACAGAGCATTGCCACACGAGTTTTCTTGGATCAAAGCCTATATCTAACAAGTTGAATCAGATCTCAGAGTTTTCCTCACCCTCATTCGGCCTTTGATCACTGTTAAGTCATCGTATTTGTATCGTTGTTTGTCACATATTCTTCTCACCATTTCAATTATCACAGTAGCTATTCTCCTCTCGACATTGGAGAGCTTCTATTTGACATGATGCAGATCAAACTATTTTAGTTCCTCTAAATGAATGTGCATTTGAGAGTTCAGAGACAACATTTGGCTTCGGTCAATTATTTATTTATTTTAATAGGTATTGATCTCTGTCGAGAGATCTAGTTGCATCAACTAAGTTAGTTTATGCGGCTGAGATATTATATCCGAATGCGTATGTCTTCTGATCATGTTGATTGGTCAATATACACCTTATAAAAGTGCATTCTTCCAGATCTGACATTCAGAAATGAAGTACCAAATCTCCCTGGTTTCACTGAACATTGCTGGGAATAGGTGTCTACGTGGAGATATTCGTTTTCGTAGTTTCATTTGTTTATAGAATTTGACAAGCGTCTAGGTTGTGATATTATTTTTTGAATTTTTATTTGGTAATTATGTAGTTAAGAGTTTTATAATTATTTGTGAATTCTTACACGGTTGTGTCATTTTAGTAGTCGGTGTCTAATTGATATTATATTTTTTATTCATATAAAAAAATTCAATATAGTCTTATTTGTAATAGTGTCATCAAAT